>CM056052.1:293495318-293805318 GCA_029574335.1 Rana kukunoris
CACCAAGAAATAACTATAAAGAAAAAAAAAAAATAGCACCAGAACAGGTATTTTACCACAGCTCACTGGTACAAGAGAAAGTCTTTATAGTCCATCAGAAAAGCTTGCCCAGATCATTGCCACAAAAAAAAAAAACCACTTAAAACGGCTCACTGGTACAGTAGGGAGATATTAAAGTCCATAGAAACCACTACTGTCCAGATCATCGCCAACCCACAACACACCCCACCATCACAACAACAAATACCTACAACCCCGTATGAGCAAGAACATGATAGTCAGACATTCTGTAGCCTTATTTCAAAAAAATACCATAAACAAAATCTAAGGGGGTGAAAAAGGATAGATGCCCCTACCCATGGAGAGGGGCAGAGCCGTGACCTAAGGGGGCTGGAAGAGGAACCCCCTCCATAAATGGGCACACCTCTCAGGCCCGACCCTGCTCTTTCCAGATCCCGCACCTTCACCAACTCCCGAAAGATACCGCCCACCACCTCATGCACAGGCAGGATTTTGTCCCTAGTGGACACCAAACACCGAGCGTGCCAAGTGTAATAAAGCACAACTAGGCTGCCTAAATAAAGTGACGATAACTCAAATCCCCTGCGGACCCCAAAATCACCATACACTCGGCTCAGCATAGGTCAGGGCCGGAAGGCGGGGGTAGCCAATGGCACCCCCTACCTTCGTAAGAACCTCCATGTTGAAGGGACATTGGACCAGAAAATGGTCCATGGTCTCCAATGTCCCACCACATTCCTGACGGGGGCAGTCCCTGTCCCCCAGGTTCCTGTATTTGAGATTTCGCACGGACATAGAGTCGTCCATGGAACGACCTCCATGCGAGATCCCAAAACTTACTTGGAATTCTAGAAGAATTCAAGAGGGCTAGCCCCTCCGTGAGGACCCTCTCAGGGCAGTCCCTCAAAGACAGGGGCTTCAAAATGTCCGAGGCCATGACCCTCAAGTACAGCTCCCGCCGACCCAAGAGCCCACCTCCAGGGCAGTTATCCGCCACTGCCTCAGTACCTTTAATGCCAGGGGGACATAGGAAGGGAGATACCCATGCGATCTCCTCAGATCGCCGGGCCTCCCCCCCTCCCCCCCCCCCCACAGCCACAAAACAGCAAGAGCCAGTCCTTGCATGAACACTCCCACCAGGAAGGCTCGTCCACAAATATGGACTGCAAATTGTATTTAACAAAGATGGTGACAAAGAACACCACCGGGTTGACCATGTCCAACCCACCTTGCCGTCGCTGGCGGTATGTGACCTCCCTCTTGATCAGGTTCAGTCTGCTTCCCCACAACAGCAGGAAGAACAGACCATAGACCCGAGCATAGAGAGATGCTGGCAAAAGACACACATAGCTTACAAAGAGAAACTCAGGCAATAAGTACGTCTTGACCAAGCTTACCCTTTCCCTCAGGGAAAGTTTCCAACCTTTCCAGGCCTTCACCTTCCGAGTGGCACTCACCAGCCTGCGCTCCCAGTTTAGTTGGGATACTTGAAACCCGGCCGAAATGAATGCCAAGAACTCGAATCTCTGGTACGGGCGTGGGAACACGTCCGGAAGGGGGAACTGCTCCCCTCCTTCCCCAACCAGAAAACTTCACTCTTGTCCCAATTGACCAGCGAGCCTGACGCCTCAGAGTAGCACCCGATCTGGGACTCCACATAATGGGCCTCCTCACGACCAGATACCACCACCGAGACGTCGTCCGCATAGGCCACAACCCTCACCGCCGAAACCGGACCCCGACAGGTCCCACCGGAACCCCCCCAGACGCCCGCAGTCTAGCCTCCTTACGAAGGGGTCGACCGCAAAGATGTACAGGAGGGGGCTCAGCGGGCACCCCTGCCGGACGCCAGAGTCCACGGCAAAGGCCCGGCCCACCCAACCGTTGACAAGAGGGAAGCTCTCAGCTCCCCTATACAATACCTGCAGCCAATCAACGAATTGATCAGGCAGACCGTATCTCCTCAGAAGCAGCCAAAGGTACTCGTGGTTCACCCCGATCAAACGCCTTAGCCTGATCCAATGCAAGCAGATACCGCTCGCTGCCATCAGCCCTGCACCTTTCCACAGCCTCCCGGACGCTCAGGACGGCACTAAAAGTGCCCCGGCCAGGAATTGTGCAGTGCTGAGAGGGAGACAGCATCCTGCCCGCCAAAGCAGACAGACGTGTAAACAAGATCTTTGCCAGTATCTTCCTATCTGTGGTAAGAAGGGCGATCGGACGCCAATTCTCCACCACAGACGGATCTTTCCCCTTTGACAGTAGGATCAGAGCTGACCTTCTCATTGAGGGAGGCAGCAGGCCATAGGCCAAACATTCACTAAACACGTCCCTCAGATGAGGAGCCAAGAGGCTCTTAAAGGTTTTGTAGAACTCGGCCGTGAGCCCATCGGGCCCAGGTGACTTTTTAGAAGCTAAAGAGCTAATAGCCTGCTCAACTTCAGCTACCGAGATCTCTTCTGTCAGAGAGTCAGGAAGGTCAGACCCCACTTCCAGCGGGGTCTCATCAAGGAATTCCCTGACTTTCTCCATGTCTAGAGGCCGCTTCTTCAGGAGGTCCGAAAAGTGGTCTCTGACGACACCCAGGATCCCCGATCTGGACCGGACCAGAGATCCTGAGGCATCCTTCAGGCCATGTACGACCTTCGACCTCGCCACCTCACCACAGCTCCTGTAGGGATCAGGAGAGATAAACTTCCCATAATCCCTCTCAAAAACCAGGGAGGCGAGACGGTCGTACTGACACTCCTTCATCTGCGCCTTCAGACCGGATATCTGTTCCTGAGAGCCCCCAGAGGACACCAGGCGGTCAAGCTGCCTGCGTAGTCTCTGGTAAGCCTGGTACTTGGAAGCTGCCCTGTACCCAGAGATTTCCCGGAAAAAGTCGCCAGACCTCTTTTTAACTACTTCCCACCACTCAAGGCGGGAGCAGTTGCCCTCAAGGAGCGAGGTCTGGCCCAGGAAGAAAAACCTCATAGGCTTCCCTAACCTCAGGATCCTCCAGTAGCGACCCATTCAGGCGCCACAAACCCCTCCCTTTCTGAGGAGTGTCAGCGACATTCAGGGCCACAGATACCATACAGTGATCGGAGAACTCTACCGACTGCAGCTCAGGAGCCGAGCAGACAGAGTCCTCCTTTAAAAAAAACCTATCTAATCTACTCTTACTACTACCTCGGGAAAATGTGAAACCAGTGAGGTTGGGGAGGTGACGAACGTGCACATCCACCAACCTGGCCTCCCTCACTACGTTATTCAAAAAAAATACTATCATATCCCAGAGGGTTGGCGGCACCTGCCCGGGCCTAGTGCCTAGTGATCATATTGAAATCGCCACCAAAAATCACACTGCTGGGACGTAAAAAGATAAGGCTTAACCGCCGTAAGGAGGCTCCTCCTCTCCCTCCTAGTTTGAGGCCCATAAAAATTTATGAGCCGGAGGAATTGCCCCCTCACGACAGCGTCCACCACCAGACATCTACCGATCTCCACTTCAATCACTCGCCGGCAAGCCACCGGACCAGTCTTAAAAAGGACCGCAACCCCACTGCAGGGCTCGGCCGCAAGAGACCAGAGGGAGGGCCCACATCTCCACTCCCTCTTTGCTAGATGCATCTCTGCCACAGATGCCAGCCAGGTCTCCTGCAAAAACAAAATGTCAGCTTCAACACGGCTGAGAAAATCGAAGGCCATAAAACGAGCTCCCGCAGAACGAATACTTGCGACATTAATGGTCGCAAGCCGTATTGGAGAGGGTACCGCCATCAGAATGATTGAAAGTGGTCATGTTCTCCTTCATACTACAAACACAAAAACATATTTACATATCTACACTTCCTCCTCCTCTGAGCCCGAGGAGGAGGAGAAGATACCAAACGGGTTCCCCAGGGACACCCCACTTCGTGCCCCTGGGGGAACCCCACCCTTCACTGGGGACTTCCCGCCCCCAGATCTGGCAGCCTTCCCCTTCTTCTTTTTGCGTCTCACCTGCTCCCACTCCTGCCACCTCTCCGAGATGACTACACCACCCCCCTCCTCGGACCCGCTGCTCGAGATTTCCCTCTTGGATGAGGCTCGAGCAGCTTCCATCTCCATGGCCACAGGGCCAGAGGAGACTCTGGGTCCAGAAGGGGGGGGAATGGAAGAGGCAGGAGGGGGGCCAGAGACAGGGGAGAGGACAGGGGGGGGACCAGACTTAGCTGGACGGGAAGAAGAAGGGGAAGGGGGGGGACGGGACTTGGGAGGGGGGGACGAGGGGGGGGGGTACGAGGAGGGGAAGATGAGGGAGGAGGGCATGGGGAAACAGATGGAGGGCCAGGTGGAGGGGTGGGGCAATGGTGAGGAGGGGGAGAGGGAAGGGGGATGGGGATCGGCCCTGCAACATTAGGAGAGGAAGGCCCTGGCCCCGGACCCTCAGGCCCGGGACCCCCAGGCCTCCCGACTCCTCCCACCGGCTCCGCCCTCCGGAGGATCGGGAGCCTCCTGGCCAACCGAGCCCGTGTCCCCCGGGGGGGGAGCCCCACGCCCACGCCTGCTCCGCCTTCTTTGAGGCAATGGGCCTGTTGGTCCCTCCGGAGTAGTACTAGGGGCTCCAGGATCCCCACCCCCCCGGCCATCACTCGCCGGGGGGGCTTCGGGCGCTCCCGGCCCGGGAGGTCCCCCCCCTGAGGAAGAACCCCGATATGCTTTGGGACACCTGCTAAATGGGTGCCCCATCTCACCACACAAGTTGCAGCATATCTTCCCACATGACTCGGACTGGTGGCCAAACTCGTGGCACCGGCCACATCTGACCACCGTGCAGTCCGAGCTCATGTGGGTCGGGCTGCCGCACTTGAAGCAACGACGGGGCTGTCCCGGGTTAGAACGCCAGGATCCGGTCTCTGCCTAGAAAGGCGCTGCCAGGGAGGTGGGCAACACTGTTGCCCTCCCTCTTGAGCCGGATCCTGGTCAACCAAGCCCCGGTCCAGACCCCGCGCTCATCAAGGTTCTTCCTCAGGGGGGTCTGCAACTGCCCGTACCTCCCGAGCCAGGTGGCAATGTCCTCCGGAGGGAGCGACTCATTCCTCACCAGGATGGTGATGTTCTTAACCTCCTCCTGCCTGGAGATGGGAATGAGCCTGTACCTCTTCCAAGGGTCAACGCCCCTCACCAACCCAAAGCCGGTGATAAAGCGTTCCATACACACGGGAGTGACAAAACTTATATCAAACTCCCGTGTGTTGGTGGGATGGATGACAGCAAAAAGGTCATCCACCCCAAAACCCAAGGAGAGTACCAGGCCCACCACCTCACCTCGAGCGGGGCAGGGGTCCGGACCCTCGTACCGAAGCTGGACAACATTCCTACGCCTCCTCTCTGGACCACCTGTACCCCTCGTCCACGCCGACCCCTGCGTCCTCTCCTGGTCAGCAGGGGGGGCGCGGAAATTCTGGGCGCCAAACCGGCTGTACAGGTGGTCCAGAGGGGCACGAGAGCCCAACACCTGGGCGAAAGAGCGACCCCCCTTTAGGGCAGACAATAAGTTGGCCTCCGGAGACCCCCGAAAGATGTTCTCCGGAAGTGGGGCACCCCCCTCAGCACCCCCAGAAGTGGGGGGGGACGGGGGGGCCCCCATCCCTGCGGTGGTGTTGCACCCACCCCCGCTGATATACCCTGACCACCCTGACCCACCACTTTGGCCTGACTACAGGCTCCCCCCCCCCCCGGGACCACAGCAGAGGGGGGTACCACCCCCACCAAAACTCCCCCACCCAGACCCCTCCGCGACCACACCAGCCCCTTGGGACTCCACCTGTACTGGGGGGAGCCCCCCTGGGACCCTCCAACTGCCGGATATAATCATATGCTATACAGTCCACTGGGAGGGGTCCCACCTGACTTTCCCCCCACCCTGCCTGTGCTGCAGGGAGCCCCTCGGGGCCTGTGGCAGTGTCCATGGGGACCCTGGGGGTGGCAGCTTACCGTCCAATTTACCGTCCTCACCGTCTCTGTCCATCTCCTACCGGGGGTGCCTGGAGGTGCCTGCTGCAGCGTCCGGGGCTGGGCACCCCTGCAACCCCGGCCTCTCATCCCCCAGGTCCCCTGAGCCCCCACCGACCACCGCAAACTCGCGGGGGGGGGGGGGCACTTCCGGTCGCGGGACGGGCACTTCCGGTTTCGGTCGGTCACTTCCGGTTCGGTGGGGCACTTCCGGTTCCGGCTGGGCACTTCCGGTTCTTGGGCGGTCACTTCCGGGTCCCGGTCTACTCCACCCCCAACAGCCGGCGCCATCTTGGCCACACTGCACACAAGCTGTTTACCTCCAGATGACCGCAGCACAATGCCTCCACCATGTGTCTGCCTCTCTCCCGATGACATAGCAGCCGCAGGAGCAGTCCCTGGCCTTTCCATGGCCAGATCCTCCCGCTCCACTGCAAGCTGAGGGGTCATGGAAGCCGACACATGGCGGGCTTCAGCTGTGGCAGTGCGACCATCCTGGGGGAGCCTGGGTATGCTGACCTGAAGATGGCGGGGGGGTACCGCCGGCGGCACCTGGGCCCGGCGACCTCCTGGATCACTGGACTCCCCGGACTTCGCCAACCCCCAGTCCCTTCCACGGACCGAGGGATCGGCTCCCGGGAACCCTCCCCAGGTTTTATGGCCATACTGGGCCCTGCACCACCGGCACTCGCCCCCCCCCACTGCACCCAGGCTCCCCTGACTCTCCTGGCTGTTTGGGGGGTTGGGACCCCTTCTTAGACCGCCCGCTCCTCCTCGCTGCCTGGCTCCCTTCCCGGTTGGCCTGCTGGAGGGTCCTCCGGAGCTCCTCTAGGAAGTTCATCTCTCCAGCCCCACGTTGGCAAAAGCCCCCCAGGTATTCCCATATTTCTTTTACTTCTAGTCCTAGGGTGGTGATGGCCCCCTTGATTAGACAGATCTCTTATTACTGGAGCACCTGTCCCTCTTTTCCCTCAGGCCTGCGAGAGTAGTCATCTTTTCCACGCAGGCCTGAGATATCCTCACCAGCAGGGATTTGATTTTATCCCGCCTCCTCCTGGTTCTTGCCTCATTCTCACCTGGCTGAGGGGCTGTCCAGTCTGAGAGACCCTCCTGGGTCTCCAGGAAGAGACGGTCCTCCCTGCTGATGGTGGTGGTGGTCTGGCTGGAGGGCAGGTGCTGTTGACTCCTCCGGAGGCCGGAAGCCGGTCCACCTCCGGGGCTGAGGGAGGCCATCCCACCCCTCTTCGGGGGCTGGGGGCTGGAGGCTGGTCCTGGTAGGCTGGAACACAGGAGCTCTGGAAGACAGGTCTTCTCTCCTCTCCAGCAGGAAGCAGAATGAGCTCTGTGGGAGGAGCCGGAACTACTGCCAGTGGGAGGAGCTGCACTGAGACCGAGGAGGGGTTTCGCCCCCGTTGTTCTCCGCCATTTCCGCCGGCCCCCCCCGGATGTAAAAGAGCTTGATTTGGGGTAGGGGGCCTGGCCGAACATGGCCGAGAGCATCGGTGGGTGTCCCCCCCCGGCGGAAGGCGGCGGCGAAGACCGGTGCGGGGCTGGAGCCCCCCGGCAGAAAACGTCTGGAAGACCGAGGGGCTCCGCCCCCGTTGTTCTCTGCTTTTTTCGGCCGGCCCCCCCCGAATGTGAAAGAGCTTATTTTGGGGTGGGGGCCTGGCTGGACATGGCGGAGATCATCGGTGGGTGTCCCCCCCCGGCAGAAGACGGCGAAGCCCGGGGCCCAATGGGCTGGTGGTGGGGGGGTCCCGGCAGAAGACCCCCGGAGCTGACTAATAAATTATTTTTTTCTGTGTGTGTTTTTTTGGGTGTTTACACTTTTCCACCCGGTGAATGGGTAGGGGTACGATGTACCCCATACTCATTCACATATGGGTGGGTGTGGCCAGAATCTGGGGGCCCCCTTAATATAGGGGGCTCTCAGATTCTGATAAGCCCCCGCCCGCATACCCCGACAACCAACGGCCCAGGGTTGTCGGGAAGAGGCTCTTGTCCCGATCGACATGGGGACAAGAGTGCTTTGGGGTGGGGGGGCAGTGCCCCCCTCCCCACAGCACACACTCCCCCATGTCGAGGGCATGTGGTCTGGTACGGCTCAGGAGGGGGGGGGGCGCTCGCTCGTCCCCACCCCCATTCCTGTCCGGCCAGACTGCGTGCCTGGGAGAAGGGTTTGGTCTGGATCTGAGGGGGAACCCCACGCCGTTTTTTGGCGTGGGTTTAACCCCTTATGTTCCAGATCAAATCTAAGAGCCTGTTGTGCACCTGAAGGGGGACCCCCACGCCGTTTTTTTTTGTAATTTGGGGTGGAGTTCCCCTTTATCCCGGTCCTGTCAGGGGGGGGGGGAATGCCTGCTCGTCTGTCCTACAACAATGTATGAACAGCGATCTGTCATTTCCCCTACACAGTCCCACCCCCTTTACAGTTAGAACACACCCAGGTAACATATTCAACCCCTTCCGCGCCCCTAGTGTTAACCCCTTCCCTGCCAGTGTCATTTTTATAGTAAGCAATGCATTTATATACCATTGCTCGCTACAAAAATGCCAAATCTCACAAAAATGTGTCCGCCACAATGTCGCATTAGACAGAAAAAACCAATGATAGCCACCATTACTAGTAAAACAAAAAAATTATTCCAAAAAAAACATAAGACCAACCCCTACTTAGAACTTTTGCCCAAACCAATCAAACGCTTATTGTGATTTTTTGCAACCAAAAAGATGTCCAAGAATACTTATCGGCCTAACTGAGGGCAAACATTTTTTGAATATATTTTGGGGGAGATTTATTATAGCAAACAGTAAAAAAGATGTTTTTTTAGTTACCAAAATTGTCGCTATATTTTTGGGTCAAGCAAAAATAAGAAAAAAACGCAGAGGTGATCAAATACCACCAACAAAAAAAAATAAAAAATTTTATGGGGGAGGATGGGGGGGGGGGGAGGATGAGGACGCCCAATTTTTTTGGGGGCCACGTCGCACAACCACGCAATTGTCAGTCAAAATGACGCAGTGTTGAAATGCAAAAATGGCCCCGTCAGTGACCAGTAATATGCTCTGGGGCTCAAGTGGTTACAAATTAAGAATACACTAAAGTTAGCCCAATTTATGGCCATAATGTGAAAGATGATGTTACACCGAGTAAATAGATACCCAACATGTTACACTTTAATATTGCACACACTCATGGAATGGCGCCAAACTTCAGTACTTGAAAATACCCATAGGCAACGCTTTTTTATGTGTTTCAGGTTACCAGTTTAGATTTACAGAGGAGGTCTAGTGCTAAAAGTATTGCTCTCGCTCTAACGTACGCTATGATACCTCACATGTGGGGTTTGAACGGGGGGTTCAATATGTGGGCGGGGCTTACACATTTAAGGCCCGCCCCCATATATGGAAACATTCTTCAAACCACACATGTGAGGTATCATAGCGTGCGTAACAGCAAGAGGAATATTTATAGCACTAGACCTCATCTGTAAATCTAAACTGGTAACCGGAAACAATAAAAATGCTGCTTGTTCGCTTCTGACTGCGAGCTACTAGGGACAGGGGCTTTTAAATTATTACTATTTAGGTTTGTTACGTAAAAATTCTATAAGACCTCCCGTTCAGCTTGTAAAGCATCACTTCATGGGGACCAAAAAAAATTTAAACACCTCTAATGCTTTCATCCGCCATTGCAGATTTGATTCTGGTACTGCATTTCGGAGTGAACTGGGCATGCTCGAACAGTTAGAAAAAGAAGTTGGAAGTTTCATCCTGAAAATGACTTGCATCTTTCTGAGCATGCTCAGAAAGCTCTTTTTTTGGCTTAGTAATTTAAGGACATCCTTAACAGGTGTAAGCAGTTCCAAGTGCACACAAACTAGAGGCTGACATTTCTTCATGTGTTTCCAATTGGTTCATTAGCACACATGTTATAAAAAGCGTGATACTGCACGTGTCAGTCAGCCCCTCAGAGGGGGCAGCAGATTTGCTGGCTGGAAGGAATGGCGGAGTGAAACAGAGATGTTTTGGAGCAAGTTTTGTATTTTTTGATGTTTTCTCTGCTACATAATTTTGCTAAATGTTTCTCAAGATGTTAATGACTAATGTTTTAATCCTGTGGGTCTATCCTGTTATTTCAAAAGCATGATTTATTTTCCAATGACTGTGAAATAAACGTTGGTCTTTTTTGTTTTTAGGTGTTTTTATATATTTTTGGTGTGTTTATTTGTAATTTTTTGTTTTGCTTTCCTTGTTTTGTGGACCATAAAAATTACTTTCAAATTTTGAAGTTTGTTTTGTGATATTTTTTTCCTGCTATGGATTTCAACCGCTGCAGCTGAAATAGTTTGGGCCTAAACCATCAAGTGTGATTTGTCTCTAAGCTCTTTCCTGGTGTGTATGCATGAAATGTTTAGTCACCAGAAAAGGAAGGACAAAGCGGTAAGTATGTTTCCTAGAACTGATGTCCAGACTGACTTTTTAAAGCACATGTGCAAGATGTAGGAAAAGCTGCATACAGGGCCTGTTGGAGGGGGGTGGGGGGGGGGGGTGTATTGGTGGACACTTGAAGTGCTGATTTACAGCGCTGTGCTTGAAACTAGCACAAGACAATCCTATTCTAATTGTGGGTTGTTTGAGGGAAGCCAATTGAGTGTTAGAACCCCTGCTAGTGTTTTTAGGCTGGGCTTTGTGTCCCTTTTCCTAAAATTGGCTTCACTTCCTGTCACACAGCTGAACAGGAAGTGAGGTTAAAACCCTACCAATGGTCTTTTCTTTGGGACACAGGTCAATCTAACTAGTGTCACCATTAAGCAAATTGCACTGCAGTGTACACCCCAAATGATTAGTTATTTTGGGGTTTAGTAAAGGCAAAGCCGCTCTGCAGTAGAAGCGTAGGCAATGAAAATCAGAAGGGAAGCACTGATGGTTTTTACTTCCAATCCCGCCAAGTTTAGAGTTTTCTTCCTTGCTTGTCCACTTGTAGTGCAAAGTGGATTTGCCTTTAGTAAATGGACCCCAAAGTCCAAGATTCCTACTAATTTGGGGTGTACACAGCAAAATGCCATTTCCAAAATGGGAAACTATTTATATTGATCTGTGTGTCCCCAACAAAACATTACTCAGGTGTTTCCCTCACTTCCTGTTTGGCTGTGTGGCAGGAAGTGAATGAATTAAGTAGAAAGTGACAACATTTGTGAGGTGTCTTTACCCTATCAGGGGTGCAGGCATCCCCAAAACAAACAAGAAAATAGTTGATTTAACATTGGGTGGTGTTTGTGGGGGTCCCTAACACACATTCATACATATTAGCAACGCTGGATCCTGGCCTATTGGCATGGTTATATTTTCTTAAGCCTCTCAATAAAATGATATGAAATTTGGGGTTAAACTGGAACAATAATCATCACTTTTATTTTTTGGATTTCTTTCATTTTGGATAGAGTTGGGGGGGGGGGGGGTTAGAAGCTCTGTCAGTTTATTTTGTATTATCCCTGTCCGTTTGGGGAGATTGGCCTTCACTTCCTGCCCCATAGCCAAACAGGAAGTGATCGAAAAACTAGGCAAATTAAGGGTCTCCTGTGCCCCCCCCCCCCCCACAGAACTTGTGTGTGTCCCCTGAAAATTCCTGGGTGGGTCATAAAAAAACAGGGTGTGGCCTTGACAGGAAGGGTGGGTCATTTTTCTATTAGGGGGGTGCCAAAATTTGGTCAGGCCTAGGGAAGCACAAAACCTAAATATCCTACTGCATATTAGGGCTTATTTAGACAGGATCCAATTTACAGCATGTTTTTAGATTGTGGGAGGAAACCCACACAGGGAGAACATGCAAACTCCAGGCAGATAGTGTCACGGGCGGGATTCGAACCAGCAACCCTTTTGCTGCTAGGTGAACATGCTACACACTACGCTACTGTGCTGAACGAACATGATTGCAGCTGAAAGCATGAGATGTTTTTTTTTTTAAACCAATTACATGCTTTCCAGCCTGGAGGACAGATGTGGGGTCTAATTGACCCCGCCTTTCTCTATAAAGAGGACCTGTCACACACTAGTCCTATTACAAGGGATGTTTACATTCCTTGTAATAGGAAGAAAAGTGAAAAATAATACAAACAAAGGGACAAACAAGTGCAAAAATTAAAATATTAAGTAAAAAAAATAAAATAACAAAGGAATTTAAATGCTCCTGTCCCTAGTAGCTCGCACTCAGAAGCGAACACGCATGCAAGTCCCACCCACATATGTAAACATCCTTCAAACCCCACATGTGAGGTATCATAGCGTGCGTTAGAGCGAGAGCAATAATTTTAGCACTAGACCTCCTCTGTAACTCAAAAGTGGTAACCTGAGAAAAAAAGTCAATCGTTGCCTATGGAGATTTTTAATAACGAAGTTTAGCGCCATTCCATGAGTGTGCGCAATATGAATGCGTGACAAGTTAGGTATCTATTTACTCGGGGAACATCATCTTTCACCTTATCCCTAAAAATTGGGCTAGCTTTACTGCTTTCTTATTTTGTCATTCATGAAACAGGTATTTTTTTTGAAAGCCAAAAAAAAAAAAAAAAACGTTTGCAAATTTTTGGCACAAATACTGTTGGAAATGTGTCCGAAAAAATGGCCGCCACTTTATTCCCTAGGGTGTTTGTTAATAAAATATATATAATGTTTGGGGGTCCTGAGTAAGTTTCAAGGAAGAAAATATAATTGTTACATGAAGGAGAGAAGTGCCAGAATAGGCGCGGTATGGAAGTGGTTAAAGTGCACCAATAAAAGTGAAAAATTCCTTGAAATTTCGTACCATGGGGGGGGGGAGGCAATTAGGGGCGCCATCAGGAATTATGGGGCCCCTTACACAGCTTCAGGCATGGGCCCCCTGGAGCAGAGAATAGGGGGGGGGGTGCCGCCTGATATTAAGAAGGGGGGGGGGCTGCCGCAATTTGATAAGCGGGGGGTTCCTTTACCAAAAAATACATATAGAAAAATATATATTAAAAAGGGTGGTAGCCATCCGGGGGCCCTGGGGACCACTGGGCCCTTTAATAAAAAGAAACTTCTGGGCTCTTTAATGAAAAATAAATTACAATATCTACATATATAAAATAATAAAAAAGGGGGTTGCCTTGGGAGCTCTGGGCCCTTTACTAAAAAATAACTACCAAAAATCTAAAAAAAAAAATAACATTGGGTGGGAGCTGTGGTGGCTCAACGTGAATGGAACTGCGCTGACAAGCCGTTCACCTCTGCAGCCAAGGGTTCGGATCCCGGTCTCGGCTACATGTGAATTGAGTTTGGCTCCCAGTGGGGTGTGCTATGCAAGGTACGCCTGTGCTTAGTATGCCCACCCCCCCCCCCCAAAAAAAAAACACCACACTTGCACACACTTTGGCCATGAGGTCTCCTAAAATAAAGGGAGGCGAAGGACCTACAGGGCTGGCTGGGTGGGCTACACTCCTTCATAGGGGGAGTCCCTCTGTCCCATCGGGGACAGGCCCCCCTCACACCCACCATTGCCACCGGGGGCATGGAGAAGGATGGCGATTGCAAGTCCAGCTCCTCTCTCTCGACTTCACGCACAAAATACACTTTAAAAAAGAAATTAAAGTAAAAAGTAACAAACCTGGGGAAAATGTTTATAACATTTTTAGAAGCAAAAAGGTTGTCATCTGGGGCCCTCTGGGAGCTTTCAAAATTATATTATATATATATATATGTTTAAAAAATAACCAAAAAATATATATATTTTTTTTTTTTTTGTTTTTTTTTGTAAAGGTGGGGGGTTGTCATCTGGAGCCCTGGGGATCTCCGGGCCACTGGGGACCTCCAGACCCCTAAAACAAAACATTGGCCCTTTAATAACAAAAAATTTGGGGGGTTGCCACCCGGGGCCCTGGGGACCTCCAGACTGCTAAAAAATATTAAATTCCAAAAATTGGCCCTTTAATAAAAAATCCTACAAAAACCAACTAACAAATATATATACAAAAAAAAAAGAGGGGGGTTACCATCTGGGGCGCTGGGGGGCCTCCAGGCATCTGGGCACCTCCGGACCCCGGGCCCCTTACAGGTGTACAGGGCCGCCATCATGAATTTTGGGGCCCCTTACACAGCTTCAGGCATGGGCCCCCTGGAGCAGAGAACCGGGGGGGGGGGGTGCTGCCGCATGAAATTGAGAAGCGGGGGGGGGGTGGTTGCCACAAATTGAGGAGCGGGGGGGCCCTTTACAAAAATTTTGACAGAAATAAGAAATAAAGAAAAATATATATAAAAAAGGGGGGTAGCCATCCGGGGCCCTGGGGACCTCTGTGCTCTTTATAAAATAAAAATAAAAAAGAGAGAAAATACATATATATATATTTTTAAAATATAACATTTATCGAAAAAAAGTAAAAAAAACAAGGGGGTAGCCTTCCAGGGCCCTGGGGACCTCTGGGCCCTTTCCTTAAAAAAAATAAAAAAAATATATTAAAAAAATTTATATATTTTTTTAAATATATATCTTTTATTTAAAAAAAAGGGCTTGCCATCTGGGGCCCTTAGTGGCCTCCGGGCCCCTGGGGACCTTCGGAGCCCTTAAAAAAAAAAAAATAAAAAATATTTTTTTTTGTTTTAGGGTGGTTCCCATCCGGGCCCCTGGGGGCCCCTGGGGACCCCCGGGCGGTGTAATGCCTGTACCCCCCTAATGGCGGCCCTGCAGGTGTACTGCCTGTACCCCCTGATGGCGGCCCTGGGTGTAATGTCAGCATGTGAAAAAATGACATTCTGAAGGAAAAAAGCCATTTAAAACTGACTCGCGGCAATAATGAATTGTCAGCTCCTGGAAATTGCAGGAGAATTCATTCATTAAAAACACCAAAAAAAAAGCGTGGGGGTCCCCCCAAATTCAATAACCAGACCCTTTAGGTCTGGTATGGATATTAAGGGGAACCCCGCCATCAATTTTAATAAAAAATGACGTGGGGTTCCCCCCAAATATCCATAACCAGACCCTTCAGGTCTGGTGTGGAATTTAAGGGGAACTCCACTCCAAATTAAAAAAAAAATGGCGTGGAGTCCCCCCTAAAATCCACACCAGACCCCTTATCCGAGCACGTTGACCTGGCCGGCCGCAGAAAAGAGGGGGGACAGAGCGCGGCCCCCCCCCTCTCCTGAACCGCACCAGGACACATGCCCTCAACATTGGGAGGGTGTTTTGGGGTGCCCCCCAAAACACCTTGTCCCCATGTTGATGAGGACAAGGGTCTCTTCCCCACAACCCTTGCCCGGTGGTTGTGGGGGTCTGCGGGCAGGAGGCTTATCGAAATCTGGAAGACCCCTTTTACAAAGGGGCCCCCCAGATCCCGGCCCCCCCCCTGTGTGAAATGGTAATGGGGTACCTTGTACCTCTACCATTTCACGAGTAAAAAAAATGTAAAGGGTTAAAAAAGACAAGAGCCGGTTTTTGACAAGTCCTTTATTATCTTCTTTCTTCTTTTCTTCGGGTTTCTTCTTCCTCCTCCTTCTTCTTCCTCTGCTTCTGTCTTGGGTCTTCTATTCCCGCATCTTGCCCGGCGTGTTCTTCCATCTTCTGTTCCTCCCGCTGTCCTTCTCGTCCGCATCTTCTTCTCCTTCTTGTTCTTCTTCGCCGGAGCGGCCGCTTCCAATTGAAATCCCCGCTGTCTGCCGGACCACGCCCCCCCCTCTGACGCCTCGGGCAAGCTCTTAGGAGTGTGCTGCAAGTGCGTCCGAGGGGGGCGTGGTCACAAAGTGAGAGGGCGGGCAATTCAATTTGAAGCTTGTGCGCGGCTTCTTCTTTGCCGGAGTCGCCGCTTCCAATTGAATTGCCCGCTTTCTGGAACATGTGACCACGCCCCCCTCTGACGCACTGGCACCACACGGGGACTTTCCTAAGAGCTCGCCCGTGGCGTCAGAGGGGGGGCGTGGTCCGGCAGACAGCGGGGATTTCAATTGGAAGCGGCCGCTCCGGCGAAGAAGAAGAAGGAGAAGATGCGGACGAGAAGGACAGCGGAAGAAGATGGAAGAACACGCCGGGCAAGATGCGGGAATAGAAGACCCAAGACAGAAGCAGAGGAAGAAGAAGGAGGAGGAAGAAGAAACCCGAAGGAAAGAAGAAAGAAGATAATAAAGGACTTGTCAAAAACCGGCTCTTGTCTTTTTTTACACTGACACTTTTTTTTTCTCGTAAATGGTAGAGGTACAAGGTACCCCATTACCATTTCACACAGGGGGGGGGTCGGGATCTGGGGGGCCCCTTTGTTAAAGGGGTCTTCCAGATTTCGATAAGCCTCCTGCCCGCAGACCCCCACAACCACCGGGCAAGGGTTGTGGGGGAAGAGACCCTTGTCCTCATCAACATGGGGACAAGGTGTTTTGGGGGGCACCCCAAAACACCCTCCCAATGTTGAGGGCATGTGGCCTGGTGCGGTTCAGGAGAGGGGGGGGGCCGCGCTCTGTCCCCCCCTCTTTTCTGCGGCCGGCCAGGTCAACGTGCTCGGATAAGGGGTCTGGTGTGGATTTTAGGGGGGACTCCACGCCATTTTTTTTTTATTTGGGGTGGAGTTCCCCTTAAATTCCACACCAGACCTGAAGGGTCTGGTTATGGATATTTGGGGGGAACCCCACGTCATTTTTTTTTCAAATTGAGGGCGGGGTTCCCCTTAATATCCATACCAGACCTAAAGGGTCTGGTTATTGAATTTGGGGGGACCCCCACGCTTTATTTTTTCCCTTTTTTTAATGAATGAATTCTCCTGCAATTGCCGGGAGCCGACAATTCATTATAGCCGCGAGTCAGTTTTAAATGGCTTTTTTTTTTTTTTTTTTTTTTTTTCAGAATGTCATTTTGTGCAAAGACATATTTCTAACCACGGGAAAAGTGTGTTTTTTTCACCTGCTGACATTCCCCCCCCCCCCCCATGGTACGATTTTTAAAATAATTATTCAAATGACGTGGGGGTCCCCCCAAATTCAATAACCAGACCCTTCAGGTCTGATATGGATATTAAGGGGAACCCCGCCATCAATTTTTAAAAAAAATGACGTGGGGTTCCCCCCAAATATCCATAACCAGACCCTTTAGGTCTGGTGTGGAATTTAAGGGGAACTCCACTCCTAATTAAAAAAAAAATGGCGTGGAGTCCCCCCTAAAATCCACACCAGACCCCTTATCCGAGCACGTTGACCTGGCCGGCCGCAGAAAAGAGGGGGGGACAGAGCGCGGCCCCCCCCCTCTCCTGAACCGCACCAGGCCACATGCCCTCAACATTGGGAGGGTGTTTTGGGGTGCCCCCCAAAACACCTTGTCCCCATGTTGATGAGGACAAGGGTCTCTTCCCCACAACCCTTGCCCGGTGGTTGTGGGGGTCTGCGGGCAGGAGGCTTATCGAAATCTGGAAGACCCCTTTAACAAAGGGGCCCCCCAGATCCCGACCCCCCCCCTGTGTGAAATGGTAATGGGGTACCTTGTACCTCTACCATTTCACGAGTAAAAAAAAAGTGTCAGTGTAAAAAAAGACAAGAGCCGGATTTTGACAAGTCCTTTATTATCTTCTTTCTTCTTTCCTTCGGGTTTCTTCTTCCTCCTCCTTCTTCTTCCTCTGCTTCTGTCTTGGGTCTTCTATTCCCGCATCTTGCCCGGCGTGTTCTTCCATCTTCTTCCGCTGTCCTTCTCGTCCGCATCTTCTCCTTCTTCTTCTTCGCCGGAGCGGCCGCTTCCAATTGAAATCCCCGCTGTCTGCCGGACCACGCCCCCCCTCTGACGCCACGGGCGAGCTCTTAGGAAAGTCCCCGTGTGGTGCCTGTGCGTCAGAGGGGGGCGTGGTCACATGTTCCAGAAAGCGGGCAATTCAATTGGAAGCGGCGACTCTGGCAAAGAAAAAGCCGCGCACGAGCTTCAAATTGAATTGCCCGCCCTCTCACTTGTGACCACGCCCCCCTCGGACGCACTTGCAGCACACTCCTAAGAGCTTGCCCGAGGCGTCAGAGGGGGGGGGCGTGGTCCGGCAGACAGCGGGGATTTCAATTGGAAGCGGCCGCTCCGGCGAAGAAGAACAAGAAGGAGAAGAAGATGCGGACGAGAAGGACAGCGGGAGGAACAGAAGATGGAAGAACACGCCGGGCAAGTTGCGGGAATAGAAGACCCAAGACAGAAGCAGAGGAAGAAGAAGGAGGAGGAAGAAGAAACCCGAAGGAAAGAAGAAAGAAGATAATAAAGGACTTGTCCAAAACCGGCTCTTGTCTTTTTTAACCCTTTACATTTTTTTTACTCGTGAAATGGTAGAGGTACAAGGTACCCCATTACCATTTCACACAGGGGGGGGGCCGGGATCTGGGGGGCCCCTTTGTAAAAGGGGTCTTCCAGATTTCGATAAGCCTCCTGCCCGCAGACCCCCACAACCACCGGGCAAGGGTTGTGGGGAAGAGACCCTTGTCCTCATCAACATGGGGACAAGGTGTTTTGGGGGGCACCCCAAAACACCCTCCCAATGTTGAGGGCATGTGGCCTGGTGCGGTTCAGGAGAGGGGGGGGCCGCGCTCTGTCCCCCCCTCTTTTCTGCGGCCGGCCAGGTCAACGTGCTCGGATAAGGGGTCTGGTGTGGATTTTAGGGGGGACTCCACGCCATTTTTTTTTTAATTTGGAGTGGAGTTCCTCTTAAATTCCACACCAGACCCGAAGGGTCTGGTTATGGATATTTGGGGGGAACCCCACGTCATTTTTTTTTTAAAATTGACGGCGGGGTTCCCCTTAATATCCATACCAGACCTAAAGGGTCTGGTTATTGAATTTGGGGGGACCCCCACGCTTTTTTTTTCCTTTTTTTAATGAATGAATTCTCCTGCAATTGCCGAGAGCCGACAATTCATTATAGCCGCGAGTCAGTTTTAAATGGCTTTTTTTCCTTTGAAAAATGACATTTTGTGCAGAGACAGTTCTAACCACGGGAAACATGCGCTTTTTCACATGCTGACATTAGAGCCCCCCATGGTACGAAATTTAAAGGAAAATTACACTTTTATTATTGCACTTTTAGCATTATTAAAATCACTGCTCCCGAAAAAAACGGCCGTTTTAAAAAAGAAAAAAAGCATTGGTACATGTCCCCTGGGGCAGGACTGAGGTCCCCAAACACTTTTTAGGACAAAACTTGCAGATTAGCCTTTAAAATTCACTATTAAGATTTCCCCCCATAGACTTATACAGGGAGTTCGGCGGCGGCTTTACTTATCAATCACATCGCGCTGCTGCTGCCGCCGGTTCATGCGCCTAATTAGGGCTTCATCCAGCGCACTAATTAAGGCATGTACCGGCGCAGCGCAGATTCATTAGTAAATCAGCCCCAATGACTTTAACAAAGACATCATAGAGTACAGGATGAAGGTACATGTGTTTGGAAACAGCCCTTCCGCAGCTGTAGCTATCTACAACCTGAAACGAGCAGCACAGCAAGGTGAAAGACATGGCCAAGAAGCCAAACAGTTCGTCATGAAGAACTTCTACGTGGACGATGGACTTGCCTCTTTCTCCAGTAACGAAGAAGCTATTAGCATCCTAAAAAGTACAAAAGAAATGTTGGCAGAATCCAACATAAGATTGAACAAGGTAGCTTCCAACAGCAACAGAGTCATGGAAGCATTTCCAATGGAAGACCGTGCTAAAGATCTTAAAGACTTAGATCTAGGGACAGAATCACCACCTTTGCAAAGAAGTCTTGGGCTTAGTTGGGACCTAAAGACCGATAGTTTCACCTTCAGGGTCTCCAGAGAAGAGAAACCATTCACGAAAAGAGGTATTCTATCTACAGTCAACAGTCTTTATGACCCCCTGGGATTCGTAGCACCCATCATCATGCAAGGCAAAGCTCTTTTGAGACAGATCACTACCGAGCAAGAACAAATTGACTGGGACGTACCTCTCCCTGAAGAGAAGCAAATGCAGTGGAAGTTATGGAAAGACTCATTGTTAGAGCTTGAACAACTCAACATCCCAAGACCATACGTACCTGTTTCTTTGTCTGCTACAAAGAGAAGAGAATTATGCATATTCTCTGACGCTTCCACTATAGCTATCGCAGCTGTAACTTACCTTAGAGTAATAGACACTGAGGGACAAAGCCATGTTGGGTTCATCATGGGAAAATCTAAACTAGCTCCCAGACCTGCTCACACTGTCCCACGTCTAGAACTTTGTGCTGCTGTCTTAGCGGTAGAGATAGCAGACATGATTACGACTGAACTAGACATTGAGATCCATGCAGTGAACTTTTATACGGACAGCAAGATTGTGTTAGGATATATTCACAATGCTTCAAAAAGATTTTACACATATGTGACCAACAGAGTGACACGTATCAGAAAATCTACAAGTCCAGATCAGTGGCATCACATCAGCACCGACAAGAACCCAGCAGATCATGGGACAAGATTGGTGTCAGCCGCTGTACTCAAGCAAACAAACTGGTTCGTAGGTCCATCGTTTCTTGGTAAGCCAGAATCCAAAGAGACTACCCAGGTAGAGACCTTTCAGCTCATAGAACCAGATCAAGACAAAGAGGTAAGACCTCAAGTTATAGTTTGTAAGACTTTAGTTACCAGATACAGTTTGGGCACCCATAGATTTGAGAGGTTTTCCAATTGGAAGTCGCTGACACGTGCAATCGGAAAACTTATCTGTCTAGCCAGACACTCCTGCAGAGCTACTAATACTGATCAGCGTAGCAGCGACCATCTTGAACAAGCCAAGGTCGTGATCATCAAATGCGTACAGCAGGAAGTCTTTAAAGAAGAAATTCAAAGCCTTCTGAAAAAGGAAGAGATTTCTCGACAGAGTTCGCTCAAGAAGTTAAACCCTATCCTCGACGAAGAAGGAGTACTAAGAATAGGAGGTCGTTTGTCGGCAGCAGATATGACTATCCAAGAGAGACATCCCTTCATCATACCCAAGAATCATCACATCGCTCTTCTTCTGGTAAGACACTATCACGAGCAAGTGGCACATCAAGGACGACACTTCACTGAAGGAGCAGTACGGTCAGCAGGATTGTGGATCATAGGAGGTAAGAGACTAGTCTCCAGCGTGATCAGCAAATGCGTTACCTGTAAGAAGATTAGAGGGAAACTTGAAGTTCAGAAGATGTCAAACTTACCTGCAGACAGACTTGCTTCAGATCCTCCGTTCACTCACGTAGGTCTAGACGTCTTTGGACCATGGAACATCTCTTCTCGCAAGACCAGAGGAGGCAGTGCCGAAAGTAAACGTTGGGCTGTTCTGTTCTCTTGTCAGAGTACTAGAGCAGTTCATATTGAAGTGATTGAATCTTTATCCACTTCAAGTTTCATCAATGCCTTGAGAAGATTCTTCTCCATCAGAGGACCAGCGAAATTGATTCGTTCAGATCGCGGCACGAACTTTATTGGGGCCTGCAAGGAATTGAAGATCATTTCTACAGACTCCGAAACAAGTTCCTATCTTCAAGATCAAGGATGCACTTGGACTTTTAATCCTCCACACGCATCTCATATGGGAGGAGCCTGGGAGAGGATGATTGGAGTAGCTCGTCGTATTCTGGACGCCATGCTCCTGAAGGTTGGGTCTACTCGCCTCACTCATGAAGCTTTGACTACACTAATGGCTGAAGTCGTGGCCATTATGAACGCCAGACCTTTAGTTCCAGTGTCTACAGATCCGGAGATGCCGTCAGTCTTGACACCCGCAATGCTGCTGACACAGAAGATGGAACCAATGACAGCTCCCACAGGAGACTTTGACCTCAAGGACTTGTACACCAAACAATGGAGACAAGTTCAAAGTCTTGCGGACATTTTCTGGAAGAGGTGGAGACAGGAATACCTGGTGACACTCCAGCCACGCAAGAAATGGCAAGATGACAAGCCCAACTTACAAGTTGGAGACATTGTCTTATTAAAAGACACTCAGGCCCACAGGAACGAATGGCCCATTGGACTCATTGTGGGAACTGATCCTAGTAGTGATGCTAGAGTTAGAAAGGTAGAAGTTAGAATTGTTAGACAAGGCATTCCCAAGGTGTATGCTAGGCCAATTTCTGAAGTAGTTTTACTTCTGTCCAAAAGTTAGTGGCATAACAAAAAGTATGCCAGGTGGGGAGTGTGCTGCCTTCACAGTATATATTATATGCATGGCACTCGGCAGTGTCTGTTCCTTTAAGACCCTCCATGTTCTTGAAGCCTAGAGGCGGGTTTTCCCTGTACTCCTATAGAGCATGCACATATCCTTTCTTTTCAGCTCCAGCTACAGAAGTGAGCACATCCTCAGGACTTCTTAGAAGCTATTACAGGTTGCAAAGCTGATGAACACCAAAGCCTGTAAGTAAAGGGGTTTGTTAGTTCAGCTTATATAGAGGGATGCTAGGCACAGCTAGTATAATGTGTGTTTCAGTCTGTAGCAAGCAAGCACATGTTAGGCCCAATCCTTTGTATTAGCTATGTAGAATGTATGTTGCTTGAATAGCCATGCTTACATTTGTCTTTTTATGTTTGTTTTACAGTTTTACCAAATCAAATCATATCACACATTTTCACATGCTATTGTACACATTCCTGTGAATGATATCTCAGTAAAGACTGCATCAGTTCATTAACAAGCGCATCTTTCATTGGGATTCGGTTATACTTGATGTTAAGCTGTGTCTCTAAACAGCATCACACACACAGCTGGGACATTACAAATAATGACCTTTATGATATATTTCTGTATCAAGCACTTCTGGGGTGAAAGAGCTATGGAAGACCACCGAGACACCCTTCGTTCTGGCATCTGAGTTAGTTAGCTATGGAACCATGTTGGGAAGTGTTTGTCAGGCAGTAGCGGATTCCTGTCAGAATGGAAATGGGTTTCATGAGGCAACAGTATCTGTGTTTTAGCTTTGTGAAAGTGATGTAGTATTTGTCTGTGTTGAATCCTCTACAGTTCAATGAGGATATCTTAAACTCTAAGGTGGGAGCCATAACTAATGGATCTTGGATTTGTGATACGAACTATATTGTGTCAAAGTGCGAAAAGTGTAACAGGCGCTCTCAACTCCATAATGCGTTCCATGCTGGAATGCATACGGCGGTCGCGCGATGACGCCATTGCCCGGTGTCGCGTGCGTTCCAGCTTGGAACGTGGAAGTGAGGCTTGAATTAGTGCTTATGCACTACACCTGCATCCTACCTATAAAGAGAACAGTGTGCAGACTGCACACTGTTTTATTATTGTCGGCCGTAGCCAGCTTGGCTACTATTAAACCTACAGCTACCATCCTTCCCTGGACTGGAGGCAACCCCACTCCTGGAGCTGCGCTGCCAACCTTGAGAGAGTTTTAGCGGACACACCAAGCATTCCCCCATCAGGAGACCCTGCACTAAAGAACCCTTGCTGTTAAGAAATTACAACACAGTTTCTCTGCAAAACAGATAAGTAACAACTACTCCTTTAGAATTACCTGTTTAACTTATTGACGTTACCGAAGTACTGTATTTAAATCTAGCTTTTTATTACTAACCTACTGCTTGGGATTACTTAGTGCACCTTCAGATGCTTGCTGTGAAATATCTTAAAGGGACATACACTCCCATTTTAGCTGAGCTATATTTGCCTCTCTTATGCAAATACTAAGTGCCTACAGTATTCTTTTTGCTATGTGCTGGACATACATTGTTACTTGTTTATGAGCCCATGCCCGAACTTACTGAACATGTTCGCTTTAACCTTCCTATGTGCTAACGGTTGAAGGTATTTCATACCTGCTCCCTTAGTAACCTAATACATTCTTTATGTTAAAGTGATATGATGTAGAGAACCCCCAAACTCCTGTTCTCTGATTGGAGTGATGTCTGGGGTCCAATACTGAATATCACTTGCATACAGAAGTGCATTGGAGTCTTCACGTACTTTGTAATCTTTTAACTCTAGGGGTTGGACGCATGTTGTAATACCTCCGCCCTTAGAAGCTCAACGCATTTATATATGTGAGAGAGATGATGTAGTGACCCCTGTTGTCTGATTGGAGTGATGCCTGGGGCCTAGTACTGAAATCTCACATAGAGACGTGCATTGAAATCCCTGCTAGCCGCAGTTGTGGTTCACTCCCGTTCACAATCGTTTGTGACAAAAAGACCCGTTTGTGGAATTCTTAGCTGAGGTGGAAGGGGGAAAGGGGGAAGGTAATAGGAAAGCGGGAAAAGTAGGGGGGGGCATCGGAATGATTAAAGATGCATCTAAGCTATTTGCGAATCCAATACATAGTAGTCTGGGGGGAGTAGCGTAGGGAGGTGGGTGTTATTGTCTTGGTTTGCGTACGTATAGATGTACACCTTTTATCTAGTGTTCATTTCAGGGGAAGGGTAATGGTCACTACCATGTAGGTCTAAAGTATACAATGTATACAGAGGCAGTAAAGACTCTGCCAACCCTATCATGGGGGAAGTGGCTTATCTGACTGGGGGCATGCCGTCCCCATCCAAGGTAACTTCTAAACAAACAGGTACCGCAGCACCAATGGTGTAGACGTTGTGTAATCTAAAAGTGGAACTTCAGGGACAGAATATGTATAAACTAATGTAGCACTACCCCCTGCTGGTTTGTTTTGGGTGGCATGTTACCTCATGGCTCTTCCGCCGGCCTATGGGTGTACGGTGCATATAGCAGTAATAGAATGTCCACGACAGGTGTCTTTTGCTGTGCTCTTTATTACCCAGCCAGGTAAAAACATTAAAACATGTGATGAAGAGTATAGGTGAAGTAGAAATATCAGACTCAGGCGCAACAATAGGGAAACAGTCCTGCTTCTCACAATGCTTTGTATTCTTCACCACTCCAGCCAGGGTGGGTATAGCGTACCTGGACAGGCCTACTCTCACTGACCTGGCAGCCAGAGTATCGCTCGAACTTGTAGGAAAAGTCTCTGCCACAGACCCTCCTGAAATGGACTCAGGAGTCTCAGGAGATTTGGAAGCTTTGGAGCGGGAGCGTTTGTTGTTAGAGACAGATTCCCATCTGGAGCGAAGTAGCAAGATCCCCTAGGGTACGGAAGACAGCTGACTTGCCATTGTGGGATGCAGAGAGTTGTAGCTGAAAACCTCATCTGTATTTGATCTGTTTGGCTTGCAGGGCATCCATGACTGGCTTCAGGGCTTTCTGCAGAATCAAGGTCTGTCTAGATAAATCACTAAACAAGTAAAAAAGGCACAAAGCACAGGTACCTCAAATAGTAGTACCCAATAGCCCAAGGGCAAAGGTAAGAAGGTGTGTATATACACATATACAGTATATGCACACATAGAACTCTATGTCACGGTATCAGGTATACATAGTGTGTATACTGCCTTTGTCCTCTGCAGTTTGCACCTAAAGCTACTTGGTGTGTACTGCCTTTGTCCTCTGCAGTTTGCACCTAAAGCTACTTGGTGTGTACTGCCCGTGTCCTCTGCAGTGTGCACCTAAAGCTACGTGGTGTGTGTACTGTCTGTGTCTTTGCTATTTTTCTCAATGATTTTCATCTATATTGCAGGGACCAGATATTACATTAAAGCCGCAAGCAGTTTTAAATTACTTTTTTCTTATAGTAATCTCATTTTGTGCAGGGACAGTTCTAAATACATGCCACTTCACAGGCATACTATAGACACCCAGCATGTACAATATTTAAAGGAATTTTTCATTTTTTTTTATTTAAGCATCATTAAAATCACTGCTCGAGAAAAAACTACCATTTTTAAAACTTTTTTCCATTGATACATGTTCCCTGGGACAAGACCCGGGTTCTCAAAGACGTTTTCACAGGCATACTATAGACACCCAGCCAGCAGGTACACAATTTAAAGGAATTTTTAATTTTTTACATTTATTTATTTAAGCATCATTAAAATCACTGCTTCAGAAAAAACAACCGTTTTTAAAACTTTTTTTTTCCATTGATACATGTTCCCTGGGGCAAGACCCGGGTTCTCAAAGACGTTTTACGACAATAACTTGTAGCACTTTTGAATTCGAACTTTCGAGTCCCATAGAGGTCAATGGGGTTCTAAATGTTTGCGCGAACGGTCGGTCCGTTCGAATGTTCTGGTGCGAACCGAACAGGGGGGTGTTCGGCTCATCCCTAATTAAAAGCAATGATGAATATATTTCACGCCAGACACAGATTTCCTCCCATCCACTGTACATCACAACATCAGAAAATAATACAGATCATTACATTGCATAACCAATACGTAATACATGCATACATAGATAAGTGGGTTGAGGTAAGTATCTCTAAGCATTTCATCATAAACATTACAAAATATACATTCATCAAAAATGTATGAACAAATTACCTGTATACACCTAAATACTTGCTCCAAGCATGTATCAGTAAGGGGGACTCCCATGTGATGTACAGTGAGTGGGAGGTATATCTGTGTCTGGCATGAAATATATTCATATTTGCTTTTAATGATTCTCATGCCCTGTACACACGATCGGTTCATCCGATGAAAACCGTCTGATGGATTTTTTATCAGATGTCCGATGAAGCTGACCGATGATCAGTCTTGCCTACACACCATCAATAAAAAAAACGATCGTGTCAGAACGCGGTGACGTAAAACACAACGACGTGCTGAGAAAAATGAAGTTCAATGCTTCCGAGCATGCGTCGACTTGATTCTGAGCATGCGTGGATTTTTAACCGATGGACATGCCCACAGACGATCATTTTTTTCTATCAGGTTTTTTAACCATCAGATCATTTTAAAACAAGTTCCTAGTTTTTTCACCGATGGATAAAAAACCGATGGGGCCCACACACGATCGGTTTGCCTGATGAAAACGGTGCATCAGACCGCTTTCATCAGACAAACCGATCTTGTGTACGCGGCATTAGGGATATGATATGTGGGTGTGGGTAGGCACGAATGCATGGGCCCTAAACCCGGAAATAAGCAGCGACACACAAGTACATTGCTGTGCCTGAACAGGCTGTCTATCCACAGTACATTGCTGGCAAGCAGTCTGAAAGTAGTTAATCTACAGTGTTAACAATGAGTTTTTTTTTTCTTTTAATGCTCCATTTGGTAGCATGAAATTGTTACATTTTAGTGTGCATGTTTGAATTTTTTTTATTTCAAATAATTTACTTACTGTTGTTGTGTACCGCATAGCATTAAAAAAGGACACTCTTTAAAGTGTCATTAAGCCCAAAATATCTATTTTTCCCTTAAGCTCTAACATTATTTTCTCTATGAGTGCCAAACATTTCTTTAAAAAAAATATATTAGGTATACTGCAATTACCTGGTGATCAGTGCCAGTGCATATTTCTTCCTTATTCAGAGTGACAACACTAGGCTGGCCAACCCTCAGTCTTCTTATTTGCCACTCTCTCTGTTCATGCTCCATTTTCAGTGTTCGGGAGCCCCGCGCTTTTTCTTCCCCTTGCCACCCCACATGACATTCCTGAATGTAATGAGGGAAAGTTCCAATATTGTAATTGGCAGCTGAGCTCTTCTCAGCCAGTTACTTCACTGGATGTTGGGAATAAAATCAATTTAAAGATATTTTTTTCAGAAAGACTTATAAGGACAGCCCAAGGAATTAGCTGAGAGGCATGTTGAACCCATTGAATATTATTTTTTAGTAGTTGAAAAATCACCCCAAAAATATTTTTTTTACACAATGTTGTCATTGAAAGGATATATTGCTCACATGTACCATGGGTATATGTGGAAGTACACCCCAAAATAGACCCATAGACATTATATAAGGCTGACACTGACTCTAACTAGCTAACCTGTGGAAAGCGGATGTAAACCCATTCTCATCCCAAACTTCTGCCATAGTGCTGATCTATAAGGATATAGATGCCTCCTGCATGTATCCTTACCTGTCAAATGTCTCCCCTCTGTCTGTTATGAGACCTGAAAAACTGCAGATTCTGTGGGTGCCAACCTCTAGACTCCCCTTGTCAACATGCATTTTCTCTTGTGTATTCCTTACATTAAATTCTGCTATGATCACTAACATCCAGTCAAAATCCAGAAAAGCAACCACATGACTTCAGAAAAGAAAAAAAAAAGCAGGTCCAGGCCATAAATCATTGACTTATTGGTTCAGAATCAGATCCAATTGCCACAGGGCAGCGTACGCCCCCTAGCCACAGGTGCGAATCACATGACTGTACATGATTTTGCACAGCCGGGCTGCCCTGTTGCAGTATATGTACGTGGGGTGGTCCGGAAATGGTTAACTACCGTTAATTCACGTGAAATCAAAACTCTTTACCCATCCCACCCCACACCTGCAGTTTTGTGGTGCATCTCCAGAAATGTGATTGGCATTGGTTTCTCCATGTCAGTCACCTCACATGACACTCCTACAGTCCTGAGGGGTGGCTCCAGAACTCTGATTGACATCAGCTTAATGCACATGCATATCAGCAGCCTTTGTAATGCGAGAGGTGCCATTCTCAAAGTAGTAACAAATTCCAGCATTTTTTCTTGCACATGATTGGATGATGGAAGTCAGCAGAGTTTCACCTCCTTTACTAAGATCAGAGGAAAATTCACTTGAAAAATTAAGGGCATATTTGCCCATAGTAAATCAACCTCGAGAAGGCAGGCTAATGAAAGTAAAACCAATAAGCTTCAAATGCAATAATTACTACATAATGATTGCAGCTCTAGAGGTTAGCAGGGGCTTGTTTATAAGTTTATTTCTTGCTTTTAAAAAACATATTTGAATGTCTATAGCCTGGCTACAGTACTACTTTAAGGATCATAGTCCCACCCTCTTTAATGAAAATATAAACATGTTTTTACATTTACAGCACAAAAGCTACTATTTTCAATGTCTGCAGGCAGGACAGAGCTCCAATTTCCCTTAAGCTGCACAATATATGGTAAGCCTCTGCCCTTGTCAGATGTGAAATACTTTGGGACGAGAAACGTAATAAACAGCACACCACCCATGGACAATGAAAAGAACAGTTTCTGTGTTTTATTAAAAAAAAAAATTGAAAAAAAATAAGTAAACACTCATTTTAAAAAGCTTACTTTAGAAGAATAGGATAATTTGAGTGATACATTTACAGAGATGTTATTATTTAAATAGTAAAGATAGCCTCAGGAAAAGCCAATTATTATTAAACCATGCCCTTTAATGTATTTATTTATATCATTTCATAATCTGACCACACCCAGTGATGACATCTCAGACCCAGAAAGGTCCAAACATTGCAATTTTATAATATTATATAACATTATACATGTGTAATTATGCATTTTGATAAAAATCTCCTGCTGTTAATGTATCCATGTATTTATGTTTTGTTCACACCATGAGAAAAAAAAAGAACAAAATTCAAAACTTAAAGTCAGTATTGATTATAGGCTTAAGTAGGAACAAAAATGTTTGGCTTATTTTTATAAACCAATTAAGTGTAATTGACTGGGTATTAATAAATAGTTCTCCCTGACAAGTGTCTCAAAATAAGATCAATAAGAAGCATGTGATTGGATTAGTTATATGGTCAATGTTTTGTGCTAATGTATTACATGGTCCCATAAGACCACAGTGATGTCTGAAAAATCTCACTGTCCTCTATTTGTAATGCTGTGAAAGATATTTAATTGCCATTATATTAAATTAAACCTTACTATCATTCTCTACAGCACATATATTTTTGCCCAGCAAAAAATATATTATTTACATCCAAACAAAAATGATATTTAATTACTATAGCATTTTTTATGGAGAATAGATTTTCTCTATACTGGATTTTATGCAAAAAGGTGTCCAGGGCCATGTAAGGGAGGATACAGAATTACTGAGCTGCGCTGAGAACGGTGTGCCTGGTATGGACACTCCAGCCTCAGTGATAGCCCTCACAGTGGCCTCGAAATTTTGGATTCGCTGGGACCGGCCAATCATTTGGTACTCTGACAGAATGACTGTCTGCCTATGTAAACAAGGCAGACTGTCATTCTATGAGTACAGAAGACATGTATCCTGTGTTCCTGTGAAGCAGGAACACAGGATCCGATCCATGTCTTCAGGTAATAAAATCACCTCCCCCACAGTTAGTAAGCACTCCTTAGGAACACAGTTAACCCTTTGATCGCCCCTGATGTTAACCCCCTTTCAGTTAGGTGTCCGATTTGTCTACCACAATATCGCAGTTCCACTACAAGTCACTGTTTGCCACCATTACTAGTAATAAAATAAATAAATAAAAAATATCCTATAGTTTGTAGACGCTGTAACTTTTGCACAAACCAATCAATATACGCTTATTGGGATTTTATTTTACCAAAAATAAATAGCAAAATACCTTCTGGCCTTAATGAATGAGGACATTTTTTTAATTTTTGTATTGGATGTGTTTAAGAGCAGAAAGAAAAAAAATTTTTTTTTCAAAATTATCGGTCGTTCTTTGCTTCTAGCGCAAAAAATAGAAACCGCAGAGGTGATCAAATACCACCAACAGAAATCTCTATTTGTAGGAAAAAATTTATTTGGGTTCAGTGTCGCATAACCACACAATTGTCAGTTAAAGCAACGCTCTGCTATATCTCAAAAAACGGCCTGGTCAGGAAGGGGGGTAAACATTCCGGAACTGAATTCGTAAATGAGGCATCTGTATGGTCAAAAAGGTCCACTTATGGTATCTACTTTTAGACTAGTAAAAAAACGTACTCTGGGCAAATATCCTAAATACACTGCTGGACTTTTTTATCTGCCAAGTGATTGGTAATTTTATTTGGCTAGACTAGTGGTTAAAGTGCATTCTATGCCCCCCCCCCCCTCCCCCTGGTAAATGCCTGATTACGATGTGCTTGAATACCTATGCTGTTAATACCCGGAGTGATGTTCCCTGGACTAGCAACCTCAACGCTCTCTTATGTATGCATCAACTACTTGTTTGTATGACTACACCTGTGTGTTCTGAGTTATGTACCATGATATAATGTACTGTGTTCGTTTGTAGTGCATTTTGATGAATAAAAACGTACCTGTTAAAAAAAAAAAAAAGTGCATTCTATGCATTGAGATAAAAAGTCTTCTGTGTGCAGCAACCCCCCTCAGCCCCCTAATACTTACCTGAGGTCCATCTAGATCCAGCGATGTTGTAGGATTGTTCTGGCTGCCTGGGACTTTCCTCCTCATTGGCAGTATGGTGCCATTGGCTCTCGCAGCTGTCAATCAAAGTCAGGCAATCAGGAGAGAAAGGGGTCGGGGCTGGGCCACGGCTATGTGTCTGAATCGAAACACAGAGCAGTGGCTCAGCTTAGGTGTCCCCATAGCAAGCTGCTTGCTGTGGGGGCACTCAACAGGAGGGAGGGGCCAGGAGAGCCGACAAGGGACCGAGAAGAGGAGGTTCCAAGCTGCTCTGGGCAAATCCACTTCACAAAAACGTTACAATCACTTTAAGGCACCCTTGGCGGGTCACATTGCCTGGGCAACAACTTCACTTTTCTGCATTGCAGTTAATGAAAACAGTTTGATTAAAGACGTACCTTCAGCTTGCTGATTGGGCAGTGGAGGAACTGCACAACATTAGGTTTATTCGTAAGTTTTCCCCTCTAGTAAGCAGGGCAAGACTATGGATGCAAAAGACTGCCTCTTGCCGCCAACCCACCCTTTCTGAGTCAGAACCCTGCAGTCCAGGGATTTACAAAAACATATTGTAAATGCATTTCTATTTACTGTATTTATTGGTGTATGACACTCAACTTTTTACCCTGAAAAATAGAGGGCAAACTGTGCTTGTGTGTTATACGCAGGGGGCTGTGGAAAGTTTTTTTTTCCAGAAACTTCCCTCTTAAAGTTAGGATGCGTGTTATACGCCTGTGTGTGCTATACGCCGATACATACTATGGTATACCAATTTAGTAATTCATTTAAAGGCCAATTTGTGTTTTTTTAAATTTGTAAGAAAGATTTTGCTTTTATAGACTTCCCCTATCTTATTTTTCCAAAATACTATTTAAAATGTTAAAGAGCTCTTGAAATTCCAATAACAGCCTTGCTGGGGCTATGATTCCCTAAAAATAGCAGTGATGATATATTAATGTTTATCAAATCTGTGCTTCTTCCATTTTGCTGGGCACATTTTTTTCACACTCACTGAAAAAAAAAACATATAGCTGACGATAACTATGTATCTTCAAATCATACAAATAAATATGTTTTATAGTAGCAAACTTAAAAAAAAAAAATTTAAGGATAGCACTGTTAAATTTTGAAATTTGTGAGAAAAAAAATGTCGTTATAACCACCATTAGTAAAAGACAGCGTAAGCATCAAATGTCCTACTAGATAAGACAGATGAGTTTGAGTTATTAAATAACAACAAATTGTCTCCAATGTCCGCAACTGGTTAAAACATTGTCAGCTTTAACCACTTCAATAGAGGGCACTTCCCCCCTTCCTGCCCATATCAATTTTCAGCTTTTAGCGATGTTGCACTTTGAATGACAATTGCGTGGTCATGCAGCATTGAACCTGGTTAATATGAAAAAGTGTAGCGCTTAATTTTGTTGTAAACATACATATATATGAAATCCTAATTTCAGTGACACCAAGTGACTAAGTGTGATCCGTGAAAAAAATAAATCAGAACGAAGCAGTCCTCTGTTGTGACCACACACAAATAACAGTCCAAAAAGGTAGAAAAATCTGCAAGGTTGAAATGAAGAGTCCCACATGGATGTGACCCTCTCTGTGAAAGGATATAGACACCACCACCGATGTAAGGGGGAGGCTTACCAGATGGTGTTGACTTGATGAAGTTTACACCACCCAAGTCAAAAAAGGCTTATATAATCAGTCAGCAAGATGTATCCAGCTGGTCCTGAATCCACATATCATTCGGCACTGCAAATTCCAGTAAACACCAGGAAGTGTAAATACATGTAGTCTTGTTGGAAAAAAACCTCACAAATGGACACTAAGAATGATGAAACCTGGCAAAGCAAGCACATTTTCCCATCTGGGATGAGCTTCCTGTTCGAGTCAAACTCACGTTTGACTCGAACATCGTATGTTCGATCGTTTGTCGAATTACGAACGTTATGGGCCATTTGCGCCAAATTCTAGTGGTGTGTCACGGCTCATAATTCACTGCAGCATCGCAGTGCATTGCTGGCTGATGACCCGCATGCTTTGGCTAATCACAGCACGCGAAAAACAGTGAGCCATAATTGGCCAAAGCCAGGGTGGCTTTGGGCAATTATGGCTCAGGGGGTTAAGTACACACCCCACACTATATAAGGCCATCTGGAAGTCGGTCTTGTGTAGTGTGTTGCGGTGGTTGAGACAGAGAGAGAGAGTGTAATTTTTTTGAGTTAGATAGAGCAGGCAGGCAGGCTAGTCAGTTAGAGTTACCGTGTGTAGAGGATATATATGCATCCCAGGTGTTGTATATATATTTATACACTGTATTGAGTTTAGCTAGATCAGCTCTTCCTGATATACAGGCAGGCAGGTGATTGTGCTAGCTGCAATATTTGCACCTAAAGCTATGTGAATACAATTGCGGTTGTTCTCATATTAACCACTTCAGGTCCGTGCTATTGACAGAATACGTGAACAGCGCGGACCTGAGGCGCCGGGGTCACGTCTTTGGACGTGATTTGCTTGTAATTCCCCGCGCGCGCCACAGGGTGGCACGCGGCGAAGAAAAACAGTCCCGACGCATCACGAGGATCCGATGCGTGTACCCGGCGGCCGCGATGTCCGTCAGGTACACGCGATCGTCGGTGAGAGAGCAGGGACGTGGAGCTCTGAGTGTAAACACAGAGCTTCACGTCAGTGAGGTGACAGATGCTGTTTCTCTTGTACATAGGGAGACAGCATCGATCACCTCCCCCAGTCACCCCCTCCCCCCACACAGTTAGAACACACCCAGGCAAAACATTTAACCCCTTCCTCACCCCCTAGTGTTAACCCCTTCAATGCCAGTCACATTTATACAGTAATTAGTGCATTTTTATAGCACTGGTCGCTGTATAAATGTGAATGGCGCCAAAAATGTGTCAATAGTGTCCGATGTGTCCGTCGCAATATCGCAGTCCCAATAAAAACCGCAGATCGCCGCCATTACTAGTAAAAAAAAAATATAAAAAAAAAAATCATAATTATGTCCCCTATTTTGTAGGTGCTATAACTTTTGCGCAAAGCAGTCACTTATTGTGATTTTTTTTTTACAAAAATACGTAGAAGAATACGTATCGGCCTTAACTGAGAAAAAAAAATATAAAAAAAAAAAAAAATGGGATATTTATTATAGCAACAAGTAAAAAATATATATATATTTTTAAATTGACGCTCTTTTTTTCATTATAACACAAAAAATAAAAAACGCACGGGCGATCAAATACCACCAAAAGAAAGCTCTATTTGTGGGGAAAAAAAGGACGCCAATTTTGTTTGGGTGCCACGTCGCACGACCGCGCAATTGTCAGTTAAAGCGACGCAGTGCCGGAAGCTGAAATTTCGCCTGGGCACGAAGGGGGTTTATGTGCCCAGTAAGCAAGTGGTTAATACCACAGGCAGTGGCTGATCAGCAAGTATTCTCACTTAGTGTACTGTGTCCTCTGCTGTGCTGTGGAACCAGTGCCTAAGGCCCAATGTGTCTGCCCCTGTTCAACAGGGGCATGTAATTACAATTCTTGATCTAATATTTCACAGCAGGGCCCATTCCTGTGCCCACCAAGATTAACTGTGAGGGCTTACAGAGTTGTGGCACCAGCACCAAAACCAATAAAGGCCCAATTTGTCTGCCCCTGTGTAACAGGGGCATGTAATTACAATTCTTGATCTAATATTTATTAGCAGGGCCCATTCCTGTGCCCACCAAGAGTAACTGTGAGGGATTACAGTGTTGTGGCACCAGCACCACCACCACCACCAACAACAAAGGCCCAATGTTTCTGTCCCTGTTAAACAGGGGCATGTAATTACAATTCTTGATCTAATATTTAACAGCAGGCCCATTCCTGCTCCCACCAAGAGTAACTGTGAGGACTTACAGTGTTGTGGCACCAGCGCCGGCACCAAAGGCCCAATTTTTCTACCACTGTTCAACAATGGCATGTAATTACAATTCTTGATATAATAGTTCACATCAGGGCATTCCAGCGCCCACCAAGACTAACTGTGAGGGCTTACAGTGTTGTGGCAACACCAACACCTAGGGCCCAAATTTCTGCAGAGTATATATGGCATGCCCCTACTTTCAAACATCCAACTTACAAGCGACTCCTACTTGCAACTGCAAGGAGACAACAGCAAGTAAGAGGAAATCTACCCCTAGGAAGGGAAATTCTGTTCTGAAAGGCCGTGTACACACGAGGAGACATGTCCGATGAAAACGGTCCGTGGACCATTTTCATCGGACATGTCTCCTGGGATATTTTGTCCCCGCGGACAGAGAAGTGTCGGTGACGTTGTCGCCGTGACGTGCGAAAACAAGGAAGTATTCGACGCATGCGGGGGATTTCGGTCCGCTGGTTGAGCGTACTAACCAGCGGACATGTCCGACGAACAGGTTTCCAGCAGACAGGTTTTAAAGCATGTTTTAAAACTTTTGTCCACTGGAAACCTGTCCGTTAGGCTGTACACATGATCGGATATGTCCGCTGAAACTGGTCTGCGGACCAGTTTCAGCGGACATGTTCGATCGTGTGTACGCGGCCTAAGAGATGTTTCCTGTCCACTGATGCTTTATCACCAATCCTTGTTTCACTAAAAAAAACTAATTTTCCAAATTAAAAAAAAAAACGCACAACACATGTTACAGGGGTGATAACCCTTCTCTATGTCTTCCAAAAGACTTAAAAATAGATTTTTGGGCTGGAGCTACACTTTAAAAAAATTACAAACAGATTCTACTTAACAACAAACCTACAGTCCCTGTCTTGTTTGCACCGCCTGTATGCTGTACAAAGTATATAGGGCCAAAGGGGCTGGTAATGGGGAGAGGGGGAAACCCATGCTTCTCAATGATTTTCATCAATATTGCAGGGACCAGACATTACGTTAAAGCCTCAAGCAGTTTTAAATTACTTTTTTCTTATAGTAATGTCATTTTGTGCATCGACAGTTCTAAACACGTGCCACTTCGCAGGCATACTATAGACACCCAGCAGGTACGATATTTAAAGGAATTTTTTTCTCACTTTAGGCATCATTACAATCACTGCCCCTTTTTTTCCATTGATACATGTTCCCTGGGGCAAGACCCGGTCCTCAAACCTGTTTTACAACAATAACTTGCATATTAGCCTTTAAAATTAGCACTTTTGATTTCGAACATTTGAGTCCCATATACTTCAATGGGGTTCTAAAGTTCATGCGAATGATCAGTTCGTTCGAAGGTTCTGGTGCGAACCGAACGGGGGGGTGTTCGGCTCATCCCTAGTTCCCATCAGTTACAGTGGTGTAAATAACAAAAATTGCACTGATTAATGTACACTTTCAGCATCTTCCAGAATTAATAAAATAAAGGGCTTGCAGGGGGTACATCAAACCATCATAGTCAATCAAGATGGCCAAAAATCCCAGACCTGGAAGAGGACCAGGCAAGGACGTCAACACCAACAAAGGAGCTTGCAGATAACAATTCGCTGAATGGGTGGTGAGCAGTGTTGATCATCTTACTTTAAAAAAGTAATTAGTTACAGTTACAAATTACTTCTCCGAAAAAGTAATTGCGTTAGTGACTCAGTTACTACATTGAAAAATAAATTAGTTACTCAGCAAAGTAACTGAATTTTTTTTTTAATATTCTACAATGCTTTGTTGAGAAGCAGATGACGGGTGCTTGCCAGGGAGCAGTGAGTTAATACTCCAAGACAAAAGAATGCCAGATCCTTGAGAGAAGAAAACCGGAAACAAATGGTGATCTCGTGTATATTCCAGCCTAGGTGCATCCGTCCCACCATGTATGTGCAGCTAATAGGACTTAAAACCCTTATCCAAACCCTTATCCATCTGCTACATATTACATCCAAATTATAAGCTGGATTAAAATGTATGTTTATAATATACATTCCCTTGACGTTTACAGAGTCTGTAATTTAAAATCTTATATTAGGCTTTATTAGAATTTTCTATAGTTTATTGTTTATTATTTATCTTATATAAGCTTTATTAGATGCAAGGGATCTGGAATGGGGATGTCAGATTTTTCTTTGTTGTCTGATGAAGAGATGAAATCACTGACCAAAAATAACCTGCTGATCATTGGTCTGTATAGGTGTCCTGCACTTACCATGCTGACCACTAGATGTCGCTGTGTACACTGTGTTGTATAGGGAACGTTTGTTCTGTGGAACATTTTGTTCCGGCCATGTGTTCCCCGGATCATTGATCAGGTTGCGCACACAGTGTGTGTGATCGATGCAAGTTGTTCCCCGGTGATAGGTCAGTGTGAGACGGCTGGGGCTCATTGTATCCAGGGCTCCTTGCGATTGGGAATTTTCAGACCGCTGTGACAGGCCATCACAGCGGTCACATGATTCTAAAGCGGAGTTCCACCCATATTTATGTTCACAGCGCCGGCAGAAGCAATTACTCTGCTGCCATCTAGTGGCGGTAGATGTAATTGCGGTAATGCCGCCCAAGTAACGGGAACTGCGTTACCGTGAGGGGAAGAGTAATCAGGTAGATTACTTGTTACCCTCAAAAGGGGCTGCGTTAGGTACCTGCGTTTATTGTAACTCTGTTACTTACAACACTGGTGGTGAGTATAGCTCTGCTTTAAGTTCCTAACTTTAAGAAATGGATTTGTCTAACTAAACAAACTAAGATAAAAAAATAATTATATTTGTAAATTAGGTATGTTAGGAACAAAACCTTTGGGATTTGTTTCTATAGACATTATAATATGCAGTCATATGCATAATTAAATTAGAAACCCCATGCTCTACTACATAAATATAGTAAAAATAAGTTAAGTTTTGATCAGAAATTAATCAACAGTTTCTAATAGTCTGTTGTCTTTAAGTATGTATTGCTGAACACAGTTCACACATTTACTGTTCTCTATTAAAGTTGTTGTTAATGAACTTTTTACATTCAGCGAAAACTTAATTAAATTAAATATACCATGCATTATTTCTAATTAACCAATCTAGTTTGCAATAATTACAATTTACAATTTATAACTGTCTTCTGCACATTTACAAAGCTCTGGTTACTGCTGACTACTGACCTTTGGTAAAAGGCACAACACAAATATTGTAAGCATGTGCTAAGTGTAGTAACTTATAGCAACCAGCTTTTAGTTGGTCAATAAGGTTATTTGCATTTTGTTTTTCATTACATTAGGCACATAATTGAAGTAACAATGTTTAATCTTACACTATAGAAACTGCAATTCAGTTGTAATTGGCTCATAAAAGAATACACCTGCCTTTGATAAGTGTAATTGGACAGCAAATTATTTTAATTCTTGCCACATATGCATCAATTCTACATTTAAGATTAGGAATTTTCAATTGCATTTCCTGACGCATCATGGCAGCATACACTGGGTTGTTGCTCCACCCCCACAACCTGATAGGCTGGTTAAGTATACATTTTCAACTAGGCCCCATCACAACATTCTTCTTTTTGTCTATACCTGATTGGGACTGGATGGATCTTGTCGTGCCTTTTATCATCTTTGCCTGAGTCAGGTTCAGCCTCTCTTGGGTGGAAGTCCCGTCACGTATGTCCTCTAAACGAGCTAGATGGAGGGAACCCCAGTCTCAAGGTGATTTTGTTAGCATTGCAGAGTTTTATATTAAGCCTAACTCGTGCAGCAGTCTCCCGTTTTTCTTTTTTTTTCACTTTCCTGTGTTTTACTTCTGAGCCTTGTTGTTGCTTGTCCACAAGCTGTCCTGCTTGTGCTGATTTCCAAGATGGTGGCCACGTCCCGAGGGCTTCCACACATGTGCGACTGGAAGTGGCAACCGCGGGCCCTCTCATTTGCGGTTTCTGCACAGGGAGGTCAGGACCCTGCATCTCTCTGTCTCCTCTCTTTGTGTAAAACACTGCTAAAAATAGTGGTGTTTTACAGCCAGTGCACCCAGCAATCCAGTGTGAAAGTAGCCTAAATCCTGCCATTCGCAAGCCATACCTGGGTGTGTGCAGCACAGGAAGCCTAACACACAGAGCGCCGTCCACTGCAACAGCAGAGTTAAACTGAGCAGCAGCACTTTAAGGGCTCATTTCCACTGGCGTTTTTACAGCCACTTTTCTGAGCGTTTTTTGCAGCTTAAAAACGCCTGTCCATGTTAGTCTATGGCCTCATGGCCACCATGACGTTTTTGAGCTGTAGATGGCTGAGACGTTTTTAAGCTGCAAAAAAAAAACGCGGGACCAGTGCGTTCTTAAGCTCCAGCAATAGAGCTGTAAAACCGCCAGTCATTAAAAAATACTCAAAAACGCGCAAAAACGCGGCCACTGCGTTTTTAAAGCTCCAGCTCCAAAAAAAAACAAAAAACATTTTTTTATAAAATAAACATGGACAGGCGTTTTTAAGCTGTAAAAAACGCTCAGAAAAGTCGCTGTAAAAATGCCAGTGGAAATGAAGCCTTAAAATTAGCTCCCTGAAAGCTTGGCTGGGCAGCTATGCACATGCTCAGAGTAGGCTGCCTCATAAAAGGCACCATAAATCGATCCCAGAGGAGACACACAGCACACTACTATCTCCCCCAAGCCGCCTGTTTAAGGCCGCATGAAGCCACCACGAGGATCGACAGCGGGGTTCCCTGACAAAGTTACCGTTGGTATCTTACAACGCAGGAACTGCGTCTTGCAGCAGACACATCCGGACGGACCGCCAGTAGTTTATACCAGCTAGGAGGGGAGCCACTGTTAGTCCTGACCTAGGAGGAAGAAAAAGGAACACTGAGGCTGGGGTGAGTGAAAAATGTATAGTTAAGTCCTGATTACATGGGGGTGGGCGGGGCCTCACCCAGCTGTGCTGTCATGTAGCCGTCAGGAAAGTGCATTCTAAGATGACTGTCAGGAACAGTTGGGTGAGCTGACCAAGCACAAAGGGATCTAAGGACCCAGAATCATCAGTAATTATGTTTTTCAGAGCTCTTCATCACAGCACACCTGGGAAAGTATCCACCCAACTCTTTACTCACATGTCATTCCTGAATGATCTTCCACAGTACAGTCATGTCCCTTCACTTCCACAACAACCTTGTCAAATAGCTTAGTGGATGTGGTAAAATTGCACTTTGCAAAGTATATTGCTTGCATATCGCCTCACCTCATTCATTAAGCTCCTGAAAAAACTCCCTTGGAAAGTGAATAGCCTTTTTTAATTTAGTAAATCAGCCCCAGAGTGTATGAAAATAATATCCATGCACAATTGTTGATCAAAAGGGCTCAAAATGAGCTAGTAGCCAGGCCTTATTTTTTTTTTTAAATAACAAACATAAATAGCAAACATATCATACTTATCTACACTGTGCAGTTTGTTTTGCACAGTGTGGCCTTGATCATCATATTCTGGGGTCCCCCTGGCGGCTCTCGTGGCTCCTCCTCACATTAGATAACCCCCTGGGAGAAGCGCTCTCCCTGGGGGGGTTACCTTAAGTGCCCATCAGTACCCATCAATGCAGCCTATCAGTGCTCATCAGTGCCTATGAATGCAGCCTATCAGTGCCCATCAGTGCAGCATCATCAGTGCAGCTTCTCAGTGCCATCTCATTAGTGCCTCATTAGTGTCTCATTGGTGCCGCATCATCAGAAACCATCAATGCAGCCTTGCCAGTGCCCATCAATGCAGCCTCATCAGTGCTCATCAATGCAGCCTCACCAGTGCCCATAAATGCAGCCTCACCAGTGCCCAACAATGCAGCCTCATCAGTGCCAATTCATGCAGCCTCATCAGTGCCAATCCATGCAGCCTCATTGGTGCAGGCTGATCAGTGCCCATCAATGCAGCCTCACTAGTGCCCATCACCACAGCCTCACCAATGCCCATTAGTACAGACTCACCAATTCCTATCAATGCAGCATCACCAGTGCCCATCAATGCAGCCTGATCAGTGCCCATCAATGCAGCCTCTCCAGTGCCCCTCAGCGTAGCCTCATCTTTGCCCATCAATGCCACCTCAACATTGCCAATCAATGCAGCTTGATCAGTGCCCATCAATGCAGCCTCACCAGTGCCCATCAATTCAGCCTGACCAGTGCACAGGGATCAGAGAAAGGAGAAGAGAAAAGCCAGCCGAGCAATCACACAGAGCCAGGATCACCCACTATGAGAGCTTTTGAGTCACACAAAAACCTGCCTCCTGGATCGGCTCCTGTGATAGACGTCACATATCCCGAGATTGGACCAGTGTGCTGTCTAACAAAGTAGCCGGTCCAGGGGGCGGGACTTCATGTAACTGCGGGTGCCAGGCGATTCAAATCAAAGCTGTCACAGCAGGCGATCCCTGCTTTGTATGATAATCCAGCCAGCTCTGCTCTTCCTCTCCTCTCTCTTCCACTGGCCAATCACTGGAAGGATGGGTGCCATTCAACCCTCCCCCCTCCGAGGCAGCCCAACACTCGCCCTCAAGCTTTTTCTACCTGCCAAATGCAAGCAGGCGAGTGGAAATTTTGAGGGCTGTACTAAAGTATATATCAGATTTTTATTATCATTACAAAAACGAATGTATGATAACTTAAAATTATTTAAATATGGGGTTTTGCTGTTCAGTGTTGGCATTGTGGACTATGGTTCTGATGTTTTAAAGAAGTTACACAATAAAGATCTAACTGATGCTAACTTTCCATATAGGTTGATACATTAAAATGCAATGTAGTTTTTAATTATATTATATATCCTTTTGAAAATAGGTTAAACTATGTTCTGCATGCAGTTACACTTGCATTCAACACATCACTGTAAGGAAAAACTCAGCTCATATGCAGCAGCTAATGTAAACTATTCTGCTTTTGCTTGATAGACAAAGTTTGTATTTGAAACTGAAAACAGGGATAAGCAGGTCAGTCCAGATTTGTCTTGGCTGGCTATAAACTCTAGATCCTCCTATTTAATTCCAAGATATTTATAGACCAATGAAAATATCATCTCATTACTACATCCCCCACTGGTTTTCCTCCAAATTGTGATTGTCTGAGATATTTTAAAGAGCATCAATACAATGTCCAATCCAACTCAATCCACTAATTCAAGGGTGCATGATGGTTCTTTTTGTATTGCTTCTGAAGTGGCATAATGCCCTCCTTGTCATAAAAAGAAAGCCTCCAGCAGTCTTGTGAAAAAAACAAATTTTAGCTTCTTCCATTTAAAAAATGTGTTTGCCTGTCATAATTATCTCTAGTGTCCAAAAGTATGATAGATGAGCAGACTCATTGGCAAACAACAAACCTTTTTTAAAAAGAAAAATGCATTTGTCGTAATACCATGTCCCAAATTACAGCTGTTCTCTTTATTCAAACCGCTACTTTGGTAATTTGGAAAAGGTACCAAAACATTTTAACGATGGCAGGTTTCACAAAGCAACGTATAAATATAACATACTAAACAGTCTTATATGAGGAATTAATGTGTATCATATGCCATTCAGTAGAAATGACTCCATGCCTCTGATATATTTTTCTAGCCACAATTTCTGAAGTGTAGTCACACATATAATAAGTGTTTTCAAAACATTATTAACCAGGGTGTCTGGAATGGTATAATAATAAATCATTGCAACTGTTTCTGACTCATGCTTACCTTTCAATAAAATGTTATTCCAAATGGTAACACACAAGTAAGTACAAAAACAAACAGAATAATTATTTTAACCTCACAGAGTGCAACATTTTTTAACCTTAATCTTTTCCGTAATATTCATCTACAGTTTAATGGGTACAGAGTTAGATGTAATAATTGTTATCTGCAACAACATCACCGCATGTCAAAATGAACTGATACTGAATATGAAAAAACAGAAGTTTTGGCACAGATTTCAGTTATACTATTCCAAGCAGTGAACATCTTTGAAGATTAAAAACAACAAATATATTTTGTCTTGGTTTCAAAAGAATATGTAGAATTATCTTTAGATAAGGCAACAAGACTTTCATAATACTCAAAAGCCCTCAAAAGACAATCATTAGATATAAGCAGCCAATCAAAACGTGCTCAGTCTAAAACCAGTTTACAGTTATAGGGCCCGATTCAGGTAGAAGATAAGTCGGCTTATCTCCAGATAAGCCTTCTTATCTCTGCGTTTTAGGCTTCCAATCTATGCCACTGATTCATAAAATCAGTTTAGCATAGATTTTCCTTAGATCAGACATGCGTAAGTCTCTTACGCTGTCTAATCTTATTTTCATATTTTAGGCTGGCCGCTAGGTGGCGTTCCCGTCTAAAATATGTAAATACACATCGTATTGATGTCGAGATTTGGAGCATGTGCACTGGGATCAATTTACGGCTTGAAAAGCCTTTTACAACAAAGAAAAGGATCCCGGTAAAAAGATTCAAACCAGCGTCGGCTGCAACCGATCAGCTGGAGGTGTGGTGACGTCAGCTACTGATGCTCCACCCTTCACAGTTTGGGTGGAGCATCAGTAGCTGACATCACCACACCTCCAGCTGATCGGTTGCAGCCGACGCTGGTTTGAATCTTTTTATCGGGATGCTTTTCTTTGTTGTAAAAGGCTTTTTATTGATGTCAGTGAGTTATTTCAATCAAGTGGAATAAAGCGCATCTTTTTTTACTACATCATTGCACTATGAAGCCTTTCTTTTCTTTCCATCAACGGCATCTCTTATACCTTCCCTGCACGCGGACCTTATTATTAAGTGACCAGTTTGGAGATCACACGATCCCTGCAATCTGCTAAGGAAGAAGAGGAGCCGGTTTGAGCATCCTGACCCAGCCAATGAGTGATCTGTACAGTGCCTTCATTATTCCAGGATCTGGTAAACAGCCATTTACTTACTTGCAGAAGGACTATAGTGAAATCATTTGTTTGCTGTGGATCGGTTGAAGCATCAGAGTGTTTCAGGGAGGAATACACGCATGTTAGAAGCTCCTATGGGACTTTATGTTCAACTCTCAGGCCACGTACACACGATCCAATTTATCTGCTGAAACTGGTCCGCCGACCAGTTTCAGTGGACGTATCCGATCGTGTGTACGACCTAGCGGACAGGTTTGTCCAGCGGACAAATTTCAAAGCATGCTTTGAAATTTGGCCGCTACAAACCTGTCCGTCGGATATGTCCGCTGGTTAGTACGCCTAACCAGCGGACAGAAATCTCCCGCATGCGCCGAATGGATTTGACGCATGCGTGGAAGTATTTTACTTCCTGGAGTGGTGACGTGGCGGCGTCAACGTCACCGCCACGTCACCGCGTCCTCAGCCCGAGGGGATTTTGGTCCAATGGTGTGTACACACCATCGGACCAAAATCCGATGAGACATGTCCGCTGGAAACGGTCCATCGGACATGTTTGAGCGGACATGTCTCATCGTCTGTATGCGGCCTTATAGGAATCAATCGCTTTGTTGATTTCCTATTTTTTTTGTACTTTTTGACACTGGTCACATTAATTTAATATTTATCAATATTACCTTTTCATTTTTTGGTCTAAATAAGTTGCGCACTAATTGCTAAAATTCATTTTTTATGTTTGTTGAGCCTTGTATTCAGGCTTTTTTTTCTTATGTGCAGCACCATTATCAAGTGTTATATCACTAGTTTGTACATGTAAAAATTCTATTATTTATCAAGTAATAGGTGGTGTAAGGGGTTAACTCGGTAGCGGGTGTGTGTGACCCCCTCTATGGGTTCACTACACGCTGAACTGTACAAAAAGGCACTTGAGGATGACTGAAAACAAATGATATGGTTTATTTTTCCATCTTGCGGGATACACGTGCAAGCATCAAAACAGCATGAACAAAACAAAACATAAAATAAACCCTTGTCACTTGGGGCGTCTACCTTCCCAACACAGGAACCTACCTATTGAGTCTGGCACAGCCTACTGCTGGGCAGACACTGCTGGTCCTACAGCAGAAAACAACAAAAAAGTATCTTTGATATTTCTCACACAGAAATATCCATCAGCACCTCACCTCTTCAGAAGTGTTTCTGACTGCTCCTTCACTCACACAGCCTTCAAGATGCAGCAATCAGTCGTTATCCTTAGGCTTTATTTATAGGGGGCTTTAATTGCTTCATTTTGAACAGCTGAAGGCTTCTAACTCCCCAAACCTCTCTGGCCATTTCTACAGCCGACGCCCAATAGTAATTGGTGTATTGTCTACACAAGACAGGAAAGTATCTTCCATCTGGGACAACACACACAGATTTACCTGACTTCCTGTCACATACCCCCCCCCCCTCTTGTTTCAACCCTAGGGTTGGGACACAGGTTGCCAGGCATGCATGCACTCGGGACAAACCATCCGCATTCCCCATTTTAACACCGGGGCGATGCGTTACGACAAAACTAAATTCCTGAAGGGCCAGGAACCACCTATTTATTCTCCTATTGGTCTTCAAATTTCGGCTGAGGTACATAAGAGGGTGTTCCTTGCTTTGTAATATACTCATTTTCAGTTGTAAACCATGCAAAACCTTAATTGGTTTTTCAATGGACACAAAGGTTTCCCTCGATAGCTCAATCCCTGAAGAACTCAGCGAGTCATAACCAATACCAAGAGCTGATAACACTGTGCTCTGCAATGGATCATCCATGTGGATGCCTTCTTCAGATGCAAACACACCAAGACTGGAATCCTCCAAAGCAAGGTGACACCCAAAAAAATCTGTTCTTCTATGAACTGGACTAAAGTCTGACGCAGAAGACCTCTGATAAACCGATGTACTAGGCGGTTTTTCTTCCCTTTGGTGCGCTACACGGAAATCATTACTTGTCAATTCTACATTTCCAAGTTTCTTACTTTGTGATAGTTCAGACTCACAAGTATGGTGAAAATCTACCAAACCCAATGTAAGGTTTTCAGAAACTGAATCCTCGTCACTTTCTTGAAGCAACTGCTTACTCTGTGCATCACTTGTTCGCACACCCCTATTCTCACCAAGAACTTGACAACTGCTATCGGACACATCATTAACTGAGCTAGACAAAATTTCTTGTCTAGCAGATACAATCACTTTTAAAATTATGTTTATGGCTAGTTGTTCAACTATCTTTGCCTCATAGTCCCCCAAACATGTTTTAGTATTTCTTTCTTTGAAACCATCGACTATTGGACACAAATTCTCATATTCTTCATTCCTTTCAAGACATTTGGAAAAAGCATCCAATAAATTAGTACATTTAGCCTCTCTGACCACTTCAGTAATGGAGGTTTCACAACGTTCAGAGGGCTCACCTGCCATTACAGATTCTACACTTTGAAAAATAGATTTTACTTCCCGAGGAATCTCGGTAGTCAAGTCCAAAGTATTATTCTGCGTTACTTGCTCTGACAGAACACTTTCTAAAGACTGGGTTTCACAGGATGTGACATTACCGTTATATTCAAATCCCATTTCATTATAATAAAAATTAACACACTGCTCTTCAACATGCAAATAATTCACAGAGGCAAAAATAGCTTCAGTCTGGGTGCATATTTCTTGCAATTCAGATTCCTCAATAAACCTGCTCTGCTGATCATCAATTATGGGAAAGTCATGAATATCACCTTCCTTACTACATTCACAAGGCTCAGTGGATATTGGACACACTTTTTCTACATCATTTAGGGCAGTGTCAGAATTAAGTTTTTCAGCTTTATTTCCATCAAACAACTGACTGAGAACTGAAGATGTGCAAACCCCTACTTCCTGCACTTCAGCCACTTCATTTGCCCTGAAGCGGTCAGGGATTTCACTTTCAACATCACTTCCAGAAAGTTCAGCTTCATTTTCCATAAAGTCCTTCAGATTTAGCTTTCTAAGAATTGCCTCCTCCTCATCGTCGTTATCTTCCACACATTCTTCATTATTTATTGTTAGTCCATTCTGAGGGTTGGCTGTTTCCATAGGACAATCATCAACTTTAACATCTTCATGTTTCGCTTCTGCTTTGGTAATCTTGGTGACACCAGGAACTCCTAACTTGGCAGAGTAGGCCCAAAGAAATGAACAATGATCCATACAGCCCTTGCACCCCATTTCATGCAACTCAACATGCTCCGATGGAACTGCCCCTAGGTGGTGACCATGAAACCAGTCCTCACACACCACACACTGGATCATCTCATCTGGGGTCTCATCCTCAGGATCGGGGTACGGTCTCTTACATGTGCAGTAGATGCCAAAGAAATTGTCCTTGTAATTATTAGCCAGGTTTTTCTTCTCTTTATCCGGATATAACTTGCACTCCCGCTGTTTAAATTTGGCATTTCCACATTCGCCGCAAAATTTCCTCTTGGTGTAGAGCTCAAACAGGTCGTGGCCTTCATGACACTTGTATGTACAGGCCAGACATATCCCAGCAGGCTCCTCTTTATCCAGGGTGCAGGTACTGCAGGCGTACAGCGCTTGTCTCTTCACATAACCCAGGGGGTAGGAGCACTTTTCGGAATTGCTCCCCGCCAGCATAGCAGACACCTCATCCTGCAGGCCGTCATCCTCCTCCAGGACATCCAGCAGTGACAGGACTGGCTCTTTCTTTACTGCCATTTCCCCCTTTACTTCCACCTTCACTTCCTCCTCTTCATCTTCTGCACCACTTTCAACTTCTGCAAGCTCTTCGCTGTCAGAATCATCACATGGTAGAAGATGGAAATCCTCAAACCCGGCCTCATTTTCTTCATTTTCTCTGTTGGTGAAAGAACCAGAAAAGAGAGCAACTGCTTCATTCATTAGGTCACTTTTCTTATTTTCAGCATGAGCCTTTGTACAACTAAAAGATTCTTGATTTGGACCATCATCTTGACAGACAAATTTTCCAGAGCAGAGTCCTATCAACTCATCCATAACCCCTATCTTGGAGTCATTTGCATCAGGCTGGCTGGTGTTGGACTGTGATTGGTAAAACTTTCCTGAGCAGAGATCTAACAGTTCGCCAATATATGCATCCATAGCATTCTCATCCATATTGTCCATCACAAGTCTTTGCTTGGCAGAGCTGTAGTTGCTCCTGTTGCGGCCAACATTTAGAAAACCATGAGCATGCGTGACAACAATCTCTTCGTTGTAATCCTCATCACTCCAAAGTAAGCTTTCCGTGCAAGAATCGCTGAGTGTCTCCTCATCACTTAGTCTTGTATATGGACGGCATCCATGATCGCTGCTTTTACCGGAACATGGGGCCTTATAATCACTGTAAATGAGAGCCTCTGGGGTAAAGTATGTTAAGATTGAGATAAAATGTACCATCATCCTTGCACTAGAGAAATAGGGTACTTGGGTCTAAGGTCCCCGGACCAGAGAGCCAAGAACGAGAGGGTTTTTTTGGGGCCAATTAGGACTATTACGGTACTTGTATACAGATAAACAATGAAGGAAACAATTATTAAAAGTATTCAAAATTTTATTAACAGATACAAACAAGACAAATTAACATATTAAAATTATGACAATCAACCAGTAATATCACGACAGGGTCCCCAAAGGGGGAAACAGGCACGATGGATTTGAAGACTGTCACAAGTTCTCTACTAGTTTCGCGGTTGGAACCGCTTCATCAGGAGAAGATCTAAAAATAGTTGACAATAAATCAATAGAAAGTATACATACAAAACATAGAATTACACAGGGGAACCACGGGCAGTTTTGCTCACCTGGATATTCCCGCAACATGGTGGCAGCGGGCGCAGCCAGACAAAGTTCCAGGAGGGTGGCCAGATTGGACGCACACACAAAGGGACCTACTTGTCTGATATGAAAGGTAAATGGGTATATGGGTTAGTATCGAACCAGCTCAGCCTCAATATATAGGGAAGGAGTGAGGGGTGTGTGGAGAAACATCACACTCGTGATTAATAGGGGTGAAGTGCCGGGGTTCGGGGGTGATGGGTAGGGGAAAGGGAATGGGAACTGGGAAGTAAGGGAAGTGAAAGAGAAGAAAAAAGGGGGGGGGAAAGAGGGAAATGAGAGAGGAGCATGGGAGATGGGAGGGTAAAGGACGAGGGAGGAAGGAGGGATAGGGGGAATTATTGTCAACTATTTTTAGATCTTCTCCTGATGAAGCGGTTCCAACTGCGAAACTAGTAGAGAACTTGTGACAGTCTTCAAATCCATCGTGCCTGTTTCCCCCTTTGGGGACCCTGTCGTGATGTTACTGGTTGATTGTCATTATTTTAATATGTTAATTTGTCTTGTTTGTATCTGTTAATAAAATTTTGAATACTTTTAATAATTTTTTCCTTCATTGTTTATCTGTATACAAGTACCGTAATAGTCCTAATTGGCCCCAAAAAACCCCTCTCGTTCTTGGCTCTCTGGTCCGGGGACCTTAGACCCAAGTACCCTATTTGCCTTATAATCACTGTTGAGCTTTAAAGGTTGTAATTTTTTTGGTGAGAGCTCCTTAGAAACCTCTATGTTCTCTTCACTACCAGACAGCTCTGACTTTGCTTTCTTTTTCTTCCTCTTTTTCTTTGACTTCAGACTCAAGAAATCTTTAAACTTTTCTCTAACACTTTCAGACAGCTTGTCTGGCTTGCGACGAGACCCCTGGACCAAGTTCTCCTTGCCCTTGTCTTTTAGGGACGGTCGGTGGGAATTTGAACTGTTTGTGGTGTGTCTTTTCTTTGAGCTTTGCTGACTGGCCTTTTCGTGAGCTAAAGAGCCTCTTGTCTGCATATGCTTTGTGACAGGACTCTGATCCTGCTCTGACTTGTCAACGCCAAGGAAATACTTCATATGGTAATGCAGCAATTTGGCTTTGCGAAAAAATTTGGAGCAATCCAAAATCTTGCCTTTAAACTTGTTGGGTTCCAGTTCCAAGGTAACAGCTTTGGTAGCTGGATCATCAAGTTTCTTCAAAGTATTTGCTAAAGGTTCTCTACCGTATTTAGCAGAACTGTCAGACCGTTGATTCAGCTTTATAGGAGCTGCTGCGGGGACAGCCGGGACCTCCTCAGCACCTTCTTGTACATGAGGGTCTTTCTCTTCTGGTTTGATCTAATCTGGTTTGACCTCTGGAACGCCATTCACAACATTGGTTTCCACAGGCTCTACAGACTCTTCTACTACTAATGGCGGCTCCTTTACTTCGGGAGTTTCAGGCTCTGCCAGGGCACACTCCTCTGGCTCCACTTCTTGTTCCTCTGGTGAAGTACTACACTCCGGTGATGATTTCATCTCAACAACAGACGTGGTAACCTCCATAGCATTATGGTCCTCTGGATTCTTAATCAGAGAAGGCTTGCTATCCTTTTCCTCTGTTCTCTCAAATAGTTTCCCGATGGCCTCCATTTGCTGCTGGTGTTTCCTTTCCCAACCTGCCATTCTCTCTTGGTGAACCTGTTGTTTAGCTGCAATGCTCTGTTGGTGAGCCTGTTGTTGAGCTGCAAGGCTCTGTTGGTGAGCCTGGTGTTGAGCTGCAAGGCTCTGTTGGTGAGCCTGTTTTTGAGCTGCAAGGCTCTCTCGGTGAGCTGCCATGTTCTCTTGGTGAGCTGCCATGTTCTCTTGGTGAACCCGTTGTTGAGTTGCAATGCTCATAATCAGCTGTTTCAGCATCTCCTCCATTTTGGGTTTACTTTAACTGCCCGCATTCTCCACCATGTGTGAGGGATTAACTCGGTAGCGGGTGTGTGTGACCCCCTCTATGGGTTCACTACATGCTGAACTGTACAAAAAGGCACTTGAGGATGACTGAAAACAAATGATATGGTTTATTTTTCCATCTTGCGGGATACACGTGCAAGCATCAAAACAGCATGAACAAGACAAAACATAAAATAAACCCTTGCCACTTGGGGCGTCTACCTTCCCAACACAGGAACCTACCTATTGAGTCTGGCACAGCCTACTGCTGGGCAGACACTGCTGGTCCTACAGCAGAAAACAACAAAAAAGTCTCTTTGATATTTCTTACACAGAAATATCCATCAGCACCTCACCTCTTCAGAAGTGCTTCTGACTGCTCCTTCACTCACACAGCCTTCAGGATGCAGCAATCAGTCGTTATCCTTAGGCTTTATTTAGAGGGGGCTTTAATTGCTTCATTTTGAACAGCTGAAGGCTTCTAACTCCCCAAACCTCTCTGGCCATTTCTACAGCCGACGCCCAATAGTAATTGGTGTATTGTCTACACAAGGCAGGAAAGTATCTTCCATCTGGGACAACACACACATATTTACCTGACTTCCTGTCACAGTGGTTTATATACCATCATCACATATGGTTTACAGGGATAGTGCTTTGTTATGTATACTTTCTATATGTTTATACTTTTATGCCCCATAAAGTCCCACTTAGAGGGATTGGTTTCTGCATTATACCAAAATAAATCACAAATGAGAATAAACAAAACTGGGAGTTTTTCTTCACCAACATCTTGGGAAATCTGGGCATGTCATTCGTGCAAAATAAGCACACTTAGTAAGAAACACAGTAGCAGACACAGAGAACACAGACTACCATGGCTCTTGTGCTTATTTAAGATAATTAATACTCGTCAAGCTAATTGTAAGTCACACCAGTATTAATCAAAAAGTCAGAACTCAAAGCCAAATATAGATAGACCATCCTTAACACAAAGACTCACTTATCATTTGTCCAACATACCTCTTGTAGTAAAGTGACATACCTATGTAGGGTCATAACTACAGAACATAGAGCCCCACCCATAGATAGTCTTTGATAAGCTTCCCCAACTTACCACTCCTTGCAGTGAGTTCTGCAGTACCCAGCACTTTTCATATGTGGCAGTGGACAGTGTTAATAATATTAGTCCCTTGGGGTCAGTGACAGCCTTTTATTCTCCCATACAATTATCCCACCTTTACATTGGAGACTAGTGATAGTTGTATTCTCTATTAAAAAATAGAGAGTTAGCCTAGTGCTGCCTAGTGCTGCCACATCCATGAATACAAGTGCCCATTCTTTCCATGATTTGCACTAATCCTCCCTTATAAAGGCCCATTTACATTGATATTTATGGATGCTTAATGTCAAAATAAAGCTTCTTTAATCTCACTGGTGATCTCCCACAAGATCCCTATTACAATACATAGGTATTCTAGTGACAAATGTTTCAGATGTTATTGTTGTTTTTTCTCAGGTCAAAAATTGCAAAAAAAAAAAAAACCTTTAGCTTAGTTGCTAAGTAACACAAAAGAAAGCCTTAACCTGCCAATCTCATTTCTATGCAATATGGCATACAGTATATACAGGCTCGCTGAAGATGTGAGTCTCATACACTACTGTTTATCTTTCTTAATTAGTAAATTGTAAAAAAAAAAATGTGTAAGATTTTCCATCAAATAACAAAAACAACAGTCTGTCAGTCTCCTCTGTAAATATTATAGCATATATGTAGACACTCTGCATGCTGGTTGTCAATAATGTTAGACAATTTTATATATTTTTTTTCTCAGTAAATGGTCAAGTGTCAATTTTTCTGGCAAGCAAACAAAAATGAAGACAGACTGTTAGCATTCTGAAAAATGAACAGTCACCTTGGTGGAGACATAGGCCCAGATTCACAGAGCAATTACGCCTGTCTAACTGGTGTTAGACAGGAGTAATTTCAAATTTCGCGCGCCGTATCACTAGTTTGAATCCTCAAACCATGATACGGCGGCTTCGGGCTTCCATCCGAGAGGCTTACGTCTTCGTAAGCCTTCGGATCTACGCTGCGATATTTTTGCGGCCGCTGGGAGGAGTTTGCGTCGTTTTCATGCGTCGGGATATGCAAATGAGTTTTTACGGCGATCCACGAAGATACGAGCGGTCTTCGCAATTGCTTTCGTCTATTTTTTTATACGTACTGTTAGACCAGCTTTTTGCTGGTCTAACGGTGCGTAGCCCATGTTAAGTATGGCCGTCGTTCCCGCGTCGAATTAAATTTTTTTTTTTTTTTTTTTACGTAACTCGTTCGGGAATAGGAATCTCCGTAAACGACGCTACTCAAGAAAAAATGACGTAACGACGTGATTTCGCGCAATGCACGGCGGGAAATTTGCGAACGGAGCATGCGCAGTTCGATCGCCGCGGGAACGCGCCTATTTTAAATGCTTCACGCCCCCTACTCGCGTAGATGGATTGCGACGGGAGAAATACACTACGCCGCCGTCGTTTACTGGATAAAATCTACCTGGATTCCACGTAGAGCCAGGTAAAAAACGGCGGCGTAGTGTATTTCTGATACTCTACGATAATCTAATTCTATCTGAATCTGGGCCTTAGCCTTTTAGTCTTTTCTGAGTGCAATTTGAAAAATATAGAGGCGCTCTGTCAAAGACATAGGGGTTGATTTACTAAAACTGGAGAGTGCAGAATCTTGTGCATCTTTGCAAAGAAAGCTCCAGTTTATTTTGTCAAAGCTTAGTTGAACAAGCTGAAGTTAGAAGCTTTTCTCATTTGTAAAAGAAAAGAGGTTAGAAGCTGTAATACCAGTGCTATTACCTGTGATGTCACCAGAACTAGAAATGTAGTCACCATCCAATGGGTTTTGCCCCACCTGTGAGCATCTTCCTTCCTGTGGGGGAAATGCATTGGGAGGAGACTACATTTCTGGTTACGTCACATAAGGCCCGTAGAGAGCATACCAAGGTGGCGCTTCTGGGTTCATGATACAGTACACTACGTATAGGCTGTTCATTGATGTTTTTAATGTAAGTGTATTTACATTGTAATTTTGTAATATTTTTGATGAAACCACCGCTTGCTATAGCCAATCCTAGTATGAATGTATACATGTGACAGCCTCAATTGACATGTCAGGGGGCATGGCCTGAAGAGTGGTATTAACTAAGGCTTTCACATGTATACATCCATGCTAGGATTAACTATGGCAAGCAGCGGGTTCAATCTAAAATGTTCATTGCTCACTTGAGTTTTTCTTATGCTGGCATACCTACTATCCTTAGTGCCAATGGGGCTCTACACCTCAGCCTAGAGCAGCTCCACCAATTACTTACAGAATTTTTTAATACATTTTTATTCTACACCATGATAGGGGCCCTACTCTATCCCTTATGTTTCAACAGTGCCCCAGAAGTGTAGGAAAGGAGTCTACCAAGCAAATTGATCCTGGAGTTTGAACATCACTTGAGTCAAATTATTAAATGCTCATATGACCAATCTGACTATACAGCAGATGGTCCATCTATTCTGGTCAGTGTGGATACACTTGGGGAAAGAATACTGGAAGATAATGGTGTAATAAGGCAGTAGTGAAGTAATATAAAGCACAATATATTGTGGACTTGCACAAATGGTTTTGCACAGTTTATCCATTGTGAAATAGAAGTAAAGAGGCAGCAGAGGAGTCATATTACAGCAAGGAACACAATATTGGAGCCAACCATTTGGAAAATGTACTGGCATTCTGGTGAAGACATAGAATTTTGGTATTCTCTGTTAGAAATTTGGAAAATGACAGAGGGACTGGTGATTAGTTTAACCACATCAATACTGGCCACTTTCGCCCCCTTCCTTCCCAGACCAATTTTCAGCTTTCAGCGCTCTCGCATTTTGACAATTGCGCAGTCATGCTACACTGTACCCAAATTAAATTTTTATAATTTTGTTCACACAAATAGAGCTTTCTTTTGGTGCTATTTATTCACAACTCTGTTTTTATTTTTTTATTTTTTTGGGGGGAAAAAAAGCGGACATTTGGAAAAAAAATTCTATTTTCGTCTTTCTATTTAAAAAAAAAATCCAATAAAATCAAATTTTGTCATAAATTTAAGCCAAATGTATTATACTACATGTTTTTGGTAAAAAAAAATTCTGTTAAGTATATAATAATTGGTTCGTGTAATCACTGACATATGTACGCAAATAATCATGTACAAATGTGCGCAGGTGATCATGGACATATGTGTGCAAATGATCATTGGGACATGTGATTTTACTGTTACATATGTGGGGGGCAGGTGTTTTTACTATGTGGGGAAATGTGTTTTGGGGACATGTGTTTTGCAGACATTTTTGTTTACTTTGTGTTTTACACTGTGTGGGACACTAGGGTGGTGATCATTGAGTAAAAAGCTACAAAAAAACAGCACATACTCACTGATCACCAGCCACCTGCAGCAATCCACCCTCCTCTCCTCACCGATGACTTCTTTGTGAGGAGAGCCGATCACCTAGCAACACGGCTGTGATTGGACACGGCTGTCATGTGATCAGGAGGGCCAAAATTACAGAGCCCTCCTGCCGATCTATGAAGCGCCGTGTCCGGATGACACGAGTGTATTGGGATCGCACCCTTCTGAGGGAGGTTCCGGAATGTCCACTCAGAACGAGAGAGTGCCCGCACAGCCATATATGTGCAGTGGCCGGGTGGGAAGTAGTTAAAGCGGTAGTAAACCATGCAAAAACAAAACAATAGCATAAAGTGCTAGCACATTATGAAATACTTACCTTAGAACGAAGCCCTGCAGCGGCGTCTGGTCACCGCTGAGGGAGCTGACATGTTCTCTGTGTTTCTTCTGGGATCGCTGGCTCCAGCACTGTGAGTAACTGAAGCGGCAATGACATCACTCTCGCGCATGCATGCACGAGCCCTCTGTTCTGGCAAGTTCCGGCAGTATATGCCAAACCTGCAGAGTGCATGCGTCTCTGACATCACTGGCTGAATGCCGGGTCAATATCTCCTAAACTGTGCAGGTTTAGGAGATTTTTTTTTATTATAGGCTTACCTGCAGGTAAAGATGTCCAAGAGGTGTATACAACTGCTTTAACTCTAAGGTCTTGTTCACATAATTCTTACACACTGGATCAACGCAGTTCATTACAAGAGCACAATGTTATGTGCATGTGTCTTTCAGCACATTGCAATAAAATGTAACTTGTCTGCATGTTAAAGCAATGCACACAAATGCATGTAATTGCAATGCAATGCACCTGAAATTAAAAAGAATATTGTTGTTTTCGAATTATGACCCTTCCATGGACCTTTTAATTCACAGCTGATGACATGAAAACTCACAGCAACAAGCATAAAAATTCAACTTAACTATACCACATGAAAATGCATGTTAATGGGCATGTATTTTCAATCCATTGTAATTTTTTAGAACCAGTGCAGTGTGTAATTACCCTAAAATTAAAAAGTAGGTATTTGCATAGTTGCCTACATTTTTTTAAATAAAAAAGGATACTAACAACACTTAAAGCAGTACCACAGCAGTCTATTTTACACTGTTCAAAAATTAACTTGATGCTGAATTATGAAAAGTACCATAACTAACATCAGCCACTCCACTCCAACCCTACTGAGATTACTATATAGGTAAATGCCAATTTGCTTCGCCTTCAGATTGGCTACTGAAAGAGGAGTTTGCTATTAAGGATAGGGAGGCCTGCCAACGTCACAACAAATGCATGCATGACAACAAAATTGTGGGAGTTGTGGTGCACAAATAACTCATTATCCACAAGTATTAGCTTCAAATAAACTGGCGTCATCTGGAGACTTTCCAACTAATGATTTTGCATATTATAATTATCAGGTTAAAAACGTTGAAATTCCTTTTTTTATTATTTTTAATAGTTAAAGGGGTGGTAAAGTTGTGTTTTTTTTAATTTTCTAAATAGGTTCCTTTAAGCTAGTGTATTGTTGGTTCACTTACCTTTTCCTTCAATTTCACTTCTAAATGTATCTTTTTCTTTGTTTTCTTTGTCTGAATTTCTCACTTCCTGTTCCTCCTCATTAAGCTGTTCAGTAAGCTGTTCTAAATGACTTTCCACCGCTAGGATGATGGTGGAAAGCTTACTGAGGAGAAACAGGAAGTGAGAAATTCAAACAAAGAAAAAAAAACATTTAGAAGGGAAATCTAAGGAAAAGGTAAGTAAACCAACAATGCACTAGCTTAAAGGAACCAATTTAGAAAATAAAAGATGAACCTTTACAACCCCTTTAATAAAATGATTCTGGATTCATTTGAATGGCATTTTAAGAATTGTCACACTTAAAAAGTCCTGTTTTTGTAGTTAATACTATGTGCTTACTCCTGATATCCACCAAGCCTCCCCACAAACCATACCCACCCCACCACACTCACACACAAGCATACGCACTAACATACACACAAACATATACAAGCACACACACAAACATACACACTTGCAGGATAAGTGCACCTATAAGGCAGTTTGAGAGTACATATATTGGAACATTGGAAAGAACCCCGATAGAAAAAAGTCAGCTTCATCCAAGCCAACCTCTGGCATCCTGTGCCCTCAGTAACTACAGGGCTGCTTTATTCTCCTCATGTACTCCTGCCCCAAGTGTACACTAGAGATATAGAGACACTCTGTATATTTAGCTATCTTGCTTTAGACTCAACTTCTCTGATATTTGCTCAAGAGTTGGTGATGCTGTAGAGAATGTTATTTTCTAACGTTCGCAGTTGTGTATTATTTAGTTAGGCCTGTTTAATTCCCCAGACTACTTTTTAGGTTAAGTTATTGAATTTATTCAATGTATTGCATATGCTTACCAAAACAACAGACAATTGCAGCATGCTTCTCAGGAATAGATACGTAATGTGAAATACCTTGAAATGATAAAAAGGTAAGAGTGTTGTTGAAAGTAGTTGATAAAAATATCAAACTAAATGAAAAATTGTCACGAAAGATATTAAAGGCCTGAGGCCTCTTATTTACATGGCTCAATAAAAAGGTTTACACATTTGAAGAAAGGATATCATAATAAATAAAATATCACATACCTTATGATAAACTGTGGAACTCCTTGTAACTTATAATAAGCCTGTGCCAGACTATGCGCAATAAAAGATACGTTCACCTGAACATGTTACATTTTACACTCATATTTAGGGTGTAACATGTAAAATATCCAGCATCTGCCGACTCAACCCCCTATTTCCCTCCCCCGTGACAGCCGGCTTGAGATCTTCTCCCTACACCTGCTGTCACTATTAAAAAAATGTCAAGGCCTTGCAGGTTTTGTTACAAGCCCGCTCCTGTTTGTTGTTCTCAATGAACTACCAGGGCACTGGGGAGTGCTCTAGGTAGTTCACTGATCTTCCTGTTATTCACTATTTGCCTTTCCGTATCGAAGGTGCTTTATCTGCAAAAAACGTGCATTTATTATTTTTTTATTTTAAGGTGAACTTATCCTTTAAAGCAATTACATATTTTGAACAAATATTTAAGGAAGCCTATGTTGTTCATCCTGTCCCCCGGAAGAGAGTTTACGTAGCACTTAATAGAAGAATAAAAGAATAGCTGTGTGTAACTTAACCACTGATCAAAGCTGTTTATAACGGCCACCAGCACCACTGCTGCTCCTGCCCACAGTGTGCCCTGTGTTACTGCTGCTGCCCTTTCATAAGTGTCCCTCATTATCTGTGTCCTCTGATCCCTCCTGGCCTTCCCCTGCAGCTCCATTACCCCTTAACCTCTCACCGTTCAGACCTGCCTCCTCTTGCTCCCACTGTTAGCAGCCACAGGAACATGAAGATTCCGGTTTTAAGATGGATAATGGGGATTGGTAAACATGTCATGCTTACCGACTATTTCCTTTTCTGAATAAATGCAGCAAGTTATTGGTATCAATCATTTCTGTGTTGATTCATAACTGAAGTATAGTAAACATTAGTGTTGAGCAGAATATGCCATATTCGTATTCGCGATATATCTCGAATATATAGTCGAATATTCGACAGATATTCGCTAAATACGAATATTCGTGATATATTTTCGAAATGAAATGATTGCGAATTTTCGCTATCGCGAATGCGAATTGCGATTGCGAATTGCGCATGCGAATTGCGATTATTCGAGAAATGCGGAATGGAGCACTCTGATTGGCACAGAATATTCGTGATATATTACAATATAAAATAATTGCGAATATTCGATAAATGCGGAAGGAGCACTCTGATTGGCTCAGAATATTCGTGATATATTACAATACACAATAATTGCGAATATTCGAGAAATGCGGAAGGAGCACTCTGATTGGCTCAGAATATTCGTGATATATTACAATACACAATAATTGCGAATATTCGAGAAATGCGGAATGGAGCACTCTGATTGGCTCAGAATATTCGTGATATATTACAATACACAATAATTGCGAATATTCGAGAAATGCGGAATGGAGCACTCTGATTGGCTCAGAATATTCGTGATATATTACAATACACAATAATTGCGAATATTCGGCAAATGCGGAAGGAGCACTCTGATTGGCTCAGAATATTCGTGATATATTACAATACAAAATAATTGCGAATATTCGAGAAATGCGGAAGGAGCACTCTGATTGGCTCAGAATATTCGTGATAATTACAATACAAAATAATTTCGAAATTTCGAGAAATGCGGAATGAGTACTCTGATTGGCTCAGAATATTCGTGATATATTACAATATAAAATAATCGCGCGATATCGCTATTTGCCGAATAATCGCATTGCGATTTTTCGGCAATATAAAATGAGCGCTGCAGCTACTCGGCCCAAGGTCTCTAATCATACCAGCAATGCTTTTAGACGTCGATGGGGATCTCTAGGATGTGATCTGTTCCAAAAAAAAAATTAAAACATTCGAATATTCGAAATAGCGAATATTCGCCGCGATATTCGCGATATTCGCGAATACTCGAATATGCAATATTCGTAGCGAATATTCGCAATTCGAATATTCGTGAGCAACACTAGTAAACATAGTAATAATGTTTACTATGTCTTCAGTTTGTAAATGAGCAGGAAATCTCTGTACAGTGTAGACATGTGCAATTCGTTTCGTTCCGAATTTGTATTTTGTCAAAATTCTGCATATTTGTTAATTTGGCAATATCCAAATTAACAAAAAAACTTTTAATTAATTTTCCTGAAAACAAATTTTCGAAAATCCGAGAGAATGAAAATCCAAAATTCTAAAATTCTAACGAATGAAAATCCAAAAGTCTAAAAAATTTGAAAGAATGAAAAACCTGAAAATCCAAAGGACGAAAATCAGAAAATCCGAAAATTCGAAAGAATGAAAATCTGAAAATAAGAACAAAAAACGAAAATTCTAAAGAATGCAAATCCAAAAATAAGAACGGAAATTGGGAAATGTTTTAATCCAAAAGAACAAAAAACATTTGGATAATTTCTATCATAATTAAATTATTAAGTGTATCAACCATTATTATAGGGTTTTTAATTATTATTATTTATTAATAATAATAATTACAATAATCATAATAAAACTATAATAATAGTTATAAACTATTACATTTTAGATATTGGAATTTCCTTTAAAATTTGGCTGTTAGTGAACGTAATTAATTATTAATCATTATTATAGTTTCTTATTATTATTATTATTATTATTATTATTATTATTATTATTATTTATTAATATTAAATAATAATAATAAAAACGATAATAATAGTTATAAACCAGTAAATTATAGGTATTGGAATTTCCTTTAAAATGTGGCTGTTAGTGAATGTATTGAATATGAATTTATCTGAATTTTCAAAATAACGACTACCGCATCAATACGAATGGAACGTATCAAATTTTTCCAAATTTCCTAATTACCGAAATAACGAATACTACAGCTATACAAAATGGAACGTACCGAATTACCGAAATGACAGATACTGTATCTATTCAAGTGGAATGTACTGAATTCAAATTTTTATGACTTTCAGAATTTATTCAAAATAACAGATTCATAATGAATGATCCGAAAAACAAAAAACAAAAAAACAATGAATTAAGCCAGGGGTCCCCAAACCTTCTAAACAAAAGGGTCAGTTTACTGTCCTTCAGACTTTAGGAGGGCCAGACTGTTGCCATTGGAAATTGAGAAAAGGTCCCAGCATCTGTGGGGAAAAAAACAAAAAGCCCCATCTTTGGTGTCCGTGGTGGAGTTGTGCCCCATCATTGACTTCTTAAATGCCATTAGAAGGAATTGTGTCCCATCAATGGTGTCATTGAAAGAAATTGTGTCCCATCAATGGTGTCCTTATGCCCCATTGCTGGTGTCATTGGGAGGAATTGTGTGCCATTGTTGGTATCATTGGGAGGAATTGTGTCATATTGTTAGTATCATTGGGAGGAATTGTGTCCCATTGTTGGTATCATTGGGAGGAATTTTGCCCCATTATTGGGAGAAATTTTGCCCCATCATTGGGAGAAATTTTTCCCCATCATTGGTGTCATTGGGAGGAATTGTGCCTATTCATTGGTGTCAGTGGGGAAATTTGTGCCCCTCCATTGTTATTAGTAGGGGGAATAATGTACCAATATGTGTATCAGTGGATGAAATAGTACCGCAAGGGCCGGATGAAAGCAAGCCAAAGGCCACATCTGGCCTCTGGGCCACCGTTTGGAGACCGCTGAATTAAGCTGAAAAAAAAAAATCGGCAGTGCACATGTTTAGTACAGAGCACTTCCTGTTAATCATTCAGTGCAACTGCAGCAGCAATGAAGGATGTTGAGCAAAACATCAACCCCCATCGCACCTACATGCCTATACAATTTTAACCTGTTGCTGTGTTTGTAAAGCCAGTGCATCCCCTTAGACTAACATAGGCTACCTTCACCTAGCTCCAGGCAGCTGCAAACACATAAGCGAACCACTTTTTCATGCTGTACAGGCCAATGTAGCCATGTGAATGAGCCCCAAGACCTTATTTGATAGTACACCTTTTACACCTTTTTGCCTGATGAATATTGACTGCTGAGGCAATAGTTTTGGTTTAAAAGTTAAAATAAAATACAATTACTAACAAAATTACTAGTTTTGTATTACATGCCTCACCCCCACCACCCCCAGTGCAGTACCACCTCCTCCCAGGATAGGTGGGACAAGCAGTCCACCTGGCCAACAATGGCAAGTCAGAGAGCAAACAGAATGTAAAAAAGATCACCATAGTTTTACAGAGCATGGGCGATGATAATTTTGCATCACATTCATGTACACAAAGTCACCCATACATGTATATAAACTTACATGCTTTTTTTCTTTTTTTTTTTTTTAAAGTGTATATGGTGGCCCTTTTTGTTCTTCCCCCATTAGCATTTCGGGTCCACATAACTCCTTGAGGGCTCCTTGTTGAATATTCTGGCCCACTTTGGCACTTGGTGGTCTGGAGGGAGTGTCTGGTCTTTTCATGTTTCCAGTCATGTTCATTTATTATTTATATGGATCGTACAGGCAAAAATCATTTTGAGGGAGTTATTGTATCTACAGTTTTGCTATGATGTACAGTATAATCTTGTTTTGTTCTTTTGATATTTCATCATGTTATTTAGATGATATCTGGTTAATGCCCCTGAACAAGATCTAGACTCTTGATCGAAACACGTCAGGGCTTTTCCCTGGATATTGTATGAGAATTAGTTCTGAACCCATGATCAACAATATTTAATAAGGATTGATGTATACTGCAGGGTGAATATATCACACTGGGACCACATATTTTAGCATATCCCATGGTAATAATTTTTAACCATTTATAAATAAAACAATATATTTATTAAAGATTTTTAATGGGTTTTTTTTTGCATCTCAAAGTCCCAAAGGGTATTGATAGTGTGCTTTGTTATTAGTTTAGGGATGTAGCATTTCCATGCTCTTTTCATGGGGTCCTTTTTACAGCCTTTTGTCATTTTGAAGTAGTGTAATTAGTGTAATTAGTGTAATTAATGTGAAGACAATGTGGTAGGCAACAATATTTTAAGGTTTACATACACTTTTATAAAAATCAGGCTCATTAACCACTTAAGACCCGGACCAAAATGCAGGTAAAGGACCAGGCCCCTTTTTGCGATTCGGCACTGCGTCGATTTAACTGACAATTGCGCGGTCATGCGACGTGGCTCCCAAACAAAATTTGCGTCCTTTTCTTCCCATAAATAGAGCTTTCTTTTGGTGGTATTTGATCGCCTCTGCGATTTTTATTTTTTGCGCTATATACAAAAATAGACCGACATGTTATAAGAAAAATCAAATAAACTAAATTTTAGTCAAACATTTAGGCCAAAATGTATTTAGCCACATGTCTTTAGTAAAAAAAATCGCAATAAAAAAAATAGCTACCTAGCGGGAACAGCGACACTAATACAGCGATCAGAAAAATGATCGCTTAGTGACAATAGGGAATGAAAGGGTTAACTAGGGCGGTGATCAAGGGGTTAAAACTTTATTGGGGGGTACGGGGGCTACCCTAAACCTAACACTAACTGACTGTCACACTGACACTAAATACACTAATCATACATATATGATTACTGCATTCAGTGACACTGTGACAGGGGGGTGATCTCAAGGGGTTAAGTGTGCCTGCGTGTACTGGGGTCAGTGTAGTGTTGTGCAGACTTGTACTGTGTGATGTGATCTCTCCTCAGCGGCGGTTGAAAAAAACGCTGAGAGCAGAGATCACATCACTTCCTCCTCCTGTGTTTACGCAGGAGGAGGAAATGACACTGCAGGGGGAGTGCGCGGATTGGCTGGGAGCGATCCGGAGGGGGCGGACAAAAACGAACCGCCGCCCCCTCAGCACGGATCGCTCCTTCAGCAAACCGGACCTCCACGTGTACCGGGGGGGGGTCCCGATCGGACCCCCGGCTCACGTCAGGGCAGCAACGTATATATACGTTGATGTGCCTGTCTGTGCCATTCTGCCGACGTAAATGTACATCCTTAAGGGGTTAAATGTCAAAACGCATAAAAAATATATGGAACATCTAATATATTTAAAAAAAGGATATATGGAACATCTAATATATTTAAAAAATTAAATCAAATTAAAGTTAAAAAATTCTGTATCAGCAATACAACTTGCATATGTCATATCAATTCCCACTTTACAGAGTGTGTTGCCAAAAAAAGGTCCAACTAGGATACCAGAGAGAAATATAGTCATTTATTTTTAATGTTTATTAAATTTCATTTCCTTCCTTGAAACTCCTAGTTCCAATAATTTACAGCCAGTTTAGTGACATATACTGCATTTGGAGTCTTTCTACTCAGCCTAAGAAAACAAACTTAATATACCAAATACACGTGGATGTATACAAGTTAGTGGAATGGCAGTGGTTCAGATCAGGTGACCCCTACTTCTGGGCATTACTTTCAGTGTATGTATTGGATTTCTATGGCTGATGAGAAAAAGAGGAAGAGAAAATGTTTAGCTGTTAAGGGACCTTTACTGCAGGTTCCTCAGGTGGTTAGGACCGGAGTAAATGATTCAGTGACTCCAAATACCACTTTTGTTATTCAGCTTGCTTCTTGTTTGTCCTTCCTCATGGTAATCATTTGATTTTCAGCAAGTATTATATAACCTTTTTGTTTGCTGTGTATTGTTTGCGTAAGAAATTGGTTTAAAATGAATATACTGTTTCTGGAGCCCCAATGCTGTGTTTCTAATGATAAGTCTAGTCCTGATTATTACTATATCAATAAATAAAATAATCATGCTATCAAGCATTAGAGATGACATACACAGCTTCCATTTCGATAAGCAGGAAATTGTCTTTTATTTCTGTATGTATCGACTTGCTTGCTTGCAACTGGAGTAGACAGAATTGATTTCTTTACCTCCCAGTTTTCAGAATGAGATCAACATCTAAAGCTCAATTTTAAACCAGACAAAAGTACTAAAGATTTTTTAATTTCTAAAACTGAACAAGGAGATTTATCCAAACATCTCTAGGGCTTTAATACTGGATATCCATAATTCTCTGAATTGTATTCCCTTCACAGTGATATTTTGTAATTCTGTTCTATTACCCTTGCTAAACATTAATGAGATAAAAAGATCACATTATGGCGATTGATGTTCTACAAATTAAATGCACGTTTCAATGTACAAAGCTGTCTGCTAATTTAAAAACCTTGCAAGTAACATGGAATCATGATCATGGTCATCGCTCAGCTGGGATCAGATAGCATTTTTATCTATTCATTGGATTTAACAAGACATGAGATGGAAGCGGAATACAAAGTGAGGACAGATTATCCTACTTCCCCTTCTGACCACTTCTTGGCAGTCTCTGCAAGAAAAAGTAGGCTTCATGTTGTCATAGAAATAAACCTCAAGGTCAAAGGGGCATATGGAAGGACGGACAATGACAAAGGAGCATCTGAGGGGCCATCTGGATGAATGACCTGACATAATTAGTCATTAATCCCACTCTGGGGAACAATAGTTTTCCAAGAATGTGCTTGGACTTTGATCGTGGACAGAGAGATCTCATGGGGAAAGGGGAAGAAAGCTCCACTTAGTAACTAAGCAGATTAACACAGCATGCTGTTAACTAAGGAAGAATAAGCAGTGGTGACCAATGGGATATATGTACTTTACATATCATACTGTTCCTTCTCTCAAGTGAGCCTGGTCTTCCAGTGAGCCATGTGGTTGTCAGATTAGCCGCTGGTTAACATTTCTTTTACAGTACTACAATGAAATGAATGCTGAAGCCCAAAAACATTTGCTTAAAATCCTAAAACAACAGATGGGGAGATGGCAGAGTAGGCAAAGGCATCAGTGAGCTTGGTTTACAGGTGTCAATATTTACTGAGCTGAGTTTGCCACAATTCCTGTGGGAGAATGAAGGATCTTCGATAATCTGTGAGACATTAGCAATCAGCTCAGCCATGAATCTCAGAGTTAGGATGATAAAACACGGGATGAGCTATCTCTCCATCTGTCTTTCACAGTTAAACAGTGTTACAAAGGCATGTTAGATGCAGGCTGCAGAGATAGAAAAAAAAACATATGTATGCATGCCAGTGTAAAAGAAAATAAATACCATTATATAAAATAAATGTTTTAAAGAAATAAAAATGTTTCCTTTTGTTGAAATATAGTTGAATAAGCTAATGAAACAACTGATTTAAAAAAAAAAACTCAGAAAAATAATAAATGTAATATAATTTATCCATGTTTATTTTTTTGCTTTTGTATACACTCTTTAGAAGAAACCATTCCGCGCCTTTATGATTTGTGCCTGAGCCATAAATAAGGTTTCATTCTTACCAATATCACAGATAGTGACATATGCTAATATTTGTGCACTTTACATAGCCTTCTAACATACGTTGCCCAGACCTATATTGTGGTGCAGTACTTTAGTTTTTTTAACTGAATTCAAGGTATGGACGTTTTGCAAAAATACATAGGTCCAGCTTGGACCAATGTAAGAGTGTACAAGCCACTATTAAGTACACAATGGGGTTTATTTACTATCACTGGAGAGTGCAAAATCAGGCTCACTTCTGCATAGAAACCAATGAGCTTCCAGGCTTAATTGGATAAGCTGGGGTTAGAAGCTTATTGGTTTCTATGCAGAAGTGAGCCTGATTTTGCACTCTTCAGCTATTGTTAATAAACCCCATCCTGTACCTAAAAGTGGGGTATGCCTGTATATTCCATAACCTAGCCAATCCCTTTGGAAGATGACAATCTGCCACTACTACTACAGTGATCCATGCTATTTAATTGATCCAATGATGAGTAGCTGGCCTTCTGCAAAGTAACCACAGGGGGTCACTCATTCTGCACAAGCATCATTCAAAAGTATTCCTTGTATTTCTCTCATTGAATAAAAGGGGTTCTCTGTATGGAAAAGGTGGAGATTGTGATGTCACTGCTCTGTCTTTCCACCTAGTCTAATCAGAAAAAACTTTGGGCCAGATTCACAGAACGATTACGCCGGCGTTACAGGAGATGCGCGGCGTAAGTCTAAATTTGCGCATTCATTTCGATTGCGCCGCATCCCCAAAACGAGATACGCAAGAAATCTACTTTTTTTGTCCGGCGTAATTTCGATAGACAGGCGCATCCGTCCGCGCAAAACTGCGCTAGACACACCATTGTTTTGCTATTCAAATATGCTAATGAGGGAGTTACGGGGATCCACAAAAGAGCGTTGTTGCAGCGCAGGCTACGCAATGTGCGCAACAGCTGCACGGCCTGTCTAAAATTAGACCATATAAAAGGTGGTATAAAATTAGACAATTCGTCTACATGTCAGAGAAAGCAACACTGTTAGTGAGGAGTAGAGCAGTCACACGTGTTGCACAACAATCTGTATGCCAACATGCCAGTGGCATCCATGCTCATAACTATACTACTGACTTTAGATGAGAAAAGAAGGAGGAGGGCACGGAGGAGGGCATTGAGGAGGGCACGGGAGAGGAATTTTTTTCTTCTTCAAAAAAAATTTCTTTGCTTTTATAAACATTTTCCCCAAAAAAATACATACATATATACATCAATACATAACATACATACAAATTACAAACACGGTCTCACTATCTTTTAATAGCCCTTTAAAACCTTGATGGATATAATAATCAAATCTGATACAAGCCCCTCACTCTTCACTTGATATATCACACACACATAGACATCTTTGGCATGAGTGATTCTGAGGTGTCTCGCATCTTCAGATTCACCCCTCATGCCATCCTGGAATTAACCACAACCCTGCAGGAGCCCAACACCAGCCCAAAACATGACACCACCCATGACACCCATGACAGCTACATATACAATCCTAGCCCCATCCCCACAGATTTCGAACAGAACATGTATGGGGACAGCTGGCTGGTTGGTGAGTGACATGGGTGGCAGGCATGACTGTCCCCCCCACCATGATGCTGAAATCACAAGGGGCACATGCACTACTAACATCCTCCTGTCATATCCCTTCAGGGTGACTCTGCATATGCACTGGGACCCCATCTCATGACTCCTATACGGAACCCCCCATGGTACCCTGTTATATTCCCCAAACTTTGTATGCCAGATCATTGGTGCATGTTGCATGCTGCACAACTTTGCAGTAAGAAAGGGCCTGCAGATTGACATAAGTGATAACCTGACCCCTGAACCAGACAATCCCCCCTAACCGAGGATACCCCGTCTTCTGAGGGAAGAGCAGCCAGGAGCCAGCTCACATTAGGCATCTTTGCACGTTAAACACACACATTAATCATGGCACAATGAGAATGCATGCATGCACACCACTGTGGTCCCTAGCACAGACACATCACGTCCTAATCACATTGGATTGGCACAAGCCCACCATGCAGGACTTGTGAGCAGCAATGCCATGGCTCCAATTATGTCACTGTACATTCATACACCATTCACACGGACCTGGGGATCACTTCTCCACCACAAATGAGGGTGACACCCCTTTTCCGGCAGGAATGTCACCCCCACATTCCAAAATCATTCACAAACAGAACCCCAAAAAAAAAATTGACCAGCAAAAATAAAAAATGCCCAGCAAAAATCGAATTTAAAAAAAATAACAACAAAGAAAACACATAAAAGACAAAAATCACTCTGCAAAACAGTCCCCAAATATCTCAAAGACACGTCACAAACAGACAAACAAACGCTAATAAACAACAGAACAAAAGCACCTTGCTGTATAGGAAGGGATACAAAGGGATGTACTTTTGCAAAGGAAAGGCATTTGTGTCTGTCTATTTATGCTCTCAGCGTAGTTCACTAAGTTGCCCGGGTCCACTTCCAATTTCACTGATTGCGCCGTTCCCAAGTTGTGAGCATGCGCACAGAGGTGCTGACCATGGTCTGCTTCATGTGCGCATGCGCGAGCCGGCCAGCCCTTCATTTGCATGGGGTCACGGCTCATTTCAATGTAACACGCACACGTCCTTCCCAATTTGAATTACTCCGCTTTACGCCTCTGAAATTACGTTGCACAAATGAGAATACGGTGATTGCGCCGCTACATTGCGGCAGTCTAACGTAAAGGAGGTGCGCTACGCCAGTCAAAAAATGCGCCGATGTACGTGAATCTGGCCCTTTGTGTTCATTAAGGAAATGTATTGTCTGATTGGTGTCCTTACTGATCAAGCAACCCCCTGTGCAGTAGGGAAGCAGCTTGGCATGAGACCTGGAAGACAACAAGGATCACTTTAGTAGCTTTGAGTATTAAATGATTTCCACTTTCACAGGGATTGCCCAGATATAGAATATGCTTGCTCAACTGGTCCAAGCTGGCAAAATATATCAATAACTGAAATTCAGCTTTAAGCTGAACTTCAAGCATATATAAAAAACACAGATGAAATCAACTCATTAATACATCAACTAATCATTACATTTATTTTTTATGAAATGCAACTAGTATAAGTACTTGTATATCAGCCTTTTGCAATCCCCTATACAGTAGCAATAAAACTGGGAAAGGGTAGTGCTTGCTTACACACAATTATATGTGCATTTATATGTGCTGTCAAGATGATCTCTACAGTCTCCTGCTGTCCCTCCACTGTTTAATTGGCAGTTTGAACATAGAGAAAGGACACACTTTACTTTTTTTATAACTGTAATAGAACAAGTGATGTCATTTATCTGGCTTTGCTCTCTGGCAAGACTTATGTATATCTCAGGAGTGGATGGACAGAAATCCTTTGGCATGTAAATTAGCAACACCTGTTGAACAAAGTGTGCATTTAGCCTCTGCACTTTGTTACATTTTGTCCCTGTCAAAATTAAATCTTCCTTCTGTAACATGCATTATTAAAGCACAGCAAAACATATTCTCTCAGCTCTATGGCAGAAAAAGATACCATTATAAACTAATGTGTTTCCACTCTTCTTGTAGTTTGCTGCAGAGAAAGAAAGCACCAAAATGTTGTCCACTGCTTTCAGTGGAAATAAGTGTGTCTTTGGACTAGGTAGATTCAAATGTTAATTTTTTTTTAAATATTTCCTGGAATGCCAGACAAACTGATTTTCTCCCTGCCCTCTGGATTAAGCCAATATGCTAATACACGGCACCCCATAGTAGTTCCAAACTGCCAATAGGACTTTCTCCTATATTCAGTTGCATATGCTCCTTTCCCTCATTCTTTGATATGAGTTTATGTTATTCTTAGTGGGCATGACAGCCAGCCAATTTGGTGAAAGTAACCAGTTTGTTTATTTGAAAAAACAGATAGACCAAATTAGCTTTATTGAGCCCAAAACAAGTTAACAGTCCAAATTCTTGGTGAAACAAAACTACACAGCAGGTTCTCTGGCAATCTTTTGGTCCCACATTGGGTTTAGGACTCCTCCGTGGTAGGGGTGCCATACAGGCCACAAGGGGGCTCAACAACCAGGATCTCAGTTTGTCTGAGAGCTTACGCTTTACTCATAGCTTGTGTGCCTCTCTCTCTCCACTTCCTCACTGCCATAAGTACTGAATTCCCTCTGCTGTCTTTCAAGCCTTCTCTGCCTGAAGCTTAACCACATCAAAACCAGAGTTCTGGTAATCAGGGTTTGGATGTTCTTCCCACCCAAATCTGTTAGAAACTCAGAAATTTCGGGTCACTAACAAGAATTTATCAACTAAGAGAGCCCTTCCAGTCAGTCCTGTTTTTCAAACAGAAACACTCACCCTGCAATTATGACAACCACTGAGTACTTAACCCAGTCTTTAAACTGTCCCCTATATAGGGACCAGTGGCGGCTGGTGCTCAACATTTTTGGGGGGGCGCAAACGAAAAAAAAAAAAAATATTGCAGCCTCACTGTGCCCATCACATGCAGCCACTGTGCCATGCCACCAAATGTAGCCACTGTGCCATGCCACCAAATGCAGCCACTGTGCCATCAATTGTCACCACTGTGCCATGCCATCAAATGCAGCCACTGTGCCATCAATTGTCACCACTGTGCCATGCCATCAAATGCAGCCACTGTGCCATCAATTGTCACCACTGTGCCATGCCATCAAATGCAGCTACTGTGCCCATCAATTGTCACCAATGTGCCATGCCATCATATGCAGTCACTGTGCCATCAATTGTCACCAATGTGCTATGCCATCATTTGCATTCACTGTGCCATCAATTGTCACCACTTGTGTCACTAATTGTGCCATGCCATCAAACGCCACCACTGTGCCATCAATTGTCACCAATGTGCCATGCCATCAAAAGCAGCTACTGTGCCCATCAATTGTCACCACTGTGCCATGCCATCAAATGCAGTCACTGTGCAATCAATTGTCACCACTGTGCCATGCCATCAAACGCCACCACTGTGCCATCAATTGTCACCACTGTGCCATGCCATCAAACGCAGTCACTGTGCCATCAATTGTCACCTCTCTGCCATGCCATCAAATGCAGTCACTGTGCCATCAATTGTCACCTCTCTGCCATGCCATCATATTCAGTCACTGTGCCATCAATTGTCACCACTGTGCCCGGCCTGTGCTCATTGTTGCCTCTGTGCCCCATGATGCCACTGTGCCCCATGCTTCTACTGTGCCCCATGCTGCCACTGTGCCCCATGCTGCCACTGTGCCCCATGCTGCCACTGTGCCCCATGCTGCCCCTTTCCCTGTAAAAAAATCACTTACCTGACGCTTCCATGTCCTCCCTCGATGTCTTCTGCCGCCCTGGAGAAGCTTCAGCCAATCAGGTTCCTGAAAACCAGAATCCGGGAACCTGATTGGCTGAAACGGCTGTCAGTCTAATGCAAGGACCGCAGATTGTCTGCGCTCCGAGCATAGACTTCCGAGAGCCGGAGGGCGGGACTGGAAAAGCCTATCAGAGCCACTGGCTTTGATAGGCAGTTCCCCTCAGCCAACCAGCTGTCGCTATTCGGGTAACCGGCGTCCCATGTCCGGTTATACGAATAGACCAGGCAGCTGGCAACAGTAACACACGTCCAATGCATAGCATTGAACGTGTGTTACTTGCGAGAGGGGGTGGCGCTGCAGCGCCCTCTATAGACGGCCGCCAGAACTTCGGCTAAAATGTCAAAATGAAATTTTAGCCGAATAAAAGTTCTTAAAGGGCCCGTTTTTTGTTTTTTTTTAATTCTTTTTTTTTTTTTGTGACTGCGGGAGGGGGGGCGGCGCCCGTGCGCCCATATGGGCGGGCCGCCACTGATAGGGACTACAACTCAAATACTGGTGTAAAATAGCTGCTGTCCAGGACACACTCCTGGTGTCCTGTACAAAACACATATCTACCCGAAGCATCTCTGCTCCTAATAGGTAATGTAAGATTATTATGAATGACAGCATGGGAATGATGTTACATCATAAATCCTTAAATAATCATTCACCTAAATGACACATTACTTTTGGTGTAGCCATTCTATAATTGGAGGTAGAGAGTCATGATATGAAACAGGCTCATGGACACAGGAATATGGGGAACTGGAATGGGTCAAAAAATCCTTGTCAACAATTTTTTTCACAAATAGAGTATATTACTCTAAAAACGAATTAAAAATAACAAAACAATTCAAAGTTGTAAATTAACTTAAAAGGATTATGTATGGTAAGATAGCGCAGGGGGCTAATGCTCCGTTGCAGCAGTTCTTTGCAGCAGTCTGTGATTGTGTATTGGTGAAGAGAGGCGCTAGAGAAAATATTGTGTGCTATGTACACAATAATGGTGAACGATGAAACCAACTTAAACTAGAAACTTAGATGCCATAATTATTCATATGTGCAATATGTGCAAAATTGTATAAACAATGCCGTATACTAGATATTACAGTGAACAGTCCTATAACTGGATAAAGTCCATGTGCAAAGTCAATTACAAGTGGTAATTATATACAGAGTCCCAGGAAAATGTTGTAAATAAGGTGCAACGTGCTCATATATCTTCTATTCCCAAAGTACAACAGGGAAGTAGTCCACCTTCACCAATAGGTCACCTCAAATAAAGATAAATGGCTCCTTACCAAAAGTTGTTGACCTAATGAGTTAAAATAAGGTCAATGTAGCTTATATGATATGGATCGGCTGGATCACATGTACGCTCCGATGTCAGCACCAAATAGCATACCGGATGTCATGAGAAAGAGAGAAAGCCGCCATAGTGTAAAAAGTTTATTTAAAACACAGACGTGATGAAAAAACGAAGTTCAATGCTTCCAAGCATGCGTCGACTTGATTCTGAGCATGCGGGGGTTTTTGGTCCGATGATTTCGTGTACTAACCATCGAACCTGTCCGACAGACAGGTTTCCAGCGGACAGGTTTCAAAGCATGTTTTAAAACTTTGGTCCACTGGAAAACGGTCCAATAGGCCATACACACGATCGAACATGTCCGCTGAAACTGGTCTGCGGACAGTGCCGTCCTGTGTCTTCTGTTCCTGCTGTCACCTTGCTGGGTCCCAGATGTTATATTGGCTGATTATGTCTGATGGGTGAGGAGGGTGCCCTAGAAGTGGTGCTGATCACTTGTGTGCTAGATCCGTGCATCTTTCTGCGGCCATTTTTCTTGCTTGAATTTTTTTCAGACTTTGGGGATGTGAGTGGGGCCTCGTGTCTAAATTTTGCCTTATGGCTCACAAAGCCTAGAGCTGCTTTTGATGTTACTGACATGGTGTATTAATTTTCATGATCTAAATATACAAAACTCAGATTTGTCATACAAAATAACAAGTACACCCCTATATTTAACTCCATCCCAAATCCATGAAATTAGAATCCGGTCTTCCAGAACAAGTGCCAATAATTAGAACCTCCTTTGGGAATATTCAGTTGGAACTCATCTTACTGGAACCTCGGACATCTAGGATCTGGGGTACTCCCTGATATTGACATGTGTAGTGTCATAATAACAAGATCAATTAATCTCTCTAAAGTCTTCAGAAAGAAAATTGTGAATGTTATACTGTATGTCTAGCAAGGGATTTAGAAAGAAGATCACCAAATCTAAAGTCAATAACTTATCTCTGTTAGAAAAAAATATTTACAAGAGCTCAGGAAAAGATTTCACCAATTAAACTTTAATGAGAGGTGTGCTAAGAAAAAGTCTTTACTGTCCAAAAAGAACATTAGAGCAAAAAAAGTTTGCCATTGAACTTATAGGCAGAGACCAATGTGAAGAATTATGAATCAAAGATAGAGTTGTTTGATCACAGTAACGATAGATATGTTTGCCACAAATCAATGACAGCGTACAGTGCCTGCCGCCGAGAATGTGTTTTTAACACGCCAGCATCGCGCTGAATCTCGGCGACAGGCTGCCGATATCTCGCACTCGCTGGAATAGTAAAAGCACATTCCAGCTTGTGTGTCATAGAAGCGACGGGGATCCGACTTGGATTCCCGCCAATTCTACACGTGGGCGGAGTTTGTTATGAATCCTGAAGGAGAAATCCCCGCCGGATTTTTAAAGAAAAATCCGGCATGGGTTCCCCCCTCAGGAGCATAACGGGCCCTTAGGTCTGTTATGGGTTGTAAGGAGACCCCCTACGCCGAAAAAACGGCGTGGGGGTCCCCCCACAATCCATAACAGACCCGTATCCAAAGCACGCCGGCCGGCCGGTCAGGAAGGGAGTGGGGGCGAGCGAGCGCCCCCCCCCTCCTGAGCCGTACCGGGCAGCATGCCCTCAACATGGGGGGGTTAGGTGCTCTGGGGCAGGGGGCGCACTGCGGCCCCCCACCCCAGAGCACCCTGTCCCCATGTTGATGAGGACAGGGCCCCTTCCCGACAACCCTGGCCGTTGGTTGTCGGGGTATGCGGGCAGGAGGCTTATCGGAATCTGGAAGCCCCCTTTAATAAGGGGGGCCCCCAGATACCGGCCCCCCACCCTAAGTGAATGAGTATGGGGTACCCCTACTCATTCACCTGCAAATAAAAAGTGTAAACACAAATAAACCACACAGGGTATTGAAATATTTTATTAGTTGGCCGCCGGGGGGGGGGTGTGTATGATCGCTTTTATAAAAGCACCCCCCTCCGGCGGGCTTCTGTGGGGGGTGGGTGCCGCCGTCTGGTTCTCTTCCGCCGCCGGGGGGGGAGCTTTGATAAAAGCGCCCACCACCCGGCGGGCTTCTTTCGACGTCTTCGGCGGCTGGGGGGTCTTCTCCCACTCTCCGGGGTCTTCTCCTGCTCTCCGGGGGTCTTCTCCGCTCTCCGGGGGTCTTCTCCGCTCTCCGGGGGTCTTCTTCTTCTTCAGGACTCGCCGCCGCTAACTTTGTGTGTTAGCTCAATTACTAGCGGCGGCGAGCCCCCTCCTCTGTGACGTCTTCTTCTTCTTCTTCTCCAGATGTTGACGCGACGCTTCCTTCCGCTGTTATGCCGGGCGCGCGGCTCGCAGCGAGTTATATAGGCCTGGCTTGTGACGTCGCAGTCCCATCATGCTCCGGTAGGTAGCACGTGGTACCTACCGGAGCATGATGGGACTGCGACGTCACAAGCCAGGCCTATATAACTCGCTGCGAGCCGCGCGCCCGGCATAACAGCGGAAGGAAGCGTCGCGTCAACATCTGGAGAAGAAGAAGAAGACGTCACAGAGGAGGGGGCTCGCCGCCGCTAGTAATTGAGCTAACACACAAAGTTAGCGGCGGCGAGTCCTGAAGAAGAAGAAGACCCCCGGAGAGCGGAGAAGACCCCCGGAGAGCAGGAGAAGACCCCGGAGAGTGGGAGAAGACCCCCCAGCCGCCGAAGACGTCGAAAGAAGCCCGCCGGGTGGTGGGCGCTTTTATCAAAGCGCCCCCCCCGGCGGCGGAAGAGAACCAGACGGCGGCACCCACCCCCCACAGAAGCCCGCCGGAGGGGGGCGCTTTTATAAAAGCGATCATACACACCCCCCCCCCCTCGGCGGCCAACTAATAAAATATTTCAATACCCTGTGTGGTTTATTTGTGTTTACACTTTTTATTTGCAGGTGAATGGGTAGGGGTACAATGTACCCCATACTCATTCACTTAGGGTGGGGGGCCGGTATCTGGGGGCCCCCCTTATTAAAGGGGGCTCCCAGATTCCGATAAGCCTCCCGCCCGCATACCCCGACAACCAACGGCCAGGGTTGTCGGGAAGGGGCCCTGTCCTCATCAACATGGGGACAGGGTGCTCTGGGGTGGGGGGCCGCAGTGCGCCCCCTGCCCCAGAGCACCTAACCCCCCCATGTTGAGGGCATGCTGCCCGGTACGGCTCAGGAGGGGGGGGGGCGCTCGCTCGCCCCCACTCCCTTCCTGACCGGCCGGCCGGCGTGCTTTGGATACGGGTCTGTTATGGATTGTGGGGGGACCCCCACGCCGTTTTTTCGGCGTAGGGGGTCTCCTTACAACCCATAACAGACCTAAGGGCCCGTTATGCTCCTGAGGGGGGAACCCATGCCGGATTTTTCTTTAAAAATCCGGCGGGGATTTCTCCTTCAGGATTCATAACAAACTCCGCCCACGTGTAGAATTGGCGGGAATCCAAGTCGGATCCCCGTCGCTTCTATGACGGCTTTGTCTCCATTGCGGCAAGCCAGCTCGGCGCTGGCTCCCGCGATGGGGCTCGTAGGTGGTCAATCTCGCCGAGAAAGGGAGCGAGATTGACACAATATCCCAGTCACCTACTGTATCAAGAATAGAACCCCTGACAAGTGTGATGCGTAGTAGAAATGTTATGGTTTGGGGTTGCTATCCTGCTTCAGGGCCTGGACAGCTCATAGTAATCGAGTCATCTATGAATTCCTCATGCTATCGAAATGTGCTTAATGAGAATATGAGGTCATATGTCAAAAAGTTGAAGTTGAGCTGGAAATGATAACCATTTGAAGCACACTAGAAAATCCGTCAAAGAATGGCTCAATAAGAAGAAACGGAGTGTTCTGGACTGTGTTAGTGGATTCTGATTGAAATTTTGTATGGGTTTTGAATTGAGCATTTAATGCATAAACATCTTGCAACTGATGAGAATCAATGTCAGAGACTGGTGGGCAAAGGCAGAGTTTCATTGTGTTCTTATTCAAGCATATTGTCTTTATTTGTATGCTTTGTTGAATCAAGATCTAATGTTCACCTGTTCAAATATGTTGAAAAAGTGAATAATTTCCATGGGTTTCTCACATGACTACATGTATTTTGATGAATCCGGTCCAAAACATTACATCATGGTTAGGCTTATGAAAATAATCTCACTGCAGCTAAAGTGATCCTTATTTCAGTGCAGCCAAAGATTTTGAAGTACTTTAAACAAATAAATAAATTGTATCAATTGTACCATGTAGAAGCATAAAGCGGCACCTGCAATGTAGATGGCAAATACTCTTTATTTTGTCACCGATGAAAGTTACAATATCTTAACAAGCATTCCCCCCATATGGGTCTTAGGCCCCGTACACACGAGCAAATAGATCTGTTCAAATCAGTCGGACAGACCGATTTGAACAGATCTGTCTGCTGGGATGTATTGGTTTGATCGCGTACACACGATCAAACCAAAATCCTGCCTGCAGACAGCGCGCTGACGTGGCGGTGACGTTGACGCCGCCACGTCACCGCACCAATAAGAAAAAAACACTTCCGCGCATGCGTCAAATCCATTCGACGCATGTGCGAGCAGATATGTCTGCTGGTTAGCGTACTAACCAGCAGACATATCGGGCCGACGGGTTCCCAGCCGACAGATTTCAAAGCATGCTTTGAAATCTGTCGGCTGGCCAAATCCGTCTGTTTGCCCGTACACACGATCGTGTTCACAAGCGAATAAAACTATATAGGAAACTATTTAAGAAACAAATTAATGTCATATCACTGATTTAACCCTCTCACCATGCCTCTCACCTAAGTATTTTCCATTGAAGATCACCTCCCCTGACAGATTTGTTTGACCCTTTGAAAACCATAGAACTGGGGACCAGCAAGACATCTACTGTGGATGTCCCTAAAATGTCAAGACACTGCTGAAAGATGTTTGACATTAGCACTAGAGGTGGATATATAACACTTTCCAATTCTAGTTCTCAAGACATGACTTGTACAGCCAACATTCTGCATTAAACCTAATGTACATACAATAATATACTGTATGTAACATAAGAAATAATATTCTACAAAAAGTGTGCAAACCCCTATATATAAGAGCAAAATAAATAATTGAACACATTATACAGATGCTCTCATTCAAAAAATGTGAATAATGAAAAAACACATTAGTAACCCAAAAACACATATAACAGTGTTTAAATTCAAAACAAAATGAATTTTCTTTTTTAAATAATAGTAAAAAGTCTACTCCTAGTGTCCAATTAAGTCCCTTCAGGGCAACATTATTTGAATAGTAAATTAAAATGTAAATAGAAATTCCACGTGCATTGCTGACGAACCACCAGAAAGCCGAAAGTGCCAATTCCTTACCAGATCCCAATGATCTCAAAAATAAGAGATCATAAGTGCTTCAATATACAAATTCGTTCATTCATGGGTCTGCTGCAACTTTAAACCACTTCTCCCTGGTATCTTCACAATTTAATAAATACCAAACGTTCCTCAGGAAAAGTGGAAGAAACAACAGTATGCCATAGAGTATTATCACTTAAAACTCCCAATGTATTGCATAAAAAATTTGCTCACCATGCGAGCTTGCTCGCATGCAGGTGGAAAGCTTTTGCGAGGAGGAGCTGAGACAGGGTTAGGGGACCCTTTGTGCAAAACAAGTTGCACAGTGGAGGTAAGTATAACATGTTTTTTTTTTTTTATGTTTGCCTTTAGTGTTCCTTTAATAAAAGTTTTATTGGATGTGGATGTTATTTATGTAGTGGTGTTGGTGGTCCCACCTTTCTATGGCCAATGACCATGCAGGGCGAAAAAAAGTAAGCCTTGAGATCTTATAACTTTCATCTGTGACACTTTATGTTTCTACCTTGTAAGATTGGCTGACAGGAGTCAGCAGCGAGCATCGCAAACATGCACGGAGCATCTCTCTTACATATCAATTGTACCATACAGATTCATGCCACCAATTGTCTTTCCAAGTTATTACCAAATTTTAACTGTTTCAAGTGTATAACTTTATTTGTTAGAGTGAGCATTTAATCTGGTGATTCTCTAATAAAGTTACATACCTAAAACACAGCTGATACAGGGTCTGTACTGAGCCCGGACCCCATCAGTCGAAAAGCAGGGCCCGCGTACCTGCCCAGGACAAGCTGTACTGTCTTATATGGACACTAATGCTCTTAATGCAGCTGCAGGCAATTTTTTCATGCTTTACCCACTCCCTGCAGGTCACGGCTCCTGGGTGGTCTAAATCATATTCTTTGGACCCCAAGAGTTTTGTGGGTCTTTGTACTGCCCCCAAACACCCCTTTTACTGAGAAGCAGCAGAGGGTGGATAATGTATGCTGTGGTGAAGAAGCTTTTTGTGTAGCAAAAAGTATCCTTGTTTTGTTCAGCCAAAGCCCTCCCCTGCTTTCCCAAGCTCTTCCATTCCATCAGGTCAGATTGACAGCGCACAAAAGAGGAAGGAAGAACATCTGTTTTTCCTTTCCCTCTGTGACAACTAAGGCCATAAGTTATGAAGATTTCATCACTTCCAGTTTTAGTTTCTGCATTTACCTGGCTGGTACCAGCTAAAAGAAACAGCCAGTCAAGCTGATCAGCTGCCTTGGAGAGCAAAGGAGGGATCAGGGGTCTAATAACCCCCAGATCTCTCCATAAAGAGGATCTGTCACTACCCAAGGTATCACAAGGGATGATAAACTTCACTTGAAGAGAAAGCTGCATTTTTTTTAGGTGGGGCAGGGTCAGAGATGGCATATGGGTGGGGACAGGGGCCCCTTCAGGTAGGCTGTTGAGCGGCCCATGATTTTTAACAGTAGCCCTGAGCTAATACAACCAATTGTAGTTTGCCAATAGACCACAGGGGGAGTTTTGTTAGCATGATGAAGCTCCTGTCGGAAATAGATTTCTGTTTACCCCTAGTGGTGATTAAAATATTTAAATAAGGGTTATTGATGGCAGACACCTTCAGTGCACATGTTGTTTTGTGTTTGAGCCCATTTATTTTATTTTTAATTTAAAATTATTATTATTTTTCACTCCTGGCGAACCACTTTTATGTGCAAAATGTTACGTTTTGTGGTTGGGGTGCTCACATTTTTATATGTGTTCTATTATCAGGGGATGCAGAGTAAAATTGAAAAATAGGCTGGTATGGGAGACACTCATTAGCATGACCATTTTTTGGATAAAAGTAAGGGAATACTGCTCTTCATTGAAAACTAATTTTGAATATCCCTACCAGCTTTTTTACCCTCTGCATCCACTTGCATATGTTATTTTTAGCTGTTTATGAATAAAAGTTATGTTTTAGGAATTCTAAAATCACAGTAAAATACATAAGAAAACACAGTTATGCCTTGTACACACGGTCGGACTTTTGACCGTGCAAAAGTCCGCCGTGAGTCCGTCGGAAGCTTGACGGAAAGAAAGAGGTTCTCTATCTGAGGTCCGTCGGACTTCTGAAAAAAAAGTCAGATGGAGGCTACACACGGCTGGACTTTTCTAGAAAAAAGCCAGTCAGACTTTTTCTTGGAAAATCCGGCCGTGTGTACGGGACATAAAAGGTTATAAAGTATGTTCTAAATGTACTAAGAAGCATATAAATATGTATGCATTTACTAAGATGCAGTGTCTGTTCTATTGTGTGAATCAACAAAAAACAAGGAACCTTTACATTTTTTTCACAGATTTGCATGTGTGCTGTAGATGGAATAGGACCTTATGCAGGAGAATACAGAGTATTGATGGGGCCACATGTGTAGGGCTTTAGTATTGCTTGCTGATTTATAAATAAACAAGGGATGGGGAGTAAATTGTCTGTATCCTCAGTAAATTGACACAAAAAAAGCAGAATTCCACTACAACAGCACATTTTAAACTCATTCTATTACATTGCAAACAGTAAACTCTAATGCCCAGAACCCTTCAACATTGAGTCATTTAAACATTGAAATAGTTGAATTCCAAATGTGTTCAAGCTCAGCAAATGACTGACATAGCATTTAGAACCATGTTTACTTAAACAAACTGTAGGTATACAAAGAGAGCAAGCTGAAAGCTTAGCAGATCATTGTGATGACTGCCACGGAGAGGTAGAGTAAGTGTTTTCAGCTGTGGATACACTAATATTGTTTGTAAGCTTTGTTCCCAATGAATTAAGGATGTTTTACAATGCCCTGTTCTAGTTACTTTGCTTTTCTTATTATGTGTGTTTTTGTAGGTGTTATATTGACACACAGTGCAAAGATAACTTTCACACCCTGTTTTATGCATTGGTCCACAGGCAATTAAAGGGAGAAAAGCAATCAAATATTTGCATACTTTGGTGATTTTAGCTGACTTTTGCTAAACTTCAATTAAAGAAAATATTCAAAGATAGATAGATAGATAGATAGATAGATAGATAGATAGATAGATAGATAGATAGATAGATAGATAGATAGATAGATAGATAGTAGGTTTGGGTTGAGTTAGCTTATTGGAATATGAATAAATATCAGGCAGTGCTTGCTTATAAAACAATCAGTACAGAACCAAAAAGTCCAACACAAATTGCAGCAGCGCTCTTTTGTTCACAGTGAAGTGAAAAAAGCTTCTTTATGTGATAAACATCATAAAGGTAGATAATAGATATAAACAGGAGAGGTGCTCAGTGGAAGTATAATCTTAGGTTGACAGTAGTGAAATAATCCTCTTCAGGGTCTACCTATCACCAGTATACCACCACGTGCAAACAGGAACCCCATTTGGGTATGCACTTACCACACGGATAAGTCAAAAGTGCCTTGAAAGATCAGCCCCTTGCCTTTAAATCTCCTCACGCTGGATAGGAATGGGATCCGTTTTGGCTCATGTAAACAATCACAGAATGCACCACATAGTGTAATACTGCTTAAAGCGGAGTTCCACCCTTAAAACCACTTTCTTTCATCCCATCCAGCATACTGGCGTCAGCGCCAGTATGCTGTTTATTTTTTATTTTTTAATCCATGTACTTACTTTATAATAGATCATTTAATTTTGGGCGCACCGCGGTGTATGTCGCCGCTATAAGGCGTCACGCCTTCCGGAAACAGCCGACTAGCGTTCGGCTCTTCTCGGCGCCTGCGCACAGACCCAGGAGCTGACTGCGCAGGCGCCGTAAATAGCCGGTCCTAGTTCGGCTTTTTTCGGAGGGCGTGACGCGGCTATATACGGCGCCTGCGCAGTCAGCTTCTTGGTCTGTGCGTAGGCGCCGAGAAGAGCCGAACGCTAGTCGGCTGTTTCCGGAAGGCGTGACGCCTTATAGCGGCGACATACACCGCGGTGCGCCCAAAATTAAATGATCTATTATAAAGTAAGTAAAAAAAAAATCAGCATACTGGCGCTGATGCCAGTATGCTGGATGGGATGAAAGAAAGTGGTTTTAAGGGTGGAACTCCGCTTTAAGCAGTATTACACTATGTGGTGCATTCTGTGATTGTTTACATGAGCCAAAACAGATCCCATTCCTATCCAGCGTGAGGAGATTCAGAGGCAAGGGGCTGATCTTTCAAGGCACTTTTGACTTATCCGTGGGATGAAAGAAAGTGGTTTTAAGGGTGGAACTCCGCTTTAAGATGTATAAAACTTTTATTGTTTCCCTCATTATCCCCTTCTCAATATATACGTACACATTATAGATAAATCAACGGTAGAAATGCAGATACATCAATGCTTCACAGAGGTGTAGTTACCGGTACCGCCAGCTATGAACGCCGAACACTTCCGGGGGAACCTCCGTGCAGCACACACTGTCAGTTTCTGTTGGAGTGATAAGTTAACAGCCCTGACGTTTCGTCCTTGTTGGACTTCCTCTAAAGACGCCTTTAGAGGAAGTGAACAAGGCAACAAAAACAGCATGTACAACACTACAAATAACAGGAGGACAGTGTTCCTCTGCAGCTGAACCCTTGAATTGGGGAGTTCCAAACTAAAGGGACTGGAAATTAAAAGCTCTTCTGTTTCTGCAAACACTTTTCAGTGTAATTTTACTCATTGGGGCCAAAAGCTCATCTGAAATCAGATCAGACAGATTCTGATTGATTGCCAAAAGTTAAAGTGTATCATTACCACTCACTGACTGACTGCTAGAGGTTACAGCATGCATTATGGCTCACTGATTATTTGCTAGAGGTTACAGCACATCACTTTTGCTTGTTGACTGGTAGCTAGCGAATACTGTACATCAATACTGCTTATCGATTGGTTGCTAGAGGTTGCTGGACATCCTTACCACTCACTAATTGTTTTCTAGAGGTTTCTGCACATTATTAGTGCTCACTGATTGGTTGCTGGAGGTTACTGCATATTCTTTTTGCTCAGTGATTGGTTGAAAGATGTGAGTGCACATCATTACTGCTCATTAATTGGTTGCTAAAGGTTACAGCACATCTCCTCACTGCCTGCACACCATGGAACGGGGAGGTGAGGGGACCTATCAATTGACAGACAACCCCTAGGGGTCCTAGGACTCCTGGGATCATTGAAAATGCTGGGGGAGAGGAGGGTGCGATCAGTGGCAATGCTGGGGGGCATTAGAGGCAGTACAATGTGACAAATTTGTTATGTAGATCAAAGCTGATAATCTTTGGCAAGTATATAGTGGGGGATTCTATAGTGACCACCAATGCAATTGGGAGTTTACAATGACCACCAATATGAGGGGGGATTTGCACTGACCACCATGTAAGGGGGAATTTACACTGACAACCATTGTTGAGGAGATTTGTACTAACCACCAATGTAAGGTGGCACTTCTACACTGACCAGCAAAGTTAGGAAGAATTTACACTGGCCATTGACATTTTCTTTTACGCTACCCACCAATATAAAGAGGCATTTCTACACTGACACCAATGTACAGTAATAGGAGCATTTACACCAATCATTAGTGTAAGGGGAAATATACAATGACATCCATGTAAGGGGGAATGTACACTGAAAACCATTGTAGAGGAGATTTGTGCTGACCACCATTGTAAGGTGACAATTTTACACTGACCACCGATGTAAGGTGGCACTTCTACACCAACCACCAATGTTAAGGGGAATTTACAATGACCACCAACATAAAAGGGGATTAACACTGACCACCAGTGTAAGGACAATTCTACAATTACCACCAATGTAAAGGAAAATGTACACTGATTGCCAATGAAATGAAGAATTTGCACTAACAACCAAATTTACATCAAAAACCAATAAAGGGGATTTCTACACTGGCCACCAATGTAAGGGGGGATTTATACTCACCACCAATTTAAAGGGGGCTTCTACATGGACCACCAATGTGAGGAAGGATTCAAAACTGACCACAAATGCAAGTTTGGATTTTTTACCGATTTCCAATATAAAGAGGAGCTTCTACACTGGCCACCAATGTAATGGGGTTTTAAACTGACTACTAATGTAATGGGGATTTATACTGACCACCAATTTAAGGGGGACCTTCGCACTGGCGACTAGTGTGAATGAAAGTGAATGTATGAGGCTCTTGCGCCACCAAATGAATAAAGTGAAATTGAATGACAATGCTGCTCAATCTGAATTGTGATAAATATTAATATAACAACAGTGAATAGAATAAAAATGATTAGCGCATAATTTGTTCAACACTGAGAATCTAAATAATAAATAATAAATAAATAGTGATCTGTGCAAAAAAGTGCAAATGCATAAAAATTGCTGTCCCAGCGCATGAATAATACAACACCAAAAAGTCTGTATGGTGAATAACAATCTATGCAAAAAAAAGTGCAAATGCATGAAATAAAATGTCCCATCCGTGGTGGTGTAGCAGATCCTATGATATGAAAGAATTGTAAACCAAACCCCAATGTAATGAGAAGATTTACACTGATCACCAATGTAACCAGTTTAAGGCAAGCCCCCTTTACCTGCCCAGTGCGCAGAATTCATCAGAAGTGGATATGACCTCGGGGGGAACATGAGATACATATGAATGCTGCCTCTATTTACATATCAATGCCACAGCTCTGTAGCTATTTACATATTAATGCCACCACTATTTACATATCAATACAGGGTCTGCAGGTGAGTCATCTGTATATGGCAATAGGACAGAGCTGGGCAGCATGAGTAACAGAACTTTACACTGAGATATCAGGACACAGCACAAGACTAAAACTTCAAGGGACAAGGGAATTTAAACTGGGATAGTTGGCCAGTATGAGGCAGCTGCTTTGGGCCAAACAACAATGATGGGGCCCAGGGCAGATTCCCCCTTTCCCTTCCCTTAAGACAGCCCTGTCTCTATGTACCTGGTACAGCCCAGTCTTTTTCTTTCTGATACCATCTTGACTGTCCCAAACCCCAGGCTTCTTTGTCCTTTTCGTCCTCCTGTAGCCCTCAGCTTCTGGGCATTGTAGTTCCAAAAAGTTTTATAACACTGAATTTGGTTTCTCTTGGAACTACCTCCCCCACAACTCTTTTCTCCTCACAGCAATCCTCAAACAAAAGAAGGTGTAGCCATTCTTCTCCAGGCTGCACTACAACTACTCACAATATCCTCTTTATCCTGGACTGTGGACGGGCTCTCCTCCAGCAGATATGACAGGTGCATTGTGAAGGCAGTGGTGAAAGCCCAGTCCATGTGGTTGCACGTCATGGGAATTCCTGTGGCCACACCATAATATACCTGTAATACAGTCAGCATATATAGAAGTGTGTATCATTGGAATCTGTATTCAAAGCAGCAGCATAGTGAGTTTGTTTTTTGAACAGTCTGGCCATATGCTGTACAGTGCCCTTTTCTGTACACTTCATTAAGGCTTTTAACAAATTACTGTTTTTACAGCTTCATTTACCTACTGCATCTCAGTGCATATTTGATACTTATTTATTGCTATTGGGTATGCACATTTAAAATTTTGACAGCAGTTGGATAGATCCAAAAATAGTGGAAAAATCTATTTTTTATTTTAGGCATTTCGCAGCTTAGCTGTAGTATGTTTGGCCACTGGAGTATGTTTGGCCACTGGAGTGAATAATTTGTAGGTTTAAACAAATGCTGTCTCTAATAGCTGCAGCCTCTGTGTGCATTTTTCCAAATGTAATGGATAAATGATAAATTCTGTGATTATCAGATATACTTGTCTAAGAGGCATCAATATGCCATCATACTACATATCTGTTAGTTAATTAGGCCCAATGTTGATAGTTATTGGAATTTTATCTTTTGCAAATTTTAACTACAGTTTACTGAAATTGAATGGCACATTTAGTGTATGCCTTATTCCTTCAAATTCAAAGATTGCTTTTAAAACATGTTAGTTCTGTTCTACAAAACATATATAGATCACATAGCCACATTGCTCTTTCTCTGCTCTGAACAACCCATGTGGTGGGTGGGACCAGTCTTTCCTGCCAAAAAAGGCAAAGACAGGGGGAACCACTGTCAATCAAACATTCTTACATGCTCCATCAGCTGGTGCTGCTGCTATCACTAGGAGCCTTATAGCCCGTACACACGATCCGAATATCGAATGAAAACGATCGTCCGAGGAAGAATCATACAATTTTCGGATCGTAAGCTGATCACAACAGTTCATCCGATATTATTCGATCGGAAATTTTCCTCGTACGATGTCAGATCGTACGATTTTCGTTTAGTCAGTATAGTTGTCGTCTGAAAATACAATACAAATACATTACAACACATGACATCACTTCCGATTTTTTTTTCTGTCGTACGAGAATTTTTGTGACTTTAATAATTTTATTTTACTTACGACTATTACGCGAAAAAAGTCGTACGATCCGTCGTACGATATTCGGATCGTGTGAACGAGGCATTAGACAGGTGTTTTAATTATGATTCAGAACATGTGCACAAGTGGTGGCAACACTGCAGAGGGTTCTTTTCTTTCTGATCTGGGGACCCTTTCTACTTGATTAAAGAAGTGGTGTTTATGAACACACCCACTGTTAACTCCCTCTTGTGCCTCAGATACAGAAATCCAAGTGTGTCAATGCATCAATGTGAAAAAAAAAAGTCTCATCAATCAGAATTATACCTGCCTTGGATATTTTAAAGCTGATATCTGACCTAAAGAACAAAGGAAGGAGCTTGCGCTGCACAGGGTTCAGTTGGCAGACCCAGCCACATGTGAGGAAATCACTGCAGTTGATTACAGAGAACTCAAAGATAAAATTAGTGGACTTTTTTATCATTGCAAAGTTATCATGGATATGAAAATTACTCACTTGTTTTATATTTTTTAACATTTTGTCATGCAAAAACATAAATGTATTGTATTGGTATTTTATGTGATAGACCAACACAAAGTGGCACAAAATTGTGAAGTGAAAATAAATATCTGAAAAGTGTGGCATGCATTTGTATTCAGCCCCCTTTACTCTGATACCCCTAACTAAAATCTAGTGGAACCAATTACCTTCAGAGGTCACCTAATTAGTAAATAAAGTCCACCTGTGTGTAATTTAATCTCAGTATAAATACAGCTGTTCTGTGAAGGCTTCAGAGATTTATTAGAGAACCTTAGTGAGCAAACAGCATCATGAAGGCCAAGAAATACACCAGATAGGTCAGGGATAAAGTTGTGGAGACGTTTAAAGCAGGGTTAGGTTATAAGAAAATATCCCAAGCTTTGAACTTCTCATGGGGCACTGTTCAATCTATCATCCGAAAATGGCAAGAGTATGGCACAACTGCAAACCTACCAAGACATGGCTGTCCACCTAAACTGACAGGCCAGGCAATGAGAGCATTCTTTAGAGAAGCAGCCAGGAGGCCCATGGTAACTCTGGAGGAGCTGCAGAGATCCACAGCCCAGGTGGGAGAATCTGTCCACAGGACAACTATTAGGCCGCGTACACACGGTCAGTCCATCCGATGAGAACAGTCTGAAGGACTGTTTTCATCGGTTAACCGATGAAGCTGACTGATGTGCCTACACACCATCGGTTAAAAAAACGATCGTGTTAGGACGCGGTGATGTAAAACACAACAACGTGCTGAAAAAAACGAAGTTCAATGCTTCCAAGCCTGCGTCGATTTGATTCTGAGCATGCGCGGCTTTTTAACCTATGCTTTTGCATACTAATGATCGGTTTTGACCTATCGGTTAGGCGTTCATCGGTTAAATATTAAAGCAAGTTCTATTTTTTTTGACCGAAGGATATCTGACCGATAGGGCCCACACACGATCGGTTTTGACCGATCGTGTGTACGCGGTCTTTGTCGTGCTCTCCACAAATATGGCCTTTATGGAAGAGTGGCAAAAAGAAAGACATTGTTGAAAGAAAGGCATAAAAAGTCCTGTTTGCAGTTTGCGAGAAGCCATGTGGGGGACACAGCAAACATATTGAAGAAGGTGCTCTGGTCAGATGAGACCAAAATTTAACTTTTTGACCTAAAAGCAAAACGCTATGTGTGGCAGAAAACGAAAACTGTACATCACCCTCAACACACCATCCCCACCGTGAAAATTGTCTTTTCTTCAACAGGGACAGGGTAGCTTGTCAGGCCACGTACACGCGAGGAGACATGTCCGCTGAAACTGGTCCGCAGACCAGTTTCTGCGGACATGTTCGATCGTGTGTACGGCCTAGCGGACAGGTTTCCAGCGGACAAAAGTTTCTAAGCATGCTGTAAACCTGTCCGTCGGACATGTCCGATTGTTAGTACGCCCAACCATCGGACAGAAATCCTGCGCATGCGTCGAATTGATTCGACGCATGCGTGGAAGCATAGAACTTCCTTGTTTGAGCACGTAGGTGTCGTCTACGTCACCGCGTTCTCTGTCCGCGGGGATTTTGGTCTGATGGTGTGTACACACATCAGACCAAAATATCCCAGGAAACATGTCCGATGAATACAGTCCGCGGACCGATTTTATCGGACATGTCTCCTCGTGTGTACAGGGCCTCAGAGTTGATGGGAAGATGGATGGAGCCAAATACGGGGCAATTTTAGAAGAAAACCTGTTAGGCCACGTACACACGATCGGACCAAACCGATGAGACTGGTCCGATGAACCGTTTTCATCGGTTCACGCTGAAGTGGCCTGATGGTCTGATGTGCGTACATACCATCGGGCCAAAATCCGATCGGGCCAGAACGCGGTGACATAGAACACAACGACGTGCTGAAAAAATGAAGTTCAATGCTTCCAAGCATGTGTCGACTTGATTCTGAGCATGCACGGGTTTTCAGCGCGATGCTTTTGCGTACTAACCATCCGTTTGGTCCGATGGTCAGGCGTCTGTCGGACAGAATTTAAAGCAAGTTTTAAAACTTTGGTCCGACGGACAACGATCCGATTGGCCGTACACACAAACGATTTGGTCCCATGAAACTGGCCTTAACACCAGTTTCATCGGACCGGTCTGATCGTGTGTACGCAGCCATAGAGTCTGCAAAAGATTTGAGACTGGGGTGGAGGTTCACCTTTCAACAGGACAATGACCCCTAAACATTCAGTCAAAACTACAATGGAATGGTTTAGATCAAAGCATATTCGTGTGTTAGGATGGCCCAGTCAAAGTCCAGACCTAAATCCAATTGATAATCTGTGGCAAGACTTGAAATTGCTGTTCACAGGCACTCGTCATCCAATCTGACAGAGCTTAACCACTTTAGCCCCGGGCCTGTTTTTCAGATTCGGTGTTTACGAGACTAAAACATTTTTTTTTGCTATAAAATTACTTAAAACCCCCAAACATTATATATTTTTTTTTTCTAACACTCTAGAGAATAAAATGGCAGTCATTGCAATACTTTTTGTTACACCGTATTTGCGCAGCGGTCTTACAAGCGCACTTTTTTTGGAAAAAATTCACTTTTTTAAATTAAAAAATAAGACAACAATAAATTTGGCCCAATTTTTTTAAATATTGTGAAAGATAATGTTACGCCGAGTAAAATGATACCCAACATGTCACGCTTAAAAATTGCGCCCGCTCGTGGCATGGCGTCAAACTTTTACCCTTAAAAATCTCGATAGGCGATGTTTAAAAAATTCTACAGGTTGCATTTTTTGAGATACAGAGGAGGTCTAGGGCTAGAATTATTGCTCTCGCTCTAACGATCGCGGCGATACCTCACTTGTGTGGTATGAACACCGTTTTCATATGCGGGAGCTACTCGCGTATGCGTTCGCTTCTGCGCGCGAGCTCGTCGGGACGGGGCGATTTAAAAAAAATTTTTTTTTGTTTTCGTATTTATTTGTTTTCATTTTACCAATTTTTAACACTAAAATTAAAAAAAAAAAAATTATCACTTTTATTCCTATTACAAGGAATGTAAACATCCCTTGTAATAGAAAAAAGCATGACAGGTCCTCTTAAATATGAGATCTGGGGTCAAAAAGACCTCAGATCTCATATTTAGGCTAAAATGCAAAAAAAAAAAAAAAAATTTTAAATGTCATTTTTCAAATGACATTTAAAAAAAATGTCTCTTTAAGACGCTGTTTGGAACTGACGTTTGACGTCACTTCCGCCCAGCAGAGCTACGGGGATGGACGAGGGAAATTTTTTCCCTCACTCGCATCCCCGCTGACCAGACGAGCGCACCCGATCGCCTCCGCCGCTACCGACGGCTCCGGTAAGCGGCGGAGAGCACGGGAGCGCAGCGGGAGGGGGGACGCTCGTCCGCCACCGATAACGGCGATCTTGCGGCGATTCCGCCACGGAGACCGCCATTATCGTTTACCCGACCGCCCACAGAAGAGATGGATATCTCGGTTGTGGCAGCAGCTGCTGCCGTTACCGAGATATCCATCTCTAAAGTGCCGACGTATACCTGCGGTGGGCGGTCGGGAAGTGGTTAAGCTATTTTGCAAAGAAGAATGGGCAAAAATGTCACTCTCTACATGTACAAAGCTGGTAGAGACATACCCAAAAATACTTGCAGCTGTAATTGCAGCGAAAGGTGGTTCTACAAAGTATTGAATGCTTTTTCAAGGCACTGTATGTAAGGGAAATTCCAAACTGATTGTGGTATGTCAGGTGTACAATAATATTACTCAAACAACCGCACTTTCAATTACAATAAAATATCATATTGAGCACTAAGGAAATGTCAAACTGCCATTTTGGTTTTAAACTCCATGACTGTTTATCAAATCCTTGCATCGGAGGAAAAGATGAAAGTCCCAGATGATTTGAAGCTGTATTTTAGTTGGACAGAACAGCACAGGGTGATGGCCGTTGCTACAGGTGATAACCTGGAGAACTGAGGATCAGGAGGCTATAACACAAGCATTTATATACCTTCAGATATGCAGCTCTGATGTTTCTGATGAGGCGGAATCTGATGAGTATTTGTGTGTAATTGAAAGTGTAAGCCAGGAGTGGGTGGATGAGTTGTGTCTGGATGTCAGTATTCACAAGCATGTTGATTTTTGTGAACAGATGTCTGATGCAGGGTATAAAACCAAAGCAATGCAGTTTGCAAACCCTGATCCAGAAGCTTACTTATTTTTAAATCTAAAAATATTCTATGTATTTCTTATTTCTACAAGCTTTCCCTTTTGAATGAACATAAGAAACAGCGAATGCAACATTTCCAGACTGTTTTGATAGAAAGTCATATGTTGAAGAATAGTAATGAATGCAGGCTGGAATCAAGAGTTTCAGAGTTTGTAGTTCACAAAGATATTTGTGCAACATGATGCATACTTCCATACCAAGCAGTTCATTTGAAGGAGAGAAATGTTTTGGTGTTGCCCTTTTAATGCTGTTCTTTATCAGGAATGCATGATAGAAATCCTTCATAAATAACCAAAAAAAGTATTAGGTTATGTGTCATAAATAAATAAATTCCTAATGTATTCACCTCAGTTGATGTTTCGCTCTAGGGGATTCCTCTAAGTTCTGATGTTTTAATTGCTTGTAAATTAATACAGTATTAACTCAATAGGGCCATGTCTGCATAGGGAAAGTATGCTTGCCTAAAAAAATTTAATGGTGATATGTTTTAAAAATTCTACTCCTTTTATCAATATAACAGCACGATTTAATATAACCCACTTGCTTATTGGGAACATATACCCCTTCTGCCCAGGTGAAATTTCAGCTTCCAGCACTGCGTCGCTTTAACTGACAATTGCGCGGTCGTGCGACGTGGCTCACAAACAATATTGACGTCCTTTTTTCCCCACAAGTAGAGCTTTCTTTTGGTGGTATTTGATCGCCTGTGTGGTTTTTATTTTTTGCGCTATAAACAAAAAAGCGTGACAATTTAAAAAAAAATACAATATTTTTTACTTGTTGCTATAATAAATATCCAAATGTTCTCAGTTTAGGGCGATGCGTATTCTTCTACATATTTTTGGTAAAAAAAAAAATCGCAATCACAATAAAATTATAGCGCCTACAAAATAGGGGACAGAATTATTATTTTTTATAATTTTTCTTTACTAGAAATGGCAGCGATCTGCGATTTTTATTGGGACTGCGACGTTATGGCGGACACATCGGACACTTTTGACACATTTTTGGCGCCATTCACATTTATACTGCGATCAGTGCTATAAATATGCACTAATTACTGTATAAATGTGACTGGCATTGAAGGGGTTAACACTAGGGGGTGAGGAAGGGGTTAAATGTATTCCCTGCATAGTGTTCTAACTGTGGGGGGAGGGGGGGTGACCGATCTGTGTCCCTATGTACAAGGGACACAGATCGGTCTCCTCTCCAGAGACAGGACACTGTCCCTGTGTAAAACGGCAATGAGAGATGATCTCATATGTTTACATATGAGATCATCTCTCAGTGGCCGCACAGATCACATCGCAAACGGCCACTCTGATTGGCCGGTCGCGGCGATCTGTGATTGGCTGTGTCCAAGGGACACGGCCAACACAGAGTTTCCGCGGTGTGGAGCGCGCGCGGGAAACGTGCTAGTGACAGGCCGTCAATTGACGGCCTGTTGGATATTTAGATCCGTGCTGAAGCCGTCATTCGGCTATAGTGCGGATCTCAACTGGTTAAAGGTCCAGCGCACTTCTAATCTATTCACATTGTTTAAAATCAAGTCCTGATGAAGAAAATGCTCTTGGACCCCTGAAACATGCTGGCTACTCTTTAGATCGTCCCCCTAACTTTTATTGGAATAAAGTTGCATCTGGATGTCTTAGCAGTGGTGTATCACTTCAATTTCAATAAAAAAGATCGTGTGTAGGCTCCAGAGCATTTTTCTCGACGAGAAAAATGGCAATTAAAAATGTAGAACCTGCTCTATTTTTTCTCGTTGTTTTTTTCACGTCGTTGTTTTTCTCTTCGTTAAAAAACGTTTGTGTGTACGCTTTTAACGACGGGGGAAAAAATGCGCATGCTCAGAAGCAAGTTATAAGAAGGGAAATTTGCATAATCAGCCCAAAGGATGGCGGCATTTGAATGGAACTTCCCCCTTATAGTGCCGTTGTACATGTTGTACGCTTTGCTAGAGCATTTTTTTTTCACAATCGTGTGTATGCAAGGCAGGCTTGACAAGAATCACGTTGAGAAAAACTTTTTTTTCCATGACATGAAAAATGGTCGTGTGTACACGGCATAACATTTATATCAACATTAGTACTTTAAGATAGCAATACCAGTAAGATAACTCTATGGGTCCAGCGCTATTTGTCAACTTTCTGCAAATACATGTATGACTGTCACTTGACTGTATGGTCCACCAATTAAATATGCAAATAGAAAGAGAAGATAGAAGCACGTCACCTCTCAGTCCCCTTTATCCCTTCATCTCTCAGTTCTGCTGTATGTACCTTGCATATACCTATATGCAGTAACTTTTATGCCACGTACACACGATCACTTTTCGGCATGGAAAAAAATGAAGTTTTTCATCATGGAAAAAAACGACGTTTTTCCAACTTAATCATTAAAAACGACGCTGTCCACACACCATCATTTTTCAAAAAAATTATGAGCAAAGTGCGGTGACGTACAACACGTACGAAGGCAATCTAAAGGGGAAGTTCCATTCAAGCTCCATCTCATAACTTGCTTCTGAGCATGCGTGGGTTTAAAACTTTGTTTTTAACGTCGTTTTAGCCCACACGCGATCATTTTTTACAACCCGAAAAACGACAGAAGATGAAAAACGACGTGAAGCCCACACACGATCATTTTAAATTACGTTTTTAAAAACGTCGTTTTTTTCCATGCCGAAAAGTGATCGTGTGTACGCGGCATTATTCTGCTGTAGAATATACTACATATTCCTTGAAAAAAAACTTTGCTTTTTATATATAATGTAGTTTAAAAAAAAAATCAACAGTATTTCTGTTTGAAATTAATAAATAATCAGATGCAGTTTTGACCATGGTTAATCAGCACAGCACAACCATTTCTGGATCAGAATTAAATGACACATGAAATCCTGTTTTTTACAGTCACCTTGACTGATGTCATTATTTTAGAATACACGTTGTATGACACATACTTGCATAGTTATGTTAAACCCACCACTATAGGAGATTTTCTTTAGAAAATCCATACCCCAAGGCAAAGAAGTCAATGCAGATTAAAGCTGCACCATATACAGTAGATTTAATAGAAGCCATATGATGTGTTATTCTGCAAGATTCTGTTTACAATGCAGCCTACTAGATGTATTCTGGTTCACATGTGTCATTTAGAATTTTCTATTTACGCTTTATATTTTGTTTCTTTGTATAACCATTAGATAAACTAGTTATGTGTATTCATTTAAGAATAAAATATTCAGATTCATATAAATAAACACATATATATTTTCACAATTCATGATGGAACTAATCTCTTCAGTATACATCATCATACAATGACTTTAGTTTATTAACGCATACTCTGGACATATAGTATATGCATTAAAGTATAACTCCAGACATATTTTTTTTTTAGTTTTGGTTATAGGGAGAAGAAATAAAGTGCAAACGGCATTGAAAGGGTTAAACCCTTTGTTGAGTTTTTTTACAGGGCGCCACATGGGCTTTTTAGATCAGAGAAAGAGCAAAGTGGTCATGTGACCTGGGACAACCCTCATTTTAGGGTTGTCAGGAAAGAATAGTAGGTAATTATAATTCTTCCAATGGGTGCATATTCTAGTGAGGACTATCTAATAGGGAAATTTCCCTCACTTTGGAGGGATTTCTATTCACTTCCTGTTGAATCTCTGGAACAGGAAGTGAGGGAGAATCGCCCTAAGGCCCCTTTCACACCTGTGCGACTTGTCCTGCCACTTGGGTACTGCAAACTCGCATGACCAGTTGTACCCCATGATTTCCAATGAGTACCATTCATATTTGTGTGTCATATTTGTGTGTCTTCAAATCACAACAAATTCAAAGTAGTCCCTGCACTACTTTGCCCTGAATTTGATGTGACTTGAGGTCCATGGACCCTGTGAATCCACTGCGAGTTCCCGCATCGCACCCGACTCGTTCAGCAGTTCAGACTGTCATATGCGAACTGCCGGGAGTGTCAATACATTGTTAATGACACCCCCATTTCAGCTTGCATATTGCACTACGAACAGACAGTTTGGATATGAATCGGATCGTATGGGTGTGAACACCCATGCGATCCAATTCTGGTGCTGACCAAAAAATGGTCCTGTGTGAGTTTGGTCCGAATGCAATGTGATATCAGCCATACCTATCTGTATGGCTGAAATTGCATCACATAGATATCGCATGTGATTTGTACTGCATGCGATCTCACAGAGCGGGCTGGTGTGGATCGGCACTTAATGCTTGATACAAAAGAAAAAAACAAGGTTTTGGTTTTCATATGCTTTAAAATACATGTTAGGATTAATTTCTATCTGGAATGGCATTGGGGGGGGGGGGGGTTCTCCAACTTCCTGTGCTTATGACACCTATGCAAGAAATGGAGGGAGGAAAGTCATATTTAGTAAAGAAACATACAGACAGTAAAAAACAAATACAGTAATAAAAACTCAACAGAGGCTCAATCCTTTCCCATCTTCCCAACACTATGGAGTTGGGCTTTAAGGTATAGCTAAAGGTTACATTTTAGAGAGGGATTAGAACATCTGTCAAGTTTTTAGTGCTGTCTGTGTCCCGTTAGGAAGATTCACTCTCTCTAGTTGTCCTATTTACCATAATCACCAAAAATAAAAGAACATCGCAAATTTTAGATTACCCCATAAAACGATAAGAAGGAAAATGTTCCTATGAGGACTTTAGTTCTGTTGACCCTAGTGACAATCAAGGATTCCCTCATTTTGGAGGGATTTTCTTTCACTTCCTGGTTTGGCTATGTGACAGAAAGTAAAGGAAAATCTCCCCAGTAGCAAAAAAAAAAGACAGGCATTATAACTTTTGTTTTTTTCATTTTGGATAGAGTAAGGAATTACTCTATCCAAAATGAAAAAAAAAAAGTTTTGCATTTAGGTCTACTTCTATATCAATTTATTATTAAATTCTAATCATAACATTTAGTTTACCTGAAATCTGTCTTCATAATATTTTCTGATTAATTCAGCCAGGCTCTAGTGCATTTCACACCGCTGTCATCAGGGACTGTGAGCTGCATGAGGTCATGTTTAGTCAGGTTTACAGTTACAGAGGGCACATAGATTCTCACTCTTTGAGCATTTTCTACTGCATATGTAGCTGAACAGTGTCACAATATTTTGGTTGGTAAAAAAAGTTCCCAGATACACACAACACAACGCTATATTTTAGATGAACAATGAAACAGAGCCTGACTTTCAGGTCAAAGGGGTTGTAAAGGTTAGTTTTTTAGGTTAGTTTTTCATTTTCTAAATAGGTTCCTTTAACCACTTAGCAACCACCGGCTGAAAAATAACGGCGGCAAGGTGCTTGCTTAACTCTGGGATCACGTTATATGACGTGATCCCAGAATCGCGCCCCCTGGGGCACACACACGGGAATGTCTGTGACAGTGTGAGAGGAGAGCGCGGATGGCAGCAGCTGTGTTGGATGGATCTGTGACTATTGCAGTCACAGATCCATCCATCCCTGCTCAGCCATCCCTGCATTAACCCCTTCCTTCCCTGCGCAATACTCTGCAATACCCCTTCCTTCCCTGCGCAATACTCTGCAATACCCCCCCTGAGCAATACTCTGCAATACCCCCCCTGAGCAATACTCTGCAATACCCCCCCTGAGTAATACTCTGCAATACCCCCCCTGAGCAATACTCTGCAATACCCCCCTGAGCAATACTCTGCAGTACCCCCCCTGAGAAATACTCTGCAGTACCCCCGTGCACAATACTCTGCAGTACTCCCGCGCACAATACTCTGCAGTACCCCCGCGCACAATACTCTGCAGTACCCCCGCGCACAATACTCTGCAGTACCCCGGCACAATACTCTGCAGTACCCCGGCACAATACTCTGCAGTACCCTGGCACAATACTCTGCAGTACCCCGGCACAAGACTCTGCAGTACCCTGGCACAATACTCTGCAGTACCCCTGCACAATACTCTGCAGTACCCCCGCACAATACTCTGCAGTACCCCCTGCGCAATACTCTGCAGTACCCCTGCGCAATACTCTTAACAATACTCTGCAATACCCGCACACAATACTCCCTGCGCAATACTCCCTGCGATCGTTTTTTTCAGGCTTCCCAGCCTAGAAGTGAGATGTGGGGTCTTATTGACCCCATATCTCACTGAAGAGGACCTGTCATGCTATATTCCTATTACAAGGGATGTTTACATTCCTTGTAATAGGAATAAAAGTAATCAAAACATTTATTTTTGGGAAAAAAGTGTCAAACTAAAATAAATAAAGTAAAATGAACAATAACATTTTTTTTTTTTAAAGCCCCCCTGTTCCCGCGTGCTTGTATACAGATGCGACCGCACACATAAGTCCCGCCCACATATGAAAAAGGTGTTCAAACCACACATGTAACTTTAGAGCGAGAGCAATAATTTTGGCCCTAGACCTCCTCTCCAACTAAAAAGATGTAACCAGTAAAAATATATTTAAAGCGTCACCTATGGGGATTTTTAAGTAGCGAAGTTTGGCGCCATTCCACAAGCGTGTGCAATATTGAAGGGTGACATGTTGGGTATCTATTTACTCAGTGTAACTTCATCTTTCATATTATACAAAAACATTGGCTAACTTTAATTTTTTTTTTTTTAAAGCACAAAACTGTTTTATTTCCAAAAAAAATGTGTTCGAAAAATTGCTGTGCAAATACCATGCGCGATAATAAATTGCAACTACCGCCATTGTATTCTCTAGGGTCTTTGCTAAAAAAGCATATATAATGTTTTGGGGTTCTATGTAATTTTCTAGCATTTTGTAGGAGAGAAATGTCAGAATTGGCCTGGGTCCTCCAGAACGCCTGATGGTGCTCCCTGCATGTCGGGCCTCTGTATGTGGCCACGCTGTGTAAAAGTCTCACACATGTGGTATCGCCATACTCGGGAGGAATAGCAGAATGTGTGTTGGGGTGTAATTTGTGGTATGCATATGCTGTGTGTGAGAAATAACCTGCTAATATGAAAATTTTGTGGAAAAAAAATAAAAATGAAAAAAATCTTGATTTGCAAAGAATTGTGGGAAAAAATTACAACTTCAAAAAACTCACAATACCTCTTTCTAAATACCTTGGAATGTCTTCTTTCCAAAAAGGGGTCATTTGGCGGGAATTTGTACTTTTCTGGCATGTTAGGGTCTCAAGAAATGAGAGAGGCTGTCAGTACATCAGATGTGATCAAATTGATCAATTTTCAGTAATTGGTACCATAGCTTGTAGACCCTATAACTTTCACCCAGACTAAATAATATCCATTTTTTTTTGTTTTGTTACCAAAGATATGTAGCAGTATACATTTTAGGCCAAATTTATGAAGAACAATTACTTTTTTGCTAAATTTTATAATAGAAATGGAGAAACATTATTTGTTTTACAAAATTTTCGTTCTTTTTTCATTTATGGCGAAAAAAATAAAAACCGCAGAGGTGATCAAATACCACCAAAAGAAAGCTCTATTTGTGGGGAAAAAAGGACAAAAATGTCATTTGGCTACAGTGTTGTATGACTGAGTTATTGTCATTCAAACTGTGAGAGCACCGAAAGCTGAAAATTGGTCTGGTTATTAAGGGGGTTTAAGTGCCCAGTGGTCAAGTGGTTAAGCAAGTGCATTGTTGGTTCACTTACCTGTTCCTTTGATTTCTAGGCAGCAGGGAAAGCAAAACAAATTCTGGGGTGTATTAATAGTGGGATCACCAGCAGGAGGAAGGAAGTCCTGATTTCTGATTCCTGATTCACTGATGTAGAGCTTTAACCACTTAAGACCCGGACCTTTAGGCAGCTAAAGGACCCGGCCAGGTTTTGCAATTCGGCACTGCATTGCTTTAACTGATAATTGCGCGGTCGTGCGATGTGGCTCCCAAACAAAAATGGCGTCCTTTTTTCCCAAAATTGAGCTTTCTTTTGGTGGTATTTGATCACCTCTGCGGTTTTTATTTTTTGCGCTATAAACAAAAATAGAGCGACAATTTTGAAAAACATGCAATATTTTTTACTTTTGCTATAATAAATATCCCCCCAAAATATATCTAAAAAAAATTTCCTCAGTTTAGGCCGATACGTATTCTTCTACCTGTTTTTGGTAAAAAAAAATCGCAATAAGCGTTTATCGGTTGGTTTGCGCAAAATTTATAGAGTTTACAAAATAGGGGATAGTTTTATTGCATTTTTAGTAAAAAACATTTTTTTACTACTAATGGCCACGATCAGCGTTTTTTTTCGTGACTGCGACATTATGGGGGACACTTCGGACAATTTTTACAAATTTTTGGGACCATTGTAATTTTCACAGCAAAAAATGCATTTAAAATGCATTGTTTATTGTGAAAATGACAATTGCAGTTTGGGAGTTAACCACAAGGGGGCACCGAAAGGCTTATGTATGACCTAATGTGTGTTTACAACTGTAGGGGGGTGTGGCTGTAGGTGTGACGTCATCGAAAATGGCAATTGCAGTTTGGGAGTTAACCACAAGGGGGCGCTGAAGGGCTTATGTGTGACCTAATGTGTGTTTACAACTGTAGGGGTGTGTGGCTTTAGGTGTGACGTCATCGATTGTGTATCACTATAAAAGGGATCACACGATCGCTGACGCTGCCACAGTGAAGAACGGGGAAGCCGTGTTTACACACGCTCTCCCCGTTCTTCAGCTCCGGGTCCCGCGACCTACTGCTGGGCACTAGCACAGGACGTACCTGTACGTGCATGTGCCCAGCCGTGCCATTCTGCCAACGTATATGTGCAGGAGGCGGTCCTTAAGTGGTTAAGCTGGACAATTTTTTTTTCCTAAATAGCTTCCTTTACCTTGATGCAGCCCTCCTTCACTTACCTCATCCTTCCATTTTACTTTGTAATGTCCTTATTTCTTCTGAGAAATCCTCACTTCCTGTTCTTCTGTCTGTAACTCCACACAGTAATGCAAGGCTTTCTCCCTGGTGTGGAGTGTCGTGCTCTCCCCATCACTTGGACTACAGGAGAGTCAGGACGCTCACTACGTTGCTGATAGAGAAAGGAGCTGTATGTTAGTGGGCGTCCTGACTCTCCTGTAGTCCAAGGGAGGGGGCGAGCATGACACCCCACACCAGGGAGAAAGCCTCGTATTACAGTGTGGAGTTACAGACAGAAGAACAGGAAGTAAGGATTTCTCAGAAGAATTAAGGACATTTAAAAGCAAAATGGAAGGATGAGGTAAGTGAAGGAGGACTGCACTAAGGTAAAGGAAGCTATTTAGGGGGAAAAATTGTACCTTTACAACCCCTTTAATGTTCAATTTTGGAGTGAATGGACTTTCACAAACAAAAAACACATGCACTGTTTGAAGTTTGATGAAGAACAAATTTCCATCCCGTTCCTTCCATTTTTCTTGCTACTGCAGTCAAAAACAAATCCAACTTACGATTAGAAAGTTGAAAATATGTACTTGAAATTAAAATTGTCAAATGAATTGTTACAAGTGTACAGACAGCTTTAGGTAGACCCTTTTTAGAATATCGTGTCCAGCACTGGAAACCTTACTCAAAAAAATGGTAGAGCATGGCCAAAGATGAGCAACAAAAATAGTGCAAGGTGTGAGGTGTAAAACATATCAAGAAAGCCTGAAGGAGCATGTACAGCCCCAAGCAAAGAAAAGGTAAAGGTGGCTATGACTGAAACCTGTCCAATGGTCCTGCGTCAGCAACAGTGTCTTCTTCCGAATGCCGGTCTTCGGGCCTCTTCATTGGTCGGTGGGGAATGACCTCACTCCGGGACATGCTCAGGAGGCTGTCATCCCAGCTCACCCAGTGCCCAAAGACAGACCTGGCACTGTAAGCTGAGCTGCGCATTAGCAGCTCAATCTATGGTGCCAGCTGAGATGGCGAACAGGCAGCTAGGGGCATTTTATTGCAGAACAGACAGTGCATGTCTTTTCTGGACTAAAAGCCTGCCTGCTTTAAGTTTTTTTTTTACTTCAGTTCTGCTTTAACCACCTGATCACCGGACCTATTTTGGCACTTTTCTCCTTCATGTAAAAATCACAATTTTTTTGCTAGAAAATTTATCAGAACCCTCAAACATTATGTATATTTTTTAGCAGACACCCGGTCATTGCCACTTTTTTTCTAGCACGGTATTTGCGCAATCATTTTTTAAACACCTTTTTTTGAAAAAAAAAACTGTTTCATGACAATTACAAGGAATGTCATGACTATTACAAGGGATGTAAACATTCCTTGTAATAGGAATCACTGTGACAGGTCCTCTTTTTGGAGAGATGTGGGGGTCAATAAGACCCCACATCTCTCCTCCAGGCTTACAAGCATGAAATCGGTGAAAAAAATCACCAATCACATGCCGACAGCCGCGATTGCGGCTTTGTTTACTTCCGTGTACCGGGCGTGACGTCATAACGTTGCGCCCAGTCCTCCGACGGTCATAGAGATGACTGTGACCATCTGGTCACCAGTCATCTCTATGGTTCTTCAGCGAGCACCGGCCGATTCGCTCTCCGGGCCCCCGATGGCACGGGAGAGCCCGGAGAAGCATCGGATGGCAGCGGGAGGGGGGCGTCCCCTCCCGCTGCCTATAAGAACGATCAAGCGGCCGAACAGCCGCTTAGATCATTCCTATAGTGCACAGAATCACCGGCTGAAGACAGCGATATCTGAATGTTGCCTGTAACTGCAGGCATCATTCAGATATCCCCGCACAAAGCCGAGGACCTCCATGGACGTCCTTGGTGATTGAGCAGTTAAATATGAAAATAACAACCAAAGTTCAAGAATACGTATTAGTACTAGTATAAAAATTACTAATTATTAAAAGCATAGAAAGTATTATTTTACGAACCGATCATGTGGGCCCCATTATTTTTTTTCCCATCGGTGAATAAAACTTAGAACCTGTTTTAAAATTATCTGATGGTTAAAAAAACAATCGTCTGTGGGGAAATCCATCGGTCAAAAATCCAGGCATGCTCAGAATCAAGTCGACGCATGCTCGGAAGCATTGAACTTAATTTTTCTCTGCACGTTGTTGTGTTTTACGTCACTGCGTTGGACACGATCAGGTTTTTAACTGATGGTGTGTAGGCAAGACTGATGAAATTCAGCTTCATCGGATATCTGATGAAAAAATCCATTGGTCCGTTTTCATCGGATGATGCGTGTACAGGATGATGCGTGTACAGGGCATAAAGGCCACAATCAGAAAATCAGACGAAAAAAAAACACTTTTGAAGCAATCGTGCCATAATCTGATTGCTAGTACCCAGCTTTCGTCCAAAATTATCTGAAGGGACAAACACAAAACTTTTTCTCATACAATACCAGATCGTACGATTTTAGTTTAATCAGCGCATTTTTCATCCGAAAATACAATTCCAATGCAATACAACACATAACATCACTTTTGAATTTTTATTTTGTCGGACGAGAACTTTTTGTACTTTAGTAACCTCTTCTTTTTTAATATGGAGACCAGCATGCAAAAAAAAAAGGAACAATCATTTGTCCGATAATCTCATCGTGTGTACCAGGCTTTACTTTGCCAATGTAAATCTTGCCACTGTATCAAAGTAGGAATGCTTTCAGGGGCACATGAACCATATTAAGTAGAAAGTTCAAAGGCCTAAATGCACCACAGAAAACACATGTAAGTGTTCTAATAAAAGTACAATGAAAACAATTACTTAGTTGATACGAACTGTGCAGATGCATTATTAAAAGATAAAAAATATATAATGTTCTTTTTAAAACATGCATGCTCCTAATAAACACTGTTAAGTGTTCTGATCTTTTACCAGCTACTGCTAAAATAATATGGCCCTCTAAGTGCTAATGTTGCTTGTGCTACTGCAAGAAAAACAAGAAAAACGTTGACAAAAGATTTTCCAGCTATTTGTAATAATGTCACAGGAGCTTAGTGAACTTGGGCCAAATGTTTCTCCTGAGTGCTGATATATCACAGCACCAAATGGCAGTGAAGCTGAAACTTTGAAAGGGGGCTTTAATCATAGGATTAATTGGAGACACAGACACATGAGAGGTTAAAGTTATGGTGCCTAAAATCTGTTATCACACATGGGAGCGTACTTAGAAAAAAATATGCATAGTGAAAGTGCATGTACCTTCATTCTCTGCAAATGGGGCAAAAAAATTATTGTTGTCAGGCTATTTCCTGTGCTGGCCTAAAAATTATTCAAAATGGAAAATTTCACATTTGGTCATTAGTGCCAAGTACTGTATTTATTGGCGTATAACACTCACTTTTTTACCCTGAAAATAGAGGGTAAACTGTGCCTGTGTGTTATACGCAGGGGCTGTGGAAAGTTTTTTCCCTGAAACTTCCCTCCTAAAATTAGGGAGCATGTTTATTAGGGCACTTCTATGATACTAGTGGACAAATGCAGTATTTCACATATTAAATCAATGTAAAACATTCATTCAGCCAGGAAATTGCCTAATAAGGTTCATTGTTTGCCATATTAACACAGAACAAAGGTACTTACATTTTCACTGGGTGAATTAGTAGGTGAATTGCACCCTATAATTTTAAAAATATGAATTATTACGTTTTTTGTTTTGTTTTTAGTTTGTGTAGCATTTTTAAACTACCTTCTTGTTCATTATGTTTTCCAGAAGAATTCCCTCCTCCCTGGTGCAAAAATATTGATTCCAGTAGGTCAATGATCTCAAACATGAACTGAAAATTTAGCTTTAACCACTTTAGACCCACGCTATAGCCGAATGACGGCTACAGCGCGGGTCTGAAAATCCAAGTCGCCAACTTTTGACGGCTGCCCCTTTTGGTGTTCCCAGCGCACGCTCCAGAGGGCGCAGCGGGGAAGCTCTGTGTTGGCCGTGTCCCTTGGACACAGCTAATCACAGATCGCGGCGAACGGCCAATCAGAGTGGCCATTTGCGATGCGATCTGTGTGGCGAATGAGAGATGATTTCATATGTAAACATATGAGATCATCTCTCATTGCCGTTGTACACAGAGACAGGGTCCTGTCTCTGGAGAGGAGACCGATATGTGTTCCTTGTACATAAGGACACATATCGGTCACCCCCCTCCCCCCACAATTATAACACATGTAGGGAATACATTTAACCCCTTCCTCACCCCCTAGTGTTAACCCCACATTTATATAGTAATTAGTGCATATTTATAGCACTGATCGCAGTATAAATGTGAATGGCGCCAAAAATGTGTCGAAAGTGTCCGATGTGTCTGCCATAACGTTGCAGTCCCAATAAAAATCGCAGATCGCCGCCATTTCTAGTAAAAAAAATAATAAAAAATAATAATTCTGTCCCCTATTTTGTAAGCACTATAACTTTTGCGCAAACCAGTCGCTTATTGCGTTTTTTTTTTTTTTAACAAAAATATGTAGAAGAATACATATCGCCCTAAACTGAGAAAAAAAAATGTTTTTTTTGTTTTTTTTAATTGGGACATTTATTATAGCAACAAGTAAAAAATATTGTATTTTTTTTTCAAAATTGTCGCTCTTTTTTGTTTATAGCGCAGAAAATAAAAACCGCACAGGCGATCAAATACCACCAAAAGAAAGCTCTACTTGTGGGGAAAAAAGGACGTCAATTTTGTTTAGGAGCCACGTCGCACGACCGCGCAATTGTCAGTTAAAGTGACGCAGTGCCGGAAGCTGAAATTTCACCTGGTCAGGAGGGGGTATATGTGCCCAGTAGGCAAGTGGTTAAAGTCCAGTGAAGAGTTATAAGAGTTTATTTTTATGGCTTTTCCTCCCCAGTTATGCCCCAGTGTTTGCTTCTGCACGTGAGCTCATCACGACGGGGCGCTTTAAAAAAAATTCTCATTTATTTTACTTTATTTTATTGATTTTAAAACTGTTTTTAAAACAAATTGGGTGACTTTTTTCCAATTATTCCTAATGTAAACATCCCTTGTAATACTAAAAAGCATGACAGGTCCTCTTAAATATAAGATAGGGGGTCAAAAAGACCTCAGATCTCATATTTGGACTTAAATGCAATAAAAAATAAATAAAAAACTTTGTCATTTGAAAAAATTTAGAAAAACATTTGAATGAGTATTGTGTAGGTCAGTGTTTTTCAACTCCAGTCCTCAAGGCACACCAACATGTCAAGATTTCAGGATTTCCCTCAGATGAAATGGCTGTGGTGATTAATAAGGCAGTGAAACTGATCAAATCACCTGTGCAAAATAATGGAAAGCCTGAAAACATGACCTGTTGGTGTGCCTTGAGGACTGGAGTTGAAAAACACTGGTGTAGGTCCAACATCAATCATGATGAACACCGGCTGTCGATTCTAAAAAGAAAAAGCTCTACTTCCTGCAAAGGCTCCCACAGAATGACAGCTGATGACTCATTGGTTGTTAAGGATGTGGCAGCTGCCTGCTCTTTAACAACCAGGTTGTTTACTGGTTAAGCATTTCATACGGCTGCTGTTTCCTTAACTGCCTCAAGCCGGGACCACTACTTATTTACTGCATGCATTTATTTATTTTCCTTTTGTAAATTGACTTTAACTTCTGTTTTATTCAGTATTAACCAAGCATTTTGCTTTATGCAGTAAATACCGCATAAAGCAATAGTGAATTAACATTTTCAGGATCGCTTGTTGTATTTGGGAAAGCACATAAATACCACATGGAATCTGCTTTTGTAAATGGAGCCCAATATGACTTCTCAAAATCTTGAATACCTTGTAGAATCTTTGCTAGACAAAATTAAAAACATTGACTAACACTAAATGATGAATGTGTCAAAAATATTTTGACTGTCCAGAATTCAAATGCCTTTTTGAGTCATATCAGTAAAAAATATATAATCTTTTTTAAGTTTATATGTAGTTTTAGTTAAACTTGTTTAATATAGATGATAAAATAAACACAATTTTGGGTCAGTGATCTCTGAATTTTAGATACATATGCTTCAAATGCACTCACTAAGAGACTTTTATCATTTATGGATAGGCCTCTACCAGACAGTGCATGTCGGGTTAACCCCCATAGGGCTTGGCCAATGCTGACTAAAAGAGGCCAGACGGACTTCAATATGCCTCTGGCTGAAGTTAGAAGGATTAATTTGTTATTCAGTAAAAGAGCAAGGTAAAAATCAATATAGCTTTGCACAGACAGATACAGAAAGAGAACAGGATGGGAATCAAATACTCTAACAGATGGTCGTGCATAAACAAAGAATATACTTCAGTGTTAGGGTAGTATAATGTCTTAAGCATTAGAGGTAATTAGGGTTAAGTTTTAGGAAATAACCATACAACAATGCGTTCCTAAAATGAGTAAAATATCAGTAAAAAATATAGAAATGCCAAGAAATGCAGATGTGTGTAGGTTATTTACTTGTCACTAATACATGACTTTATTACTAATTGAAGAAAAATCGAAAGCAAAACAGCATTATTTACATGATTTCTTTATTACCAGTATAAGACTTTATTACATAGTAATGAAAAAGATCTGAAGTCACTTTTTTAGCTGGCCAGAAAGATGCTGATTTTGCAGTCAAATACAATACAGTGTTAGTAAATCTGTCTTACTTAAGTATTTCTTAAGCCGTGAATACACGATCGGTTTGTCCGATGAAAACAGACCGATGGACTGTTTTCACTGGACAAACAGATCGTGTGGGGGCCCCATCGGTCTTTTTTCCATCGGTGTTAAAAAATAAAACGTTTTCCATTTTTCCTATGGATAAAAAAACGATAGAAAAATCTGATCGTCTGTGTGGAACTCCATCGGAGAAAAATCCATGCATGCTCAGAATCAATTTAACGCATGCTCGGAAGCTTTCATTTTTTTGGCTTGTTGTAGTGTTTTACGTCACCGCGTTTTGACACGGTCAGAATTTAGTCTGATAGTGTGTAGGCAAGACTGATGAAAATCAGCTTCATCGGATATCCGATAAAAAAATCCATCGGGTTAGATTCCATCAGATATCCGATGGTGTGTACATGGCTTTAGTTGCTTTAAAGCAAATTAGAAAGTTGATAAAATGTTAGCTTCATTCACTGTTAATCATTATGGTATGGCAAGCTTAATTTCTAATCTTGTGAGACAACAAATCAGCAAATACACTGGTTTACTGTTTTAGCAGCTGTGTTCGCTGTCTCATTTGTCAATTAAATACTTTTTTTTATTTTGTCATTGCAGACCTTAGAAAATGCAGTCAATAGGCTATTCTACAAAAACTCCTCAAAGTACAGCATTTTCACTATAGCAGAGAACTCTGAGTCCTTGGTGTCCTGTAAACCAACACTGTCTACAACTATCTCACCCACTCACGTACAGCTCCTGGGGTTAAAGTTAAACACATTTTTTATTTTATTTTTTGCAAAAAAAAAAGTAATGAAATGGAAGTGCTTTTTACATTATGTACGTTATTTTGGCTCTCTGTGCAAGCTTCCCTTTGTGTAAGGGCACGAGTGCCTATAGTTCAGCAATCAGCCACGTCAGCCACTTTGTAGGTGGCCCTGTGCTGCATGGCTGTAATAAAGATCTGGAGTGCCATCACATCAATTAAGCCGATGTGCTGGCAAGCTGTGAATAAGCATATCAGTGTGTACTACAGCAGAAGCATGCATCCTTGGGTGACAATACTGCTCCTGCATAGCCTCACAGTAAAAACGACATTGTCATTATAGGAGCAGAAAGCTCATACTAGAAATATCCCCAGACACAAAATGAATTCAAAAAGCCTGCAATGAAAAAGCAGGAAATAAAAAGACATAGAGGGCGCTAGTGAGTATATTGAGTGTTACACCTGTAGGTAATTAGAGTGCAACATCAATTGGGTGGGTAGGTACTTATAAACAACACAAGTGCATATCCTACTTAAATACCATGTGATAGTTTAGGGCAATTAATCTGCATAAAAAAATAACATAAGATGGGTCACCAGTGAAGAAAACAATAATATTACATATATATGTATTTGTGAGAATAATGTGCAATAATGATCACAGTGGAAAAATATTTGAGTAAAGTCCCATGAAAGCCTCAAAATAGATTGGTGACTGATTATTATGGAATTGATTCGTGGATGTGTCTGATTCCTTCACCACTGCATACTGTGCTCCACCCAAAGTGCTACGGGGATGCTATGCTCTTACCAGACGGTGAGACCTCTTAGTTAAAAGTAGGTCAGAGAAGCAGGACAGGATAAGTGCCTGTTCACACTGCGGGCGTAGCTGGATCACGATGGGACCATAGGTGCAACTGAAATGCTCACAGGATGGTGGAAACAGATACGGAGAAAATCATAGTGTATTACCTTTTATTAAAAAATAAACTAACATGTACAGCCAAATGGCCTCTTACTATGGCGGGTGCCTGCCTGGCACTGGGACTTGTAGCGTAGCAAAAGCTCTCCGTTCAAGGATCTCTCCAAACGCTAGGTGCGACTGGATGCCAAAGTAGGGGACACTGGGTGGTCTGTTACAAATAGAGGGAGCCAGATGTCGCCGCCGACATATGTTTCGTACACAGGTACGTCATCAGGGGGGCGTACCTGTGTACGAACGTGATCCAGCTACGCCCACAGTGTGAACAGGCACTTATCCTGTCCTGCTTCTCTGACCTACTTTTAACTAAGAGGTCTCACCGTCTGGTAAGAGCATAGCATCCCCGTAGCACTTTGGGTGGAGCACAGTATGCAGTGGTGAAGGAATCAGACACATCCACGAATCAATTCCATAATAATCAGTCACCAAGCTATTTTGAGGCTTTCATGGGACTTTACTCAAATATTTTTCCACTGTGATCATTATTGCACATTATTCTCACAAATACATATATATGTAATATTATTGTTTTCTTCACTGGTGACCCATCTTATGTTATTTTTTTATGCAGATTAATTGCCCTAAACTATCACATGGTATTTAAGTATGATATGCACTTGTGTTGTTTATAAGTACCTACCCACCCAATTGATGTTGCACTCTAATTACCTACAGGTGTAACACTCAATATACTCACTAGCGCCCTCTATATCTTTTTATTTCCAATTTTTGCAGTAAACCACTGCACCACCGAGGAGCAACTTAATTATTTATTATATTTTCCACGGATAAATAAATTCACTTATTTTTCTGGTTTTAAGCTCTAGGTAGATTCACTAATTTTATTGGCGCGGAATTTATTCTTTTTTTCAATGAAAAAGCAGGAGGCTCACTAAAGATAGAAAGACTCATTGGGTTTAAACTGCCAATTAATGTTTTTTCTTTTTTAATTTATAGAATAAATGAATGAAAGGCAAAACATTTTTTTATTGAAGAGGTTTTCTGTTAGGCCTTGTACACACGATCAGTTCAAACTGATGAAAACGGACTGAAGTTCAGTTTCATTGGTTCACAGACTGATGTTCTGATGGTCTGATGGTTCGTACACACCATCAGTTCAAAAACCAATCGTGTCAGAACGCGATGACGTAAAACACAACGACGTGCAGAAAAAAATGAAGTTCAATGCTTTCAAGCATACGTCGACTTGATTCTAAGCATGCGCGAGTTATGAACCAATGCTTTTGCGTACTAACCATCGGTTTTGACCGATCGGAAGGCGTCCATCAGTCTGATTTTAAAGCAAGTTTTAAAACTTTGTACTGAAGGACAAAAGACTGATGGGCCGTACACACGGTCGGTTTGGACTGATGAAACTGAACTTCAGTCTGTTTTCATCAGTTTGGACTGATCGTGTGTACAGGGCCTTAGAACCACTGTCAGATTTTTTTTTATTGCAAGAGCTGTGTCTCTTTGATGGAGATTTCTAATTGTCTTGATCCCTAATATCACCAGAAAGTGAGTGTAAATCCTAAATTGACACCAGAACAGAATTATTAGGACATTTTCCAATGGGGACAACAAGAAGGGATTTCCCTCACATTGCAAAGATATCCTCTCACTTCTTATTGAGCGTAAAGGACAGGAATTGAAGGGAACTTTACCTAATAAGACACAGATGATTTAACCCTCATTTAAGCCTTGTACACATGCTCGGTTTTCTCGGCAAGAACCGGCAAGAAAACTGCTGGCAGGGCTTTCTTGCCGAGTAAACCAAGCGTGTGTACGAGGCATTTAGGTTTCTCGTCGGGAAATCTGGCCAGAGTCTCAACGAGAAAAATAGAGATCCTGCGCTCTATTTTCTTGTTGGGATTCTTGTCGGCCTGTTTCCCAATGAGAAATCCGAGCGTGTGTATACTTACCTGTCGCCGTGGAAACCCTTGTATGCTCGAAATGACTTTGACGCATGCGTGGTAGCTTCCACGGTAGGTAGGGTAAAGCAAGATGGCGGTGATGGCATTGAATGTGTCGAGCGAATGCTTGTCGTACGTGATGACGTCACCGCGTTCTTGCCTTTCAAAAGAACCGTAGTTCTGATTTTAGATATACTTTAAAGCAGGGATGTGCAAACCTAATGCCTCGTACACACGATAATTTTTCGGCATGTAAAAAACAACGTTTTTTCCAACTTCATCATTAAAATGACATTGCCCACACACGTTAAAAAAAATGCTCTAGCAAAGCGCGGTGACTAGGGATGAGCTCAGCGTTCGATTCGAATGTATGTTCGACTCGAACATCGTCTGTTCGACCGTTCGTCGAAATTCGAACGTTATGGGCCGTTCGCGCCAAATTCGACTGACGCGTCACGGCCCATAATTCACTGCGGCATTGTGCGCTGATGATTTCCAGGGTGGCCTTGGCCAATTATGGCTCAGGGGGTTTAGTACACGCCCCACACTATAAAAGGCCTTGTGTAGTGTGTTGCGGCAGTTAACAGAGAACAGAGAGAGACAAAGAGAGTGTCATTTTTTGCAGGTAGATAGAGCAGGCAGGCAGGCAGGCTAGTCAGTTAATGTTACAGTGTGTAGAGGATATATATACATCCCAGGTGTTGTAATATATTTATACACTGTATAGCTTAGCTAGATCAGTTCTTCCTAATTTACTGGCAGGCAGGTGATTGTGCTATTTAAAAACGTTATCACAGGTATAGACACCCAGCAGGTACAATATTTAAAGGAATTTTTCATTTTTTTTTTAATTTAAGCATAATTCAAATCACTGCTCCTGATGCAGGAGCAGTAATTTTAATGATGATTAAATGAAAAAAAAAAAGAAAAATTCCTTTAACCACTTGATACCCGCCCGCCGTCAAATGACGGCGGGTGGGTAACTCTGTCCCTGACAGCACGTCATATGACGTCCTGTCATTTAAATCGGCTAGGGGCGCGCGCGCGCACCTGTCGCGTCACTGAGAAGCCTGTGCGTGTGCCCGGCGGCCGCGATGGCTGCCGGGCACACGGGATTGCCGACAATTGAGCTGGGATGTGGAGCTCGGTGTGTAAACACAGAGCTGCACGTCCCTGTCAGGGAGAGAGGAGACCGATTGTGTCCCTTGTACATAGGGACACAATTGGTCACCTCCCCCAGTCACCCCCCCTCCCCCTACAGTTAGAACACACCTAGGATACACATTTAACCCCTTCCCCACCCCTAGTGGTTAACCCCTTCCCTGCCAGTTACATTTATACAGTTATCAATGCATATTTATAGCATTGTTCACTGTATAAATGTAAATGGTCCCAAAAATGTGTCAAAAGTGTCCGATGTGTCCGCTATAATGTCCCAGTCCCGGAAAAAAAAACGCAGATCGCCGCCATTCCTAGTAAAAAATAAATAAAAAATAAATCATAATTATGTCCCCTATTTTGTAGGCAATATAATTTTTGCGCAAACCAGTCACTTTACGGTTATTGCGATTTTTTTTTTACCAAAAATATGTAGAAGAATACGTATCTGCCTAAACTGAGATAAAAATGTATTTTTTTTTTTTTAAATGTGATATTTATTATAGCAAAAAGCTAAAAATATTGTGTCTTTTTTCAAAATTGTCGCTCTTTTTTTGTTTATAGCGCAAAAAAAAAACCGCACAAGCGATCAAATACCACCAAAAGAAAGCTCTATTTGTGGGGGGAAAAAGGACGTCAATTTTGTTTGGGAGCCACATCGCACGACCGCACAATTGTCAGTTAAAGCGTAGGTGCACAGTAGGCAAGTGGTTAAATATTGTACCTGCTGGGTGTCTATAGTTTGCCTTTGAAAACATGTATCAATGGAAAAAAAAGTTTTTCCTGCTCCTGAAAAAACATGTTCCCTGGGGCAAGACCCTGGGTTCTCAAAGACGTTTTACGACATTATTTTGCATATTAGGCTTTAAAATGAGCACTTTTGAGTTCGAACACTCGAGTCCCATAGACGTCAATGGGGTTCTAAATGTTCGCGTGAACGTTCGGTCCGTTCGAAGGTTCCGGTGCTCGGCTTATCCCTAGCAGTGACGTACAACACGTATGATGGCACTATAAAGGGGAAGTTCGATTTGGATGACGCCACCCTTTGGGCTGCTTTAGCTGATTTTGTGTTAGTAAATGACGACACTCCCCTTCTCGAGATTGGATGGATCCGTCCAATCCCGAGAGGGGGAGTGTCTATGCACGTATCCGTGTATAGACACTCCCCCTTGCTCGGGATTGGACGGATCCGTCCAATCCCGAGAAGGGGAGTGTCTATACATGGCACGGCGCGCATTACAAGTATTCAAACGAAAGCTTGTATTGCGCAAAGTAATGCAAGGGGATTAACGCGGCGGGATCATCATATCTACTACTACAGGTATGGGGGACATATATGGCTGCAATATGGGGGACAGGACATGGCTGCAATATGGGGGACAGGACATGGCTGCAATATGGGGGACAGGACATGGCTGTAATATGGGGGACAGGACATGGCTGCATATGTGGGGGACATGCATGGCTGCATATGTGGGGGACATGCATGGCTGCATATGTGGGGGACATGCATGGCTGCATATGTGGGGGACATACATGGCTGCATATGTGGGGGACATACATGGCTGCATCTGTGGGGGACATACATGGCTGAATCTGTGGGGGACATACATGGCTGAATCTGAGGGGGACATACAAGGCTGCATCTGTGGGGGACATACATGGCTGCATCTGTGGGGGACATACATGGCTGCATATATGGGGGACATGGCTGCAATATGTGGGGGACATGCATGGCTGCATCTGTGGGGGACATGGCTGCATATGTGGGGGACATGCATGGCTGCATCTGTGGGGGGGACATAGCTGCAATATGTGGTGGACATGGCTGCATTTGGGGACACATTTAAAAAAAGTATCGGTATTCGGTATCGGCGACTACTTGAAAAAAAGTATCGGTACTTGTACTCGGTCCTAAAAAAGTAGTATCGGGACAACCCTAAAGTTAATATCTGGTTCGATGGATGTAGTAGCAATTCTAAATTAATTCTTAAGGTGCTCATTGGATATTTTGGCTCTAATTTTGCCCTTTGTGTGCTTTATTCTTGAAAATAGTTGTTTACAAAAATAGGTGTTGCCAAAAACTGAAGACATGAAGGCGTGATTGTAAAGAATGGAATATTTTTCTTTGGGAAGATAAAACGTATAAATTCCAGTAAAGAGATACTGTCAAATTTTTCTTTGACCGCATGTGTTCCTTAGGTGTAAACACATTTTTACAAAATAAAAATAAAAGTCAAAACTATTAAGTAAGTATACGATTTTGTGTTGGGCCACAATTATCATGGTTTTAGGTTGCATGTGGTCCATGGGCCACAGGTTGGGTACCCCTGCTTTAAAGCGTATTTCTCAGCCTAATTTTTTTTAAATTTTGGATAGATTGGGGATGGGTTAGACCCTTGGTCAAGTTTTTATTCATGTTTTTGTCATCATTGGGGAAAGCCCCCCCCCCCCAATGACAACTAGCTAAGGGGGAATTCCCTTCACTTTTGGAGATTTCTCCTAACTTCCTGTTTTATCCCTAAAATAGGAACTGAAGTTGAATTTTCCCAATGGTACAGACAGCAAAATAAAAATCTGGAAGGAGTTTTAATCTTTATCTACTCTATTCAAAACTAAAATAAGGTTAGGCTATATATACACTTTAAAGAGGAAGTAAACCCTGATGGGTTTTACTTCCTCTTTGTTTCCCTGCAAAGGTATAGCATAATGGGATATGTGTCACTTACCTGAAACTGAAGCCTGCGATGTCACCGATGTCTCCTGTTCCACGAAGCATCCATCCTTCACCCTCTTCCGGGTATTGCGGCTCCGGTGCTGTAATTGGCTGGAGACATGATCGCCATTTCTAAAGGTTTTTTTAACATGCACCTGCGCCGTTGTCTACTTGTCTACAGTTACTTTACTACCCAGTCTTTACTTACTTTCACTTTGCTAAGTAAATATACACTTTGAAAGTGAACATCCACATGGCTCAGTGAACTAAGTCTATTGCTTTGGTGAATTAACGTTGTAATATTATTTATATATGATTTACTGTTCCTCAGGGCACTTCCATAGTAATGACAAGGTTCCATGCAGAGAGCTGTCTGCACTCATAAGTCTAATCTGTGCTCTCCTCCACATGTTCTGAGAAGGTCCCACCTCAAAAGCAATAGGAATAGAAAAACATTTTAAAGGATGAAAGCTGATCCACATATGTGCATAATTGTGTGTACAACTCCCCCTGTCCCTTCTGCATTGCTATGAGCAGCAGAAAAGACAGTTTACATACTGTATATACTATATATATATATATATATATATATATATATATATATATATATATACATATATATGAAATATATATATATATATATATATATATATATATATATATATTACTGTGCAAAAAAAATAGGCAGGTGTGAAAAAATGCTGTAAATTAAGAAAACTTTCAGAAATAGAATTGTTAACAGTTTATTTGTTTCTGCCCCCCAGTTTCTATGTCTTTATGTATAGTTAAGCCCAGGGCAGCCATCACAAATTTTGGGGCCCATTACACAGCTTTAGGCAGAGAACTGGAGGGGGGGGCCTCCTCTCTCCTGCCGCAAGATGATAAGCAGGAGGGGGTTGTGGTAATGAAAGTGTCATCTCTTCTCTCTCCTGCCAAAAGATGATAAGCGAGACAGGGGGGGGGGGTTGGTGCTGACGAACAAAACAAAGTCAAGTCAAGTCTTCTCTTCTCTCTCTTGCTGCAGGTTGCTAAAGTCAGACGAGTTGCTAAAGGTGGGGGGGTCAGACAAAAAAAAAGGGGGGATGTGCCCCTGCCGCGAGTTTCTAAAGGTGGGGGGTCAAACGAAAAAATAAAAATAAAAAAAACGTGGGGGGCCCTGGGGACCATCAGGCCCCTTACATATGTATTGCCCCTGATGGTGGCCCTGATTACGTCACTTAGCCTTGTTTCCACTTCAAAGTTATGGCTTTTTGGCTGCAATTCTTCCACGAAAACCATTTCAGGCTAGACTTCTCTGGACAGTAGATGGGTGTACCTGGGTCCCACTGGTTTCCGCCAGTTCTGTGCTGATTGCACTGCTGATCATCTTTTGATGTCACAGGGAAGTAAGCATGATGTGTCTTTTATCTGCTGCATTAAGTTTCCTTGGTCAACCACTGCATCTACAGTCCTCAGCATTACCCATTTCTTTATGCTTCTAAAGAACCTGAACAGCATCTTGAAACCCTTCTGTTTTGAAATATTTGCCTGTCAGAGACCTAGCTTATGCAGTATAACTACCTTGTGATGTGTTGCTGTGCTCAGTCATGCCACCGTTTATGACATGTGACATGAAACTGTCTTCCACAACCACATCTTAGTAGCAGAGTTTGGCTGTTCCTCACCCAGTTTTAGGTTTCCTTTACAGCTGTTCTGTTTAAGTTAATGACTGTGTTTTAACCTACATATGAAATTGATGATCATTGGCACTTTTTTGGTATACTTGGTTAATCATATACTTGACTCATACACTATTCCCTGTGATGGTGTGACAGTGGTGCTGCACTGCTTTTGAATTCAAACTAGTGTTTTTATCTTTATAATGGCTAAGCCTGCTTGCACTACCATGGGATGGAATGTCATTGGGTGAGGGGGAGCATGGCTACAAACATTGACACAACTAATTCAAAAACATGTAGCTGAGACAAGAGCCTTAAGTTTCATTTAGCACTTTTTAAAGCCAGGACTTTTTTTTCTCAACTTTAGACTATGCAGGGAGCGCTGTTCCAGGGCCATGGGGGGCAGACTGCCCGATCCCCACCTCCTATTGGTAAAACATGATATTGGCGTATAACACGCAGGCACTGTTTACCCTCTGTTTTCAGGGGAAAAAAGTGTGTGTTATACGCCGATAAATACAGTACATTCTTTATTTTACTTACAAATAATTACTTATTACAAGGTGTTCCTATGACACTGAAGATCAGAGCATTATGGGTTTAAAAAAAAGAATATTGAATAATCTTCATGCTTTCGCATTGTCTCTCTTTAACTGAAACTCCATATGACCTGTATGAACAAAACAGATAGGAGCAGGGAATTATTTACGCATTTAGTAATTTAGCTGTGTTTGTAAATTTAAGCTTGAGAAATGTATCTCTGTAAATAGTAGACATTTATTTAGAAAAGTGTATAGTAAACACATGCAAAATAGCCTAGAGCTCCATATTCTGTCTGAAAGCTTAAAGTGGTTGTAAAGGTACAATGTTTTTTCCTAAATAGCTTCCTTTACCTTAGTGCAGTCCTCCTTCACTTACCTCATCCTTCGATTTTGCTGGACTCTCCTGTAGTCCAAGAAAGGGGGCGAGCACAACACTCCACACCAGGGAGAAAGCCTTGCATTACTGTGTGGAGTTACAGACAGAAGAACAGGCAGTGAGGATTTCTCAGAAGAAATAAGGACATTTAAAAGCAAAATCAAAGGATGAGGTAAGTGAAGGAGGACTGCACTAAGGTAAAAGAAGCTATTTAGGAAAATAAATTGTACCTTTACAACCCCTTTAACTAAGAAATAATAGGTAAATATTTACCTATTATAAAGAAAAAATGTATTCTGTTGTTTAGTCCATACATTAGGGTTGATTTACTAAAACTGAGGGTGCAAAATCTGGTGCAGCTCTGCATAGAAACGAATCAGCTTCCATGTTTTTTTGTTAAAGCTTAATTGAACAAGCTGAAGTTAGAAGCTGATTGGCCACATTGCACAGCTGAACTAAATTTTACTTTTAGTAAATCAGTTGCTATCAATTAAATTCATTTTTTACAATCTTTGAATGCACAATTTCACACAATAAACACTGCATTAAATTGTACTTTTTAATAATGATAGATGAATATTACACAGATTTAAGTACGTATTTAGATAGAAAATATGACAGTAGACCAATGCTTTAATGTCTACAAATGGATCTAATCTGTGAAGGTTTGAAGTACTGCCATATAACCAACTGCTTATAAATCACTCCATGTTTTTGTATTTACCTTATGCATCCCACATGTTTGTGTAAGTATTGAAAGCTATTTATTCATACATTACAAAGGGTGAGAAATACTTTACACTACCATGATGTATTACACCAAGTTCCATAGCTTTAATCTTTAAAACATGGAGTGTCAATAAAGTCAATGTAAGACAGAAAGGAAGCTGTCTTTAAAAGAGTCTATGAGAGAGATAGAAGCTGGCAAACCTTGATGCCTGCAGGCCAATGTCATATTTTTCCACAACCACAATGCTGTCACAACTGTATAGCATTTTTGAAAGTAAACTATACTGGTATTTGGCCAATTTTCTTTAAAATAATTTTAAAGGTTTGCAGATTTATATATTTTTTTCCATTATCTTTTTAGATCGTGTTTCCATCAGTTTGTGTGGAGAATACTAATAAGAAAACCCAGCACTACTTTTGCATTTGTTAACTGTTTTTGCTAGACTGAATCTCAAATTAGTTGCTGTCTCAGCTGGGAAAGGAGGTGTAGGAAGTTGCAATTCTCTTAAAGCGTTTGTTAACCCAATTTTTTTTAAATACAGATCCTGTTCCTTTAAAGCATGTTATACAGCATGTTATTCAGGACTCCTGAAAAAACTACAGTTTTTAAAACTTTTTTCCATTGATACATGTTCCCTCGGGCAAGACCCGGGTTCTCAAAGACGTTTTCACAGGCAAACTATAGACACCCAGCAGGTACAATATTTAAAGGAATTTTTTTTTTTTTATTTTAATTTAAGCATCATTAAAATCACTGCTCCAGCAGCAGTGATTTTAATGATGTTTAAATAAAAAAAAAAAAAATGAAAAATTCCTTTAAATAATGTACCTGCTGGGTGTCTATACGTGTGATAACGTCTTTAACCTCCCTGGCGGTATGATTCTTTAAGATTTTAGGTGCTAAAAGCGGTACCATTATTTGCAAGGGAATTTGGCGTTTTATACTGTAGGCTTGTAATTCTTAGGAATAACTCACTGAAATCTATCCAAACAAGAGTCTAATAGGCATCCTGGGTATGATTTTTTTTTTTTTTCTTATTAAAAATTATAATATAATAAATAATTATAAAAAATTATAACAAATAATAATATAATTATAGTAAAAATTATTCAATAATGTAATCAAATCAAAATCACTGAAATTTGCTCAGTTGCAGAATTTTTGCTGTCATTATTTTTTTTTTTTTTATGACGAATTTCCCCACAAATCGCTATCGCTAAATTCTGCAAGTGATTCTGATTTATTATCGCTGTTTTTTAGCTGCTCTAAAACAATTTTTGCCATAAAGGGACACTTTTGGTTGCTATGGGCAATCTACAGTTTGCAGGGAGAAAGAACAGTTTTTATTATATAAAATGACATGTAGTGTACAGGGCAGACCACTAGGGACAGGGGGGGTGTGTATTTTTTACATACAGTACTGTAATCTATAAGATTACAGTGTACTGTATGTATAGTGTTTGTTTACTTTTTTGAATTTGGCGCCGTTCCCCCCCCTACGTCGCGACGCTCGCAGGGAAGGGAATCGGCGGAACACACAGAATCAGGCGGACATCCGCCCGCCGTGTACTGCGGGGATTCATCGCTGGATCGCAGAGAAAAGGTAAGTAAACTTTTTTCTGCATCCAGCGAGGCAAGTCCGTGTGTGGCACGGGGTTACCGATCTTAGCTTGAAAATCTCACCCCGTGCCACACACGGGAAGACCGCCAGGGAGGTTAAATAGCACAATCACCTGCCTGCCAGTAAATTAGGAAGAAGTGATCTAGCTAAGCTATACAGTGTATAAATAGATGTACAACTCCTGGGATGTATATATATCCTCTACACACTGTAAATTTAACTAAACTGACTAGCCTGCCTGCTCTATCTATCTATCTAGTAATAAAGACACGGGGCCAGATTCACATAGAATTACATAGGCGCAGAGTATCAGAGATACACTACGCCGCCGTATTTTACCTGGCTCTACGAGGAATTCAGAGAGATTTTGGCCCGTAAGGTACGGCGGCGTAGTCTATTTCTCCCGGCGGAATCAAACTACGCGATTAGGGGGCGTGAGGCATTTAAATTAGGCGCGTTCCCGCGGCGATCGAACTGCGCATGCTCCGTTCAGAAATTTCCCGCCGTGCATTGCGCGAAATCACGTCGTTACGTCATTTTTTTTTGAGTAGCGTCGTTTACGGACATTCCTATTCCGGAACGACTTACGTAAAAAATAAAAAATAAATTGAAAGTCGACGCGGGAACGACGGCCATACTTAACATGGGCCGCGTAACGTTAGAGCAGCTAATAGCTGGAATAACTTTACGCAGCAAAAAGATGACATAAGAGATTGCGAACGACGCTCGTAACTCCGTGGATCGCCGGAAAAAGCTCATTTGCATACCCCAACGCTGAAAACGACGCAAACTCCACCCAGTGGCCGCAAAAAGATTGCAGCGTAGATCCGAAGGCGTACGAAGACGTAAGCCTGTCAGATCGAAGCCCAACGCCGCCGTATCATGGTTTGAGGATTCAAACTAGTGATACGGTGCGCGTAATTTGAAAGTACTCCGGTCTAACACCAGTTAGACAGGACATACGGCTCTCTGAATCTGGCCCACTGTCTCCCTCTCTCTCTCTCTCTATAGGACTGATCTCTTTAACAACGCTGCAACACACTACACGAGGCCGCCTTGCAGGCAGCCTTTTATAGTGTGGGGCATGTACTAAACCCCCTGATCCATAATTGGCCAAAGCCACCCTGGCTTTGGCCAATTATGGCTTTCCGTTTTTTGCGCGCTGTGATTGGCCAAGCATGCAGGTCATAGTGCATGCTTGGCCAATCATCAGCGCGCAATGCCGCAGTGAATTATGGGGCGTGATGCATCAGTTGAATTTGGCACAAACGACCCGTTTTGTTCGAATTTCGACGGACGTACGAACAGACGATGTTCGAGTCGAACGCGGAGCTCATCCCTAGTGAGCACAGAGAACTGTGAGAAAACCGAGAACCAGCTCATCAACGGAGATGCAATCTCTCAGCTTTTAGTCTTAGATCCAGCATAGGACAGCTGCAGTGCTGCAGCAAGGAAATTAGTATATATTTTATTTTTATTTTTTAATTGCCCCAAATGAAATATTGTTATATTAATTTCCAAAATATTAACTTTGGTTCTCTCGACCAAATATACCATCTCCTCTTGTGAAAGTTAAAACAAAATGAAATTCTGGGTAAAAAAATGTTATTTATTCTTTTCATGTGTAATAACATCTTAACAAGGTTTATATCAGATTTGTCTGGAAATAGTTAAACAAACAACTCTTTTCTATTTGCTATAAAGATGTTTTACCAAGACTTGTCATCTGGCATTGGGCCCTAGCCTCATTTTTTGATTGCTAGGTTTTGTAGCTGCTGTATATATATATATATATATATATATATATATATATATATATATATATATATATATACATATATACATATATACATATATACAGATCAACAGGTTACAATAAAGGAAAATAAAGGCTAAAAAAGAAAATGAATGCAATCACATCTAAGAATTGTTAAGCTGTATATATAATACATTTTGGTTTTGGTGATTAATACGGCTTTAACTCATGTTGTACATATGTCATATCAATGAAACCTCACAAGCAAACACAGAAGTAAAGCAATCTACAGGTGACATGCCATGCTTCTCTTACACCCATAAATCATGTTCTCACTAACAAAGGAGAATCTAGCATTTAAAAAGACTGAGAATAAATACAGTCCCCCATGGATAAAGGCTTAATTTGACAATTTATCATACTCCTACAATTCTACATTAATTGTTTACCTCTTATACTGGTAATTTTGCTTAACAATTTGAAATCCTTCATAGCAGATCATACCCTTATTCATTCACAGAAAAATAAAATTTAAATTACATCTCAGACACTGTTTTTGACAAATAATTTAAAAAAAAAGCCCCATGATGTATATCCATCATCAATCATGTCATCCAGATTCATGTCAATCATGATGCCCGATACCCACTGACCCACTGAAATAAAATAAAAATGCCACCTGTTGTCTCCCTTGCTTCCCTTCCAATGAATGACAAGTCTGATCAGTGCTGCTAAAAACAAAGGGGTGGGGGTCTCCAGGGTGGCACCATTGACCAAGTATGGTCATGTCCATATATGGTCAATAAAATCAGCATGCTCTGATAAAGGTCTGGAATGAATTTTTGAGGAACTGCATGCTGTTTTTTGCATAGGGTTCCCCTTAATATCCATACAGGACCCTAAGGCTCCATTGACATTAATGTGTTTTCTCATGCTTTTTGCAGAAATGCAGGACTTTTAACATGGGTTCCTATGGAACATGTTTACATCAATGCAATTGTGTGTCCCTTCGCCTTTTTGGAAAGGATCAGGGACTTTTTTAAATGCAAAAAAGCAATTTGTATTTTTGCGTTATTAAATCTGCCCAACAACAAATCAACACCCCTCAAAAAAAAAGAACTTAAAAAAAAACACAAATCGTGGTAAAATTGCTGTAAAACGCTGCAAAAAAGGAGAAACCACAGCAAAACGCACTACAGGAACGCTCAATATAGATGTGCCTAAGGGGCAATTTTTATAGTTCTTTTTCCATGGAGTCTCCCTTAAAATGTATTATAGCCCTACAGGGCCTGGTGTGAATTTGGAGGGAATCCCAAAACTGTTGTTTTTTAAATATTGCTTCCCAATTGCATACATGGCTAGGGATTCCCTGCTACAAAAATCAACATGCTTATCAACTATTGACAATGTGAAGTTGTCATATATAACAGCAATTATATATACTACTAATATTAACAGACCAAATTATATAATACAACCTATACTTCTTAACTGCTGTAACACTAATTACTTTTTTTAAAACTATTTACCGACCGCCCACCGCCGTTATACGTCATGACTTTAAAGATGGATATCTCGGTAACGGCAGCAGCTGCTGCCACAACCGAGATATCCATCTCTTCTGTGGGCGGTTGGTTAAACGAAAATGGCGGTCTCTGCGGCGGATTCGCCGCGAGATCGCCGTTATCGGTGGCGGGCGAGGACCCCCCCCCTCCCGCTGCGTACCTGCACCCTCCGCCGCTTACCGGAGCCGTCGGTAGCGGCGGAGGTGATCGGGTCCTCTCCAGTGCTCAGTGGGGATGCGAGTGAGGGAAAAATTTCCCTCATCCATCCCCGTAGCTCTGCTGGGCGGAAGTGACGTCAAAACGTCAGTCCCGCCCAGCGTCTTAAAGAGACATTTTTTTTTTAATGTTATTTAAAAAATGACATTTTACATTTATTTATTTTTTTGCATTTAAGCCTAAATATGAGATCTGAGGTATTTTTGACCCCAGATCTCATATTTAAGAGGACCTGTCATGCTTTTTTCTATTACAATGAATGTTTACATTCCATGTAATAGGAATAAAAGTGATATTTTTTTATTTTTTATTTTAGTGTTAAAAATTGGTAAAATAAATAAAAATAAATACGAAAACAAAAAAAAAGTTTTTTAAATCGCCCCGTCCCGACGAGCTCGCCCGCAGAAGCGAACACATACGCGAGTAGCGCCCACATATGAAAACGGTGTTCAAACCACACAAGTGTGGTATCGCCGCGATACCTCTGTATCTCAAAAAATGCAACCTGTAGAATTTTTTAAACGTCGCCTATCGATATTTTTAAGGGTAAAAGTTTGACGCCATGCCACGAGTGGGCGCAATTTTTAAGCATGACATGTTGGGTATCATTTTACTCGGCGTAACATTATCTTTCACAATATGTAAAACAATTGGGCCAAATGTATTGTTGTCTTATTTTTTTATTTAAAAAAGTGAATTTTTTCTAAAAAAAGTGCGCTTGTAAGACCGCTGCGCAAATACGGTGTGACAAATAGTATTGCAATGGCCGACATTTTATTCTCTAGGGTGTTAGAAAAAAATATATAATGTTTGGGGGTTTTAAGTAATTTTATAACAAAAAAAAAGAGTAAAAAGAGTATAACAGTAAAAGAGAAAAAAAGTTCTTCTTTAGTTTTGTTTTAATCTTGCCCATGGATTGCATTTAAAATACAACTAGTTTTGTAAGACAACTACACCCAAATAGCCTGGTATGTTCCAAAAATATATGCATCATCTTGTTGACATAAGTTATTGCTAAAAAAAACAGACCTATTACAAAAAATGTAAAACTACTCTGGTCAAAAGCTCTGGTGTTAAAGCTGAAGAATATAATTAAGTAAGTAGTATCTAATATTTGTAGTTATAATATGTTTGCAAATTGAATAGTACCTGATGTGTGTTAATGTTTACTTAAGTCTAAATACTGAAAAGGGAATTTAAGGGAAAATCCACTTGTGTGGATTAAATATATTTATAATATTAATAAAAATGACTCTCCTTTTTAATCTACAACATTGTAATTTTCTGTAAAATTCAATGCAATATGGCAACCTCAAGGCTTTCTTCAACATAGTTGGTGTACAGATCTTTCTTAGAAATGTAATTTCCTGCTTATGTGATTGGCTTACTGATTTTCCAGGAAGTCTGCACTAAAATACAATTAAGATTCTAGGCACCCTTTGCAATAAAAATATCAGTTTTGGTGAGATACTCCCAAAGGGTTAATCCAAGTGGATTCAGACCCTGCAAATTTCCTTATTAGAACACTGCAAGTGCATAGACTGATTAATAATGCAAACTTTGTTTCCATTCAGATCTGCACACAACAAACAACTATTTCTTCAAAGCAGAAACAGGTATGAATCTGCAACAAAGTTTTTTTAAATTCTTGCTATGCACTGATCACCCAGCGGAGATTGTTTTTTTGTTTTTTTCTCAACAAAAATTGAGTTAATTTTTAATGCAAAAAAAATCCTAGTTTATTTCACTGTACAGTTAGCAAAGCTGTCAGTAGGTTGCCCATACTGAACGAAGCGCCAGACCCTAGTGAGGTCTTTAGGAGCCAAATTGTGTTGTTGTTTTTTTCTTGCCTTTGCAAAAATTTGTAAACTTTTACAGGCATACCCTACTTTTAAGTACACAATAGGATTTATTTACTAAAGCTGGAAAGTGCGAAATAAGGCTCACTTCTGCACAGAATCCAATGAGTTTCCAGGTTTTATTACCAGGCTTAATTAAACAAGCTGGATTCTATCCAGAAATGAGCCTGATATTGCGATTTCCAGCGTTAGTAAATAAACCCTATTGTGTACTTAAAAGCGGGGTATGCCTGTATTTAAAAAAATGGCACAGGTAGCCTTTGCTGGACATAGACTACTGTGAATTTTATTTAAAAGAGTACTGTTCAACAGGGTGCAGCTTAATGCAGCTTAAAGGGAAAGATTAAAAATGCACAACTGCATTAAATAACTTACTTAGACCTGCATATCTAAAGTTATGCCACGTACACACGATCACTTTATGTGATGAAAAGAAATGATGTTTTTAAAAACGTCAATTTCATTGACCGTGTATAGGGGAAAACGTTGTTTTATGTCTTGGAAAAAACGACAAAAAAAAATCACCGTGTGTAGCAAAAAACGTCGTTTAAAACAACGTTTTTCAACCCGTGCATGCCCAGAAGCTAGTTATGAAGCGAGCTTCAATAGAAAAGAGTGGTGAACGTAACCTCGCTTTTGCTAGAGCATTGTGAAAAAACGATGGTGTGTAGGCAACATCGTCTTTGAAAATTGAAGTTTCAAAAATGTCGTTTTTTACTTCACAGAAAACTTTGTTTTTTTTCATCACATAAAGTGATCGTGTGTACGCGGCATTAGGGATGCAGAACAATATACTTCTTTAAAAGTGACTTGTTTACAAAGAGAACTGATAAATGGCAGGTCCTGTTGGCTTTAGTTTGTAATAAAAATGATCTAGGGGTGCTGGGTGATATCATTGACCAAATATGCCTAAGAAGTCACCCGGGATGCCTAGTCCATTTGACAGGGATTTGTCATTTGCAGGGGTTAATGAAGGGTGAAATTGTTGGGATCTTCATAGCTGGACAACACAAATGATATTGGAGTTACTAATATTCAGGAATATATATATATTTTTATCGAATATTAGTGAATATTAGGAATTTAGTGTTTTTTTCTAGAATATTAGTGAATATTAGGAATTTAGTGTTTTTTCTACTATTTGCATATTTTGTTTATGAATAACAAGCAGTTCTACGTACCACATACTTTTTGACCTGGGGGGGGGGGGGGCAGATATCTGAGAATTCCCTTATTCTAAATGGTGCTTCTAGATTCCAATAGGTCCCCCATACCTATTGAATAAATACAACATTTCATTGGATCATTTAACCAGTTTAACAATATTTATAATTTAGCATAGAACACCATGTTTACTTAGCAATTATATTTCTATATTTAAAAAATAAAATGAAAATTGGTACTTGTTAATATATACGTGATTAGTGATTTACCATTTTTCATTGGATTTGGTAATTTTTCAGCAAAAAAAGCTATTTAAATCAATTAAGCTTTAAACATAGTTTTTTGTGCTTAGAAAATTACATTCTAGATATACATTCATTCAGCTTGAGCGTACCCTCTATCTGAGACCTTTTTAAAATTTGATAGCTAACACACTCCATCTGTGAAAATCTTTTCTAAATCCCATGAAGGATTACTGTTTCAACATGTACAGAAAGTTTAGTCTTTGCGTTGCATAAAACCTACTGTTTCTCCCGGGAAAACCCAGGATTTGAAATGCAGAACATTCGTCTCTGATGCAGGTCCTATTTATTATAGAACTATGCTTGTATTTTAAGAAATAAATATCTCAGTTATGCATACCAATTATTTTTACTATCATTTTTGCTGTGAAGTTATTTAAAAAAATATATATATATATTATTTTGTAGCTGGATTGTTGGATTTACATATCTAAAAAAAAGAGAATTAATACAAAAATATCAACAAATAGGCACATTATTATTGTATTTTACTCATGTGTTACTACAGAAGTGTGCCGGCTCCAAAATGGGAAAGTTTTTTGATATTACAAACAATATGAAATAAGTGTCTTAGAAGGTTGCATGCACAGGAGAGGAGAGTGTAGGGCATGACAGCAGACAGTATGTGCAGGGGAGAAATGTAGAAAGTGTCATAGTGGGCAATATGTGCAAGAGAGGAATAAAGATGGTATGACAATGGGCATTATGTACAGGAGAGAAGTTTGAAAGGTATGACAGTAGGTATTTTTGCAGGAGAGGATCCTGGAAACAGGCTGTATTTGACAGAAAGTAATGCAGAGAATATGCCAGTGGGGGAGTTAAGTTCAGAAAGTATGACAGTGGGTAGATTGTTCATGAGTGGATATCAGGTATCTGGTATAATAGTAGATATCCTGATATCAGGTATAATATCAGGTAGTATTTGACAGAGAGTAGTATAGAAGGTATGATAGGGATTAAATGTGCAGGTGAGGAAAGTGGAAGTTGTTAGTTAGTAACACACCTGGGTATAATATCTAGTAGTTTTTGATAGAGAGTAGTATAGAAGGTATGATAGGGATTAATTGTGCAGGTGAGGAAAGGGGACGTTTTTAGTGTCTTGAAAGGGGCCGGATGCATGAATAGGGGGTGGCTGCCTCTCATGCTATGCATTAACCATATAGGGGGTGGTGTGGATAGAGGGGGCAGTGCCCCTAATAAACTGGCCGCCGCTGGTGAAAAGTAAAGGTAATCGTCTGAGACACAGAAAATATGGTCATAGATATGCAGGGAAATGACAGTGGTAAGAAGTTGCACCCAATAATGCATTTGACACATATTCATACAACTAATTGTAAAGACTCAGCATGGGAGCTGTGCTTCCCACATAGAATGCTTTATCAGTGAAAAAAATTGTAGTTAAAACAGTGTCAAGGAAACTGTGCATTTGCACTGCATCTGTGCATTAATCATGGATTAATAGTTATTGTATATACTCTGGGAAGTGAATCGTATGTAAGGGAGAGGGGAAGTGCACAGAGGCGGATACAGAACATTTGGTTGAATATTTGGCGCACAATATGGGAGATCCCATATGTCAAAATGATACTACATACAATGTTACATGGTCATTAGTAGAGTGTCCAAAAAACAAACACATGCACTATGTAATGAAAGTCTCTAAAGCTGAGCTAACGTAAATGTATAATGTCCCAATGGCGCATGCACTGGAAGGCAGCCAGTTCCAATATCATATATATATAGATGTGCACAGATATTTTACTTGAATACAACATTTTATAACACGTGTAAAAGTTTTTTCATTTGTTTTTGTCTTTTTCTTTATTTTCCATGTATCTCTTGAACTTTGAAATCACTGTGAAGAGTTAACTGTCAGTTTAATTGTTAATAGACAATGACCATCCATGCTTTTGATATTCACAGGTCTTGTTCATGGACAATCAACATTTCACATGTTTGTATTCTAATTGTTTAATTGTTTTATTATTTAGAGGGGTATATGTATATATATATATATATATATATATATATATATATACCTGTATGTTGGTGAGGCACTTTAGCTATGTGTAAGAATTGTGATTGATGTGAAATGCTTTAGCGGTGTATGGTGGTCTGTACTTATCCGGATATGTATTTGGATTCTGTTTTATGAAATAAAAGGTGAACATTTAGAGTGTGGCTATCCAGCGTTCTTATTTTCATGTCTCTGTTGCAACCAGAGACAGCACCCAGCCCTTTGTGGAGACAGCTTATACGAGGAGGAGTGATTATCTTAGAGCGATGGAACTTTTGAAGGCCTGTTATAGCCACCCTTGTGAGCATGTTTCTGCCCTGGACTGCAGACTGATGTGTCATTGCTCCATGTGCTGACTTGAAAAAGCAGGTCTCAAGAACAGGAATGCAAGCCACTCTGAAGCACCTCTTTCAAGGGAATAAATTGGCAGTGGCTTCCAAAACAGTGCTGGTCAGTCATCAATTGTAATAACATTTATTTATTGTATATGGCAGCATTTGACTGTTAAAAACAGGCATATGAATTATTATTTTTAAACCATTTTGTAAGTGATCATGTGACTTCTATGTAATATCTACTGTGCATGCTCCCTGACAGGACTTACAGCAAATTATGTGTTACTGGGGACATACTGTGTAAAAAAAAAAAAAGGAATGGTTTATTATTACTTTAACTATATGGTACTCATTTTAATTTGTTCCTATACAAAAGTGTTTTCTTTTGCAAAATACGTATCCTGAAAATGTAATATGCTATGCTGGATAACGCATCACGTTTCTCAGGTTTGGAATAAATATTTGCAAATGCCTTTTTTTTCACCTCCTAACTTTCTCTCTTACATGAAAGTAAACAATTCATTTAAAAAACATCCCTTTATGCTCAATAGTAATGTGAAACCAGAAGGTCTCACCATCAAATAGTCAGAATGGAAAGTAAAACATGTACAGTAGGGCAATGCTGGTACAGTCCTAATGGTTGCACAAAACAACAATCCTGGTATACCTTTAGAAGGAGAGGCAGCAGGTTAAGCTTAATATTTTATGACAAACTTTAATCTAAAAACAAGACTAATATGACAAAACCTAATAGATATACCAAGACAAATATGACAAATATGATAAGTATACTGTAGCGCATGCTTTGTTTTTCTCGCCTTTCTTCTTTGTAAAACATAAACACTAATAAAGAAGCACAAGAAATTTCCATTTTCCTACTTATTAATAGGGATTTACAAGAATTCCAGCTTGACTAGGTCCACACCAAGGAGTAATGAGTCGTACACACAATCGGATTTTCCATCGGGATAAACTCTGACAAATTTTTCTGACAGAATTCCTTGCATACACACTGTCACACCAAATTCGGATTGTGTGTACAAGGCATAACAGTTGGATCACCACTTCCAAGAACTCATTTACATACTCCAGGACCCCCACTATGCTGTTGCATACATTCTTGGAATGGTTGAATTTGAGAGAAACAGCTACATATCTGTAACACAAAAAATATAACAAACAAAAAAAGTATGTATTTAAAAACGTTTTCAACTGTCAGCTCAGATAGTATATGAATAGATCTTTTAATAGGGAGACCAAACTGTCAAATGACAGCCTGTGATTATCGAAAGATACCAGCAGGTAAAGAGAATTAGATAGTTACGATCAGAGGAGCACAGAGGGGGCATGCCATAAGTCTCAATTTATAAGATACATACTAGCAAGGGTACTGTTATAGGAGTTGTAAAGGCAGAAGTTTTTTTTATCTTAATGCATTCTATGTATTAAGATAAAAAAAAACTTCTGTGTGTAGCAGCCCCCCTTAGCCCCCTTTATACTTCCCTAAACCCCATCTCTGTCCAGCAATTTTCACAAGTCCCTTGGCCATCTGAGACTCTCCCTCCTGATTGGCTAAGACACAGCAACGATGCCATTGGTTACCGCTGCTGTCAATCAAAGTCAGTTAGCCAATCAGGAGAGAGGGGGCGGGGCCGAACAACAGCTCCATGTCTGAATGGACACACGGAGCTGCACCTCAGTTTGGGTGAGTGAATGAATGAGTAAATTGTATAGAGCTAACAAATGCGAACTGAATCGCCTCAAGGCACTTTTTGTCCAATTTCGTCTTCCTTCAGAAGAGGTGGGTCTTAAGTTTTTTCCTGAAGGCCCGATGTTTTTTTCCCATGCGGGATGGCCCGATTAGGGGTGTAGTGTTTTATTTTCTTGCATAAATATTGAGGTGTGTTTCTTTGTGTGCATTTGTGGGTGAGGCAGAGGGTCTTGAATGTAACCCAATCCTTTTACCGGATAGCCAATGGAGAGTCCTCAAGGTCGGGGTGCCCCCATAGAAAGCAGTGAAGAGGGACCTGAGAAGAGGAGGAGCGGGGCTGCTCTGTGCAAATCCACTGCACAAAGGACGTAAGTATAACATGTTTGTTATTTAAAGAAAAAAATAATTAGACTTTACAATCAATTTAGGCACAGTTTGCATTTCTAAATTATTTCTATAACATAGAAAATCTAACTTTTGGTGTTCAGTTCCACTTCAAGGACACCTTATTGTACAGCACATATAGTTTTGCATATTCCAATATCACATTAACATTTACAGATCTTTTTTTGTTGTTATTTTAATACTCCTATTACATGATGTTTATGAAGAATGCAGATGCATGGATCCTTTGTTTACACCAACCTAAAAACTGTACTAGCTAAAGATGCTTAGATGCCTCTATTGTCGGTTTATCATTTTTGAAAGACAATGCTAGAGACTGAAGCCTCAGCCTCGTACACACGATGAGGATAAAGGACAAATGATTGTCTGTTTTTTTTTTGCATGCTAGTCTCATGTCAACAATGGAGAGGTTACTAAAGTTACAAAAAATCCTGTATAACAGAATGCAACTTCAGAAGTGATGTCTGATTTTTTTTTAACAAATACTGTACTGATTAAATGAAAATGTTAACGTACGAGAACATTTTTCATATTTTTCTCTAATTTTTGTATGAACTGTCGTGACCAGCTCCCAAAATCGGTACTAACGATCAGATTTTCGAACAAGCGGTATTTTTCATCAGATTTTCTAATTGTGTCTACTAGGCATAAGAAGATAGGGGCATTGGCTGCTGTTTATGGATGACTTATGATCCTGGGGTGGGAAAGTGTGGGCTGATTTTTTAAATAAAGCTTGTAGTTTAGAGAATAGTCCTTAATATTATCTTCAGCTATAGATATGAGTTATGTGTATTCAGCGCTGTATTCTGGCCTAGGCTAACAAGGCCCAGGATTAGGGCAATCATTTTCAGGGGGGGCAGCACAGAAAGAGTCCCCGCTGGCTTGCGCTACACTGTTAGTGTAGGGCCAGTCTTATGGGGCGGATTGGGCTGAGAGGCAAGTTAGTCTAGCGCCTCCATAAAGCAGCTGCACTGTATGCAGGCGGCCGGCATTCTGCAACTGTGGGGGCGGTGCTTCTAATTTTGACTGTCCTATCATCCTGGACCACAAACCTTCCTCACTGTGCTATATGTTTTCTGCTGCACCATTGGCATGGTTATATTTTCTTAGTCCTCTTCATAAAATTATCAAAAATTTGTGCTTAAAGTACAACTGTAGGCAAAACTTTTTTTATTAAATTTTTTTGGATAGAGGGAGGGTTATAGCCCCTGTCAAGTTTATTTTTTTTACCATCCCTGTCCCATTTGAGAGATTTCCCTTTACTTCCTGCCCCATAGCCAAACAGGAAGTTAGAGGACATTTATGCAAATTAAGGGAATCCATTGCCCCTGCCCTCCCCAGCCCCTTAGAACTTGTGTCCCCACTCGGAAATTTCAGGGTGGGTCTTAAACAGAAAGGGGTGTAGCCTTGACAGAAAGGGTTGGGTCATATTTAAATTAGGGGTGCACGAGTTTAGTCAGGTCTAGGGCAGCACAAAACCTAAATACACTACTGTGTGTATTGTATCATTCAAGCCCAACCAAAAGGAGGCTCTTAGGTAAACCATGAACACACCGATGCATTGGAATCCTGCAAGAATTTAAGTCCATGGCCAGGCTTCCAGTATGGTCACCAAAGGACTGGGTAGTAATGAAATAAATTAATGCTTTTCAGTTTCTTAGGATCATAAAAGACCTCGTATATCATATTTTATTTTATAAAAGACTTCCTATATATTATAAATTATAAAAACGTAAATTTTAACCAGACCAGACAAAAATCAGGCATGAGACATTGAAAAACACTGCAGATTGCCATGGGATGCATAAATTGGGGTAACATTTTCATTAGCCTGCTTGGAATTTTATTTTGTTTGTGGCTGCAGTGTGGTCCTATGTTTTGTGATGTAAAGCATTGCAGCTGCAGTAACGTGTAGTCACCCGAGCAGCCATCTATGGGACCAAGTGGTTAGAGGGTGGTAAAAACACAGCTCAGCCACCTGTTTTTACTGCCATGTGAATAAGGCCTGGCAGTGCAAATAGAAAAAAAGGAAGCTTAGCAAAGATCTGAGCAGTAATGTTGTTGTAGAGGTAAAACAGGCATGTTAAGAATAAAGAATGAGCAGAAATGGATGAAAATACTGTTAAAATGCAAGGGAACTTGATTGTAATAACAAAAGCTAAAGTCATATACAATGTTCTCCTTCCAATAATTTCTTTTATTTTTTGACTAATCTAGGTTCAGTTACATTAATGTTTAGTAAATCCTATAAGTCAAGAAGCAAGGCAAAGTAATAATACCTCCCTGGTAACTAAATTAGCACCTTTTTCCTCTTGTAAAAACATTAACTAGAATGTATACAGATGTTATTGTTCCATAATATATGTACGTTTTTGGATAATGTGAGTGGAATGTTTCACTGCTACATAAATACCGTAGGCATGTGTGAGATCAAAAACGAATCAAGAATAGAGGTAAATCTCATTATATTTAATACCCACTTTGAAGGCTATAGCTTTATGCTGGAGAACCTACAAACTAGCTGTCATTTTCTTAAATGAACCGATCAGTTCCACTTGCCATCTAAAATCCAACCACAAAGTGTTTTCTACTATGAAAATATTTTCCATTCAGATTGCAGCAAATAGAGCATTACATTTTAATGGTATTTTATCCACCAACACACCAGATCTCTGAGGTGCACTACCAGTTTGTATTACACAAATGTATTGGTATAAAAAGCATGTAAGGCCAGGAGTGCACAATTCATCAGTTAGATATGTATTTGGCTTTTGTCCAGCCAATTCTTAGGTTTACAATTTTTTGCCTGGCAATAAACAAAATATATACAACATATACCAACTTTAAAACAATTTAATAAACAATCAATTCATATTTTTTTTAAACTAATCAAAAAGAGTTGTTGTTTTTTTAATTGAAAAAATATATAATTGTTCAATCAGTAATCTCAGGTGAATCCAGAGTGGGACAAGGAAAACGTGACACATTGACCACCAGTTTGCAGCTATCTCAAACTGGACAATTCTCCATATTTTCTGTGAAAGTGGGAAATTTCTGTGTCTGAGATTATGAATTGTTGTCAAATTTCTGGGAGAGAGGTGCTAAAATGGCATTATACTGTATATGGGATAAAGATAGTGTTCAGAGATCCCACTCCTGTTTAGGCGTGGTTACTTTAGTTTGGTGGCTTCTTGTCCCCTGTGTTAAAATATGCACCTCACTGTCCTTGGAACAATTTTCCATAAAGTGACCCTGTCACAACTGGGCTGTTTTTGCTCAACAGCTAGCTTGTAAAACCAAGTATTATAAGTATAATGTACTGTTATTATCATATATGTGAAAAATTAAAACATTCAGACCCTTTTTAAATGCACAGAGATTGATTTACTAAAGGTAAAAATAATATTTATTTTTGCAAATGAGGTTGCACACTGCAATGGAATTATCTCCAGAGCTGTGGTAAAGTTTCTCTCTGTAAAGAATGCCAAATCGCATGCAAGGAACATAGAAAAAAAATAAAAATTTTGCTTGCACATGACTGGATGGTGGAAGTCACCTCATTCACTAAGCTCAGGAGATAGTTGCAAGTGCAACTGCACTTGCAAAGTAAACAGTCTATTTGCCTTTAGTAAAACAACACACAGCACTATCTACTATAAATAAATGTGTACCCATTATTGTAAGTCAATGATTTGCTACTTGTGTGCTATAAAATGAATGCAAACAATATTCAGGTAAACATAATTCATCTAGCAATTAGATATTAATATTTAATTTGTGTAGTTATCTACCACTGGGAAACATCAGAGTGTTAGACACTATATTATATATATATATATATATATATATATATATATATATATATATATATTATATTACAAATTGATTTGAACTGTATTTACAACCTATTATTCAAATGGATCATTTTATTGCAGTAATTAATTATGGTATTGTATTTATTCATTGATTGGGGCAGTGCAGTGTACAAATATGGTGCCAATAGTTCTACAACAGAGACCAGGTTGCCCACTCATAGTGGGAAGCAGAATGTGTTCAGTAATGCCTTTAATTAATTTAATCTTAGCCTAACATCCCTTTTACAATGGGATGTTTTTCAGGCGCTTTAACGTTAAATAAAAGTGCCTGTAAATTGCCTGAAAGTAGCTGCATCTGCAATCCCAATGTGAAAGCGCCTGAAAAATGCCCCAGTGTGAAAGGGGTCTAAGCGTTAAAAAAAGCGCCTGTAAAGTGCCTAAAAGAAGCCCATCTGCATGCCCAATGTGAAAGCCTGAGTGCTTTCACACTGAGGCGCTGCTCTGGCAGGGTGTCAAAAAAGTCCTGCAAGGAGGTTCTTCGCAGCACTTTAAGAGCGTTGAATACACTGCTCCTAAAGCGCCCCTTCCCATTGAGGTGCTTTTTTAACGCCAAAGTGCCTGAAAAACACCCCAGTGTGAAAGGGTTCTTAGCGGAGCTTTACCAGCATTTTTTGGGCGCTGGCAGTGTGAAAGGGCTCAGAAAGCACTGATGCTTTCACATTGGGATTGCAGATGAGGCTTCTTTCAGGCGCTTTTTTTAACGCTATAGCGCCTGAAAAATGCCCCAGTGTGAAAAGGAATGCATGAAAACAATGAACCAGTAATGCGGAGCAATAATTCTTACTAGTGGCACAGTGATCTTCCAAACATAAGCAGTCCAGCACATCAGACATACAGGCATTTTACTCCCCTGCTATGATAACACCAGCCCACACGCCCTTCAGCTTTGAGGGGTGTTTTGAGAGAGGTTTCCCCCAAAAGATGACCACTAACTAAAACCAGTAAACAAACACACCAGACATTAAAATATAGTTTAAAATGGTAATTCAATCTACAACACATATTGTAATAATTATCATACAGGTTTCAGTGGTCCAGCAGTGGGGAGGAGCATGGGTCCCCTTTTTTCTCACTCCTCAAAATCCATTTGAGCACTGAAGAATTTCTTGCCATTCTCACATTTTTACGTTAAGGAGTTCTCAATGATATCATCTTTTAATGGTATTGGTCTCAATGAGGTTTTATTGCATTCTAAAGCATGCTTCATAGAACATATACAAGAGTTTGAAGGTTGTCAACATGAAAAGCAAAAAGAACGGATCATGTGACCTTTAATAAACTGCATTTTTTTTTAACAGGATATTATAGAATGTTATGGGCTGCAAAAACCTAAAGACCCAAACATATATATTGAATAAGAATCGTGATAAAAATATAGCATTGTTATTATCACCAAATGCTGTTACCTTGTTTTCATATCTATGTACAGTAGAATTTTGACGACTATGTTGTACACCGCTGCTTTGTTGTAGACCTTATCTCTGTGTCCCTCACATTATGTACTTTAATTTCCATTGTACTGTTCTGAAACTTGCAATAAAAGTTTTACTGATGGAAAAAAATATATATATACTGTATATATATATATATATATATATATATATATATATATATATATATATATATATATATATAAAGAAATATATATATATATATAAAGAAATATATATATATATATATATATATATATATATATATATATATATCATTGTCCCCAAATACCAAATAGTAGTAGATTTTTGTCTCTCTACCTTGAAGTAAGCTAAAGAAATTAGAAATCTTACCAACAATTTCCAACACACATTTTGTATGTTTATTTAAGAAGCTACTCCTTTCACCCTAAATACTTTTGATTGGTGTTCCAAAAGCAGGCATCTATTCACTGTCTAACAACTGCTTTCACCAGTCTCAGTACCGATACCAAAGCATTCCATTAGTTTTGTTTTTCTGCATGTGTAAACATTGTTTCTCCTGACAGTTCCTATGATTAATGCCCTGCAATATATTATGTCATCACCTGTAAGAGAGAGGAGATATTTGAGATACAAATGAAGAAGACAATAGAAATGAAAAGTGCAGATTGCAAATATGTTTATTATCTGTGTACTACAAACTGCTGCTGGATATGGTTAATTAGTCTCTTTAACACCATCTATTTAGTGTCTGCCACAATCCATTTGTCTAGATGAATTATAGAGTGCAGAACTCCTTTTGTGATATGAACTGTGAAGTATTTGTACATTGTTGTCAGTGACCCTTAACATGTAAGTAAATCAGCTTCTGATTTTGCTCTATCTAGAAAAAAATAATTAGATTATGCCAATAGCTGTTAAAAACATTGAGATGTATTAACATTTGTAGATGCCCCGGAATTAATGCACAGAAATAAGGATGGAAATGTTTGTGCCAAAATGAACAAACCAATAAGCATATTTGATAGAAATAAGGGAACTCCTGTGCCAAATTAGATAATATAACTATGGTGCCAAATTCCTAAAGTTACATGTCATTGCCTCAAATTTAACTCAGGTGCATCAATCTTGTCTGTAGTTGAAAACCTTCTTGAAATACACCAGGCACAAAATGGTGAAGGGAAATGAAAAGTAGGGAGTTTCATTGAATAATGAGTGTGCGCTGACTGTAAAGGTGTACTGTTTTGGTTTTAAAGGATTATATTGTCAGAGGTATTGAATTTGTATGTTGAAAGAAACACATTTAATATTCATGGAATATATTGAATAAATAAGCATAATCTAAATTTGCAAAATGCAAATGCAAATAATTCAAATGTCAATTAAATAGAGTTGTACAGTAAATTTAAGGTGTGAAAGTGAATTAAAAAAAGGGTTAAGTACAGACAAAAACCTCCTCCTCCCTCCTTTCGTCGGGGTTTCCAGGCTCCTAGGTTAAAGATCCAGGTATGGCACAATACTAGGCAGTAAGCTGCAAACACATGCAAGGAGATAGAGCGGGGCAGCCGTCAATAGCAGCGGGCGGGGGCACGTGGGTTCACGGGGCGGGATGGGACCTCAGTGTTCGGCGCTCATCATGCTCAGGCTGGGTGTCCGGAGCTCACGGCACGCTCCTGACTGGCGCCATGCTAGACTCCTCCCTCTGTGCAAACTGTGCAAACTGTGAGTACAGCCGACGCTCAGCCGATGCTCACTGAGAGACGCTGGGGGAATCAGGAAGTGCTGCACAGCAGACAGCCATGAAGGAGGCCGAGAGGAGAGGGGGGAGAGGAGGAGAGGTGTCTCGGAGGTAACGGCAGTGTGAGATGTGCTAGATGTCGAGCCCCGAGAAGCCCTGAGCTCCCCCCATAGAACACCTGTAAGACTGTGATTCCCTATAGAAGTACCCCCCTGAGTAGCAGATTAGAAGACCGGTGGAGCCATTATAGCTGACATAGATCAGGCTGTATATTGAGACCCATAAGGTGGAACCCCCCCGGAACCCACCATGTAATTCGGCTTCACAACAATTGGAAGGAAAAAAAAAACACGCTGACACGCAGATCCATAGACACGGTCTGCCGCCCGGTATAAGGTAACCCTAAAAAGGCTTAACCAACAAGGTACCTTTTTTTTTTCTCTTTATCCTTGCCCCCTGCAGTAATGTGGAGGCATAGGTATACATAGGTATACATACATATACAGGTATGTTCTCATTATATAATTGTTGGACCTCTAAGAAAACCTTTAACTGCACGTCTAACCATGTCTGTGTGTGGGGTGATAACTAAATGGATCTGAAATGGAATCTGAACTGAACTGAACTGAACCTGGGTGTTCCTGGAAACATATTGCAATCATTTTATAAAATACCAGAAAATACCAAAAAACAAGACATCGCAAGATATACACCCTGGGTCTAGGACCTTAGTGACTTCAGTGACTTCAGGGCTTGTAGTGATTTCCCCCCCTGGCACACCCTCTGGCCCCCTTGGGGTGCGGTTTTCCCCCGTTTTTTCAGAGGACCTCCAGAGGACCTCCCTTATTAATATCTTATTACTTTTTATGTGGTTGTTATTACATATTTATTACTACAGTATTTCTTGCTATATCTCATAATACTCCTCATCGCGGACTGCCCTGGAGCCTGGAAGAAGACCAACTGAACTATAGGATATTCTTCTCTACACACTCTCCACTCTCCACGATTACAGAGGAGCAGGTAAGGGGAGGTTGGAAAGGGGAGAGAGTGTGAGTATCTCCCTCAGTACATCTACCCGGAACACTACCCGTTTGAGACTTTAATGTGCAAAATTGGGAATGTGAATGAACCTGAGCCACGTAGGGTGCAGCATATTATGACGCACATGTAAGCCCGAAGAGGGAGAGAACCGACTAGGGATTACACTACGTACAGTGAACTAAGAGCGACTGACAACAAGTCATCCCTCCCCCCCTTGCGGGACGTGAAGACCTCCCCTTCAGCTGCAACACCTTATGAGATGATAGGGAGCATGAGGGGGAGATCGGGTAGAGGCGGAGCAGTACCAAAGTCACCCCGTACAAGCTTAAGCCCTGGACCCATGATAAAATATGTAACACTAGGGGTAATTGGAAATAGTCAGGATTCTGAAAAGCGCACTACTAGGGGATGGCAAACAGAAAAAAAGGAAAAGAAATCGCAAAGTAAAATGTTATCAGCATCAACACCAGGAAGCTCACATATAGAACCCCAAGAAGAAATAGAGGTTGAAGTGGAAGTGGAGGAGGAGACAGACAGAGCAGGAGCAGGGGTGCAGCTACTCACAGACATGCTTCCAACAAAATGCGATATGGAAGCTATGTTTGCAGCTTTAGCAAAATCATTGAAAAGCCTAGAATCCTCACTAAAAAAAGAAATCGCTATAATTCATAATGACGTGGGCCATCTACTTACCTGAGTGGAAAAAATAGAAACTAGAGTAGACACACATACAAATATAAAAAAAGTATTAAAAGGAGAAAAAATCGCTTAGAACAGAACAGAGGGAACAAGCCTATAATAGAGAAGATCAAGAAAATAAGAACAAGAGAAGAAACTTGAGAATCAGAGGGCTCCCTGAACACCCCCAGAAAGAGAATCTGGAAGAAATCATGGAAAAAAATATTTATCCCAGTATTGGGCAATCAGAAAGCAAAAGACTTAAAAATAGAAGAGGTCTTCAGGATAAGAAGACCTCTGAGAATTTCTGCAGAGTGCCCCAGGGATATAATTCTGAGACTAGAAAGTCTAGAGGAAAAAAAACAAATCTGGAGAAGCTTGAAGGGGAAACCCCCTCTGGAATATGAGGGAAAACAAATAGAACTATACCCTGACCTATCCCAGGACACATTAAAGAGAAAATGGGCATTAAAACCCCTGATAAAAACACTACAAGAACATGAGATCCAGTATAATTGGGGGTTCCCTGCATGTTTAATAGGGAAAAAGAATGGCCAAGCAGTGAAACTTAGATTCATCGAAGAAACGCAGGAGTTCTGTGAAAAATTAAACATACCTATACCAGAAGCCCTAAAGGGGAGACAAGAACCAGAGATACAAGATGACGAGACATGGCAACTGGTGCCGAGAAGTAAATAACTTCAAGAAGGGGTGGGGGGGAACATGGGGAAACGGGGACCTAGGAAGGGAAGGGAAAGCAATAACAAATGCTCAGATAGGGGCAGGGGGAACGGGATCTCACGGGGAGCTCTTAGGTCTACCCAATCGGGGTAGACAGCGCCAGATAGTACGCCACCTCAGTGCCCAAATAGGCAGGTTAAGGAGAGGGAGTAGATACCTGCTAGACCATGGGTCTAGAATATTCTTGGAAATGGGGGGGGAGGAGGGGGTTCGGGGGGAGGAGGGGAGAGGAGGTTGGAGGGAGGGGGGGCGGGAATAGGGGGAGTGTTCGGGGGGGGAATAGGGGAGAAGAGGGGGAGTGGTTTGTTTGAAAAGAGAGAACAAAAAAGTAAACATTTGGCAGTCCCTTGGCAGACCCCCTTGGGGGGCGGAGCGCGCCCCTGCCACCAAAAAAGGCTCGTCTCGCCCCGACATGGACGGACATAGGGAAAATAGCTCTAACTACTTGGCGAAAGAGGAAGCAATCAACAAGAAATGGGTTCAATTAAACTTATAACATATAATGTCAGAGGATTAAATTCCCCTCAAAAGCGACATATGGTAATGCGAGAACTAGAGAGGAAAGGTGCTGAAATAATATTCTTACAAGAAACACACCTGGCACTAGAGGGTAATATTAGGCTAAACTCAAAGCAATTTCCTACTTGGTTCTACAGTGATACCCCTACAAAAGGGGCAAAAGGGGTGGCAATTGGCTTTGGTAAAAATGTGGATTTTAAGATAGAGGAGAGAAAAACCGACCCAAATGGCAGATTTTTGATATTAATAGGAACCATCGCTAACATAAGATATACACTGGTTAACATATACGGTCCGAACAAACGCCCTAAAAATTATTTTGTAAAAACCTTAAAAGAACTTGATGAAGCAAAAAAAGGCAAGCTAATACTGGCAGGAGATCTAAATTTCTATATGGATAATAAATTAGATTCCACCTCCAGGAGGACGAATACTGAAACAAAAGAAACAAGAAGGTTAAAAAGAAAACTTTTTGAATATCAACTGGTGGACATTTGGAGGATTCAACATCCCAGTAAAAAAGATTACTCCTATCACTCAGGGTACACAAGATGTACTCCAGATTAGATTACATCCTGATCGAACATAGTATGTTAGAGGAAGCTGTGGACTCAGACATAGAAATAGCCACATTATCAGACCACGCGCCAGTGACAATGAAATTTATGGCTCACAGGGAAACAAGAGGAAAGGGAGTCTGGAGAATAAACGAAGACATTTTAGAAGAACCAGAAACAGAGAAGATAATTGAAACAGAAATTGAAAAGTACTTCTGGACTAATGATACACCAGACTTAAGTAAGGCAACTATATGGGAAGCACACAAGGCCGTGATAAGGGGAGAAAAAAAAAAGAAAGAAAGGGAAAATAATATCAAAAAGATCCTGAAAGAAATATATGAATTAGAACAAAGACATAAAAAAGATCTATAACCTGAAACCCAGTGTGCTTTAATGACTAAAAGAGAGACCCTGAAAGACCAATTGTAACAAGAGACAAGGAAAGAGTTCTTCAGGATGAAAAAGGAGCGTTATATAGGAGGGAACAAACCAGGAAAATATCTTGCAAAAATGTTTAAATTTAAAAAGGCGTTGAATTTTATAGAAAAGATCAAGAATAGAAGAGGCGAAATAGTGAACAAAACAGTTGATATAGCCAACGCATTTCACACCTACTACAGTACACTCTACGCAATAGGCAAGGATAATCTACATAAGGAGGAAGAAAAGAGACGAGAGAAAATACAAGATTATCTAAACAGAGCAAACCTGCCAAAAGTACAAAAAGAACGTCTGGCAGCTCTAGAAATGGAGATCACACAAGACGAAATAATAAGAGCACTTAAAGAAACGCCAAATGGGAAAAGCCCGGGACCCGATGGATTTACTATCAAATATTACAAAAAATTCCAAAAATTGCTGGTCCCGAGACTATGCGATTATTATAACCAAATAGGAGAAGAGACCGAAATGCGACCCGAATCTTTGCTGGCACATATTGCTTTAATACTAAAACCCGATAAAGACAAGACAATATGTGCCAACTATAGGCCAATCGCGTTACTAAATACGGATACCAAACTATATGCAAAAATTCTCGCTACAAGACTCAAAGACCTAATACCAGATTGGATCAATGCAGACCAAAGCGGATTTGTACCAGGACGAGAAGGCTGAGACAATACCCTAAAAACGATATTACTATATTGCAAAAAAATGAGGTAGTAAAATCCCCAGTCTTACTCCTCTCAATTGACGCCGAGAAAGCGTTTGATAGGGTGGACTGGGGTTTTATGACAGAAACCCTTCAACATCTGGGGATAGGGCCAAAATTTAGACACGGGGTTCAAAACTTATACAATAGACCAACGGCAATGGTGAAGGTTAATGGTAAAGTCTCCGCCCCCTTTGAAATGTTTAATGGCACTAGACAGGGTTGTCCCCTGTCCCCTCTGTTATATATATTAGCATTAGAACCTTTTCTAGCAACGCTACGAAACAACTTCAGAATAGAAGGAGCAAAAATAGGGGAAGAAGAACACAAAGTAGCAGCATATGTCGATGACATTTTAATGTTCATAACAAGCCCAACTACAACTTTATCAGAGATTGCTAAAGAAATAAAAAATTGCGGAGAATTAACTAACTTCAAAATAAATCCCAGAAAAACAGAAATCTTGAATATTACTGTGGGAAAAAAGGAAGAATCAGCCCTGCAAAAACAACACACATATACATGGGTACAGGAGTTGAGCTATTTGGGGATTAAGTTGACCCACAATAGAGGGTCTGTTTCCTGCCAACTTTATTCCCTTATTAAACAAGGTGAAAACAGATTTAAAAAAAATGCTACAAAAGCCCTCACATGGATCGGAAGAATCAACGCCTTCAAGATGATGAACTTACCAAAAATAACATACAAATTCCAGACGCTGCCCATAAAAATCCCTCAAAGTTTTTTTAAGATAATGAAATCAATGCTGATAAAGTATATCTGGAATAATAAAACCCCTAGGATAAATTTTAAAACACTCACAAGAAGTAAAAAATTGGGCGGATTAGCAGCACCTGATATAGAGAGATATTATAAATCCACAATTATAACACGAATAGTAGAATGGGGAAACAAATACAAAGAAAAAGAAAAGAAATGGGTACGATTAGAAAATAGTATAAGTAATACAGCACTACATAAAAAAATATAGATAACTCGCAAATATAGAGATCTGGGCAGAAATACCCATGGAATAACCACGAATGCCTTTCGAGTATGGGACACATTGTATAAACAGAATTATTGGATTTACAATTCACCTTTAATACCACTCACGAGCACAAATTATTTTTTGCCGGGAAAAGAGACACGATTAGGAAATAAAATAGGAACAGCACAAATAAAAGATATTATAGAAAGGGGAAAGATTAAATCATTCCAGAAGATAAAAGAAGAACTTGGATGGAACATCAACGAATGGGAATATCTACAATTACAGTATTTGGTAAAATCAATTCCCACACCAATAAGAGAGGGAGAGAATCTTACTCAACTTGAAAAATTGTGTGCCACGCAAAGACCAATAAAACATATAACATCTAAAATATACCAAATATTGACAGACATAGAGATACAAGACAAACCGGACTTTATAAAAAAATGGGAACGGGAAATAAATAAAGAATTTGAAGACCAACAACTCGGAAGAATTATAGCATCAGTGCACAACTCTGCTACAGATATGAACACTATTGAGATGAATTATAAGTGCATCACTAGATGGCATAAGACACCGGAAATTATGAATAAGCTCAACAAGGACAACTCCCCGTTATGGGATCAACCCTGCACATCTGGTGGAGTTGTCCCAAAATAATAGAATATTGAGAGAAATCCAAGAAATCACAAAGGAAATAACCCAAGAAGAGCTAGACAATAAAATCTACACATGCCTGTTTCACGATATAAAAAGTCCTAAGAATAGTAGGAAAGAAACCCTGCTCCCGCAATTAATAAATGCTGCTAAAGGACTAATTCCAAAAAATTGGCTAAACATAAATAAACCAGACATAAAAGAGTGTTTTTTACGAATCGAAAATTATAACAAAATGGAATATTTAAGCAGCAGCGATAACAGCCAACTTGAAAAACACAATAGGAAATTGAAAAAATGGGAGAAATATAAGGGGACGCAAGAATACATAAAGAAAATGTTTGAATAAATATGAACTTAGAAACAAACCACATAAAGGGGAGGGGGGAAGAGGGAAGGGGTTGGGGAGAGGGTAGGGTGGATATAGAGAAGATAAGCCGGAGAGTAGAAAAAGAGAGAATAAACGGGAGGAAGTGTAGAACTATAAGGGCGTATTTTAATAATAAGCAGAGGAATATCCATAAAAATGTATCTATATATAATATAAAAAAAAAAAAAAAGAAACAAATAAAATAAAAATGAAAAGTAAATAAATAAAATAGAAATTCACAAATGATGCATTACCGAAGTGGAGATAACTTGTGAAAACACGAGTGACTCTCTAGATATGGTAAAGTCTGATGTGAAAAAAAAAAAAAGTACATACAAAAACATATACATAGTGTGTGTATATAAAAATACTAAATATATGTATGTGTATATATATATATATATATATATATATACACATATTTATTTATTTATTTATTTATTATCATATAACAATGTTTCTTTCCACATGTGAGATCCATCTTGGAAAACAGTTTGGGTGATCTGATAGAGAACCAGTCAATATTACAACACTGGCATTGCATAAAGAACAGGAGGTTATCATTTAAAAAAGGGTATTAAAGGATCATAGCTTTAGATGTAATTGGAATTTGTTTTGATAGCTGGATCAGCATTACACCTAGCCATTCTTATTGTGGTGTATTGGAGGCTAACATTGCTCTATAAAATTAGATTTCACCCCTACAGTGCCTGTAGGTCTTGCCAGTAGCAGAACGAGTATCCATGCCAGGAAAGAGAGGTTGTCAGTAGTCTTAAGTAAAACAGATGGGCCGGTAGACCGCTGGAGGATGGCAGACTGAAGCAGGATGGTACTGGCCACAGCAGGTAGGTGAGGTATGCCATGGTAGCAGACTGTAGAACAGCAGGAAGAGCTGGATGTGTCAGGAACCATAGTCAGACAAGCTGTATCATATAGTGACAGGACAGATCAGGTACAGAGGAGCAGGCAATTTATGTGGTCTGTTTACAAGACAGGTCAGGAGCCATTTTGTCCAGTAGAACCAAATGGAGCAGACAGAAGCAGAGGTCAAAGACAAGTTGGGAGTTGGTGTAGACAAAGTTTAGAGAGTGGTTAGACAAACTGGGTCAGCAACTGGAATCAGGATATAGGATAACAGGAACACAGGATGTGGGGAAGGCCGAAAGACAAAGCAGCAATGATCATGAGCACTGGTTGAATTTAAATAGCCTGTTTGGTGCCAACATCTGTCACAGTTGCACGTGTGTGCTGTCACCCACGAGAATGTGCAATGGCTCGTGTGCATGTATGAGCCTTTCCATACAGAGATAAATGTCACACTGTACAGTATATAAAGGTCCTAAGCAGCACAGATCCCGTTCTCGATCCGCCAATGTGTGGAGGACTGAAGTCTAGGCTGACAGGAGTCCCGGAGGCTCTTGGGACTTCCTAAGACCGTGGAGTACAAGGACCGGCGGATGTAACGCCATATCTGGACCTGACACAAGAACGTGGTGATGCATTTGCGGAGCATGCGCTCCTTGTTCAGGCCTTACAGGCACCATGTGTGTAAAAGACTTATATGGGCAACTGGGGCAGTGGCAAATCACGGCACCCAGAGGCTGCAGTAACATCATAATGAATACATTGATTTAACTAAAAAATAATACAAACTGTTAAAAAGTGGGGCAATTAAAAGCAAATAAAAATAAAAAGAAAATGATGTAAAAAACAACGGGGCAGATTCACAGAGAATTAGATTCTCGTAGAGTATCAGAAATACACTACGCCGCCGTTTTTTACCTGGCTCTACGTGGAATCCAGGTAGATTTTGTCCAGTAAACGTGTATTTCTCCCGTCGCAATCCATCTGCGCGAGTAGGGGGCGTGAAGCATTTAAAATAGGCGCGTTCCCGCGGCGATCGAACTGCGCATGCTCCGTTCGCAAATTTCCCGCCGTGCATTGCGCGAAAACACGTCGTCACGTCGTAGTAGCGTCGTTTACGTACATTCCTATTCCCGAACGAGTTACGTTAAAAAAAAAAAATATTTTCAAATCGACGCGGGAACGACGGCCATACTTTACATGGGTTACGCACTGTTAGACCAGCAAAAAGCTCCTCTAACATTACGTAGCCAAAAAATGACGTAGGCGATTGCGAGGGACACTCGTACCTTCGTGGATCGCCGTAAAAACTCATTTGCATATCCCGACGCATGAAAACGACGCAAAATCCTCCCAGCGGCCGCAAAAATATCGCAGTGTAGATCCGAAGGCTTACGAGGACGTAAGCCTCTCGGATCGAAGCCCGAAGCCGCCGTATCATGGTTTGAGGATTCAAACTAGTGATACGGCGCGCGAAATTTGAAATTACACCTGTCTAACACCAGTTAGACAGGCGTAATTGCTCTGTGAATCTGGGCCAACAAGTATAAAGATGCACTGAATTCATAATCAAATTCAGCCATTGCTCATTAGTGTGTATGGAACATCCTTATATGAAAGTATGAACTGGGGTGAGTATATTTATGCATAAAGACACAATATTAATTGTGTGCATGTCTATAGAACATTGGTAATTAGCTTCTACTAGTCCTTCCGTTGAAGCCGTTAATGTAATGCCTGGATATTTAATGCCCTCATCACTGCATTTATATGGAAACCGTGAGCTGAGAGTTTGTTGCAAGGATTGTTCGATCCCCAACCCCAGAATATATTATTTGCCTTTGTTCACCTTGTAGTAAGAATCCTTATTAAACAGTTGTAGCGCTGAGTGTACCGAAGCCAGGGAGTCTTCAACCTCTGTAAGCATCAAAATAATATCATCAGCAAATAAGCTGATAGTATGGGTGGAATTTTTTATTGGGAAAACTTTAAAATTGGTCTGGGTTATAATATACTGTAATCGGCTAGGGGGAAAAGGGCAGCCCTGACATGTCCCGTTTGTAATGTTGAATGGTTTAGATAATTCGCCTGACGAGTAAACACAAGCTGATAGCTGGGTTTAGAGAGCCATAATTGCTACAAAAATGGGACCGGAAAAGCCAAACTTCCTCTAAACCATAGCCAGGTACTTCCAGTGAATCCAATCAAACTTATTTGCGTCCAAAGCCAACAGCAGAGAAGGCCTTTGCTGTAATTTAGCTTCGGGTCCTTCCCTGGCTAAGTCACTATTAAAGCCTTAACCTGCCTAGCGGTATTCCCGAGAGTGGCTCGGGGTGAGATTTCAGTGCCATTATCGGTAACCCAGAGCCACACTTGGGATTGCATTGCTGGATCCTGGAAGAGGTTACTTACCTTGTCCCAAGGATCCTGCAATGTATTTCTGCCGTGTACAGCGCGCGGGATTTTACGCCCGAACCACTGTGTGCCCTGGTTTCCCTTTCCTGCGAGCGTTGTGACGCAGGGGGGTGGAACCGGTGGTAAATTCAAATAGTATAAAATACAAACACACTTATACAATGTAATCCTATTGGATTACAATACAAAATAAAATAAAGTGACCTTAGATTGCCCCCCAGTGCTTTCCCCAGTGCTGTTTTCTGCAGTTTTACTGTACTTTGTGTCTGTAAACTGCACAGCGACCATGGCATCAAAAAAGCGCGCCTCCACCTCAAAATCACTATATGACCTGCTGGAAAACAGCGACACAGAATCGCTTGCAGAGGAGTTGGGTGACAGCAACTTGTGGGGAAGTTAATCATCAGACAAAGAAAGCAATTTCAGCGATGATCCTGTGACTGTGCCCAGTGATGTGTGGACTTGATTGATTGCGGTACGTAGCGCCCCCAAGATTTCTGTTTACAGGAGCACCTGGGATCAAAGTGGATGTTGAGGATGACAACCTCTTTTGCATACCACAAGCTCTTTTAGACTGATGAAGTTATTGCCAAAATTGTTATGGAGGCAAATCGCTACCAGGAGCAGCAAGCTGCTACCCATCAGCGGTTTTCAAGGAGCAAAAAGTGGGAACCGGTAACCAGAGAGGACATCTGGAAGTTTCTGGGCCTTATAATTCTTCAGGGAGTGGTGGGGAAACCCCTGCAGAAATGGTACTGGACAACCAACAAATTACTGGCCACTCTTTTTTTTAGCTCAGTTATGTCGGAATACTAATTTTCGCTCATAATGAAATATTTGTACTTTGCAAATAATGAAGACTTTGATGAAAGTTCTCATCCAGCTCCAAAATTGAGTATTTTTTGGAAGATTTATCAACTAATTCTGAAGAATTTCCAGCAGAATTTCCAGGAAGACTTAGCTGGATACAGTTTATCGCATCAAAGCGAGCTCGATTTGGCATAAAGTCATTTATGCTGTGTGAATCTAGCACTAGGTACATCTGGAATTTGGTCCTGTACACCGGGAAAGGAACCAAATTCAGCGATCGATTCAGCAGTTTTGAAATGACAACCACTCTGGTTCTTTCTTTGATTGAGCCATTGCTGAACCAGGGCTACTGTGTCAACATAGACAATTTTTACACATCCCCAGAACTTAGTTCCTTCTTCTGAACAAGACGGATGCATATGGGACTGTTAGGGCTAACAGGCATGACATGCCGCCAACCTTTGCCAATAAAAAGCAGGAGAAATAGTTGCCTGTACTGTAATGGTACACACTAAAGGTGGAAAAGATGTAATGAAGCCACATGTCCTGTTGGACTACAACAATACCATGGGAGGTGTGGACAGAGCTGACAAGGCCATGACCTTTTATCCAGCCATGAGGAAACAACAAAAAATATATATAAAAAATTTTCAGGCATCTTCTTGAACAGTTCCTGTGGAATGCACTCATTCTGCTGAAAAGAAAAAATTACAGGCCTATGGTTCATGTGGACTTTATGTGGAACGTTGCCAAACTCATATTTCTGTAGCACCAGACGCCAACGGCTGTAAACAGATCTGGATGTCGGGCTGCTGGCGTTGTGAACCCGGAATGCCTGACTGGTCGTCACTTTGTGGACCACATTCCCTCAACTGAAAAGAAGACACAAGGATGTGTGTGGTTTGCTGCTCTAAGCGTGACGACACCGGAAGGAAAAAAACAAAAAAAAACACTTTATATTGTCCCGATTGTGACGTTGGGCTTTGTATTGCACCCTTGTTTGACCAAAAAAAATCTCAGTGTTTTTGATTATATAATTTACTAAAATGTATTGAATAAAAAGTATTATTATTATTAAATTATTATTTGTTATTATTTATTATATTATAATTTATAATTTTGTGTTTCAAACTTTATCATACCCGAGATGTCTACTATACTCTAGTTTGGACAGATTTAAGTGAGTTATTCCTAAGAATTACAGCCTACAATCATAGGTGTGCACAGCCTATTGCATTAGGGTATGCACCTCAAAGCTCAAACGTGTGTATACTGATGGTGTTAGTAGAGCAGTGGACAGTGTCAGTGGTTTTTATTATTTTATTTTTTATTTTTTTTACAATTATTATAAAAAAAAAAATTAGGAGCCCTGCTAGGGGACTTTGGTGAAATATCAGGGGTTTAAACAGGGGAAATCTACACCACACAGGGTGATTAGGGTGTGCCCAAGCACACATGGCACACACTGTGCGCACGCCTATGCCTACAATGTAAAACGCCAAATTTCCATGCAAAATAATCGTATCACTTTCAGCACTTTCACCTAATATCTAAAATAATTCTACCACCATAAGTATTTCCAGAGGGAAGGTAGAAGCAGCAGCGGCAGCATTGAATAAACGCACCAGGTATGGAGTCAAGAGTAGTTTGTATGTTGGATAATACTCTCCAATGAAGCCATCTGGGCCAGGAGATGTGTTTGCTGGTAGGGATTCTATTGCTCTATGAATTTCAGATTCACTAAATGGTTAAGTTCAGTGAGCTAAGCTGCTCCATTGACAGTTTAGGCAAGGATGTTTGTGATATGAAATTATTAGGTCTTACCTTGTAGAGTTGTTCTTGGTGGGTAGGAGAATTGTGGTATCTGACTGTGTACTTAAGGAGATAAGAAAAAGAAAAAAAAAAGAGTCCAACAATGTAAAAAAATAAACAACATAAAACCTTCAAACGCAACAAACTTTATATGGAATCTTCCCTGATGCACTGTACACAAGAGTGGAATTCCAGTCGGAAAAAAGTTGGATGGGTTTTCCAACGGAATTCCGCTCAAGCGTGCCTTGGATACACACAGTCACACAAAAGTTTGGTGACTTTTGTCTGCCAAGAACGCAGTGACGTAAAAGACTACGACGAGCATGCACGATTTGTTTCCGAGCATGTGTCGGAATTTTGCGCGTCGGACTTTGTACACACGATAGGAAATTCCAATCAGATTTTTTCCTGATGGGAAAAAAGAGAACCTGCTCTCTATCTTTTTCCAGCAGTTTTTCCATTTGAAAAAGTCTGATGGAGCATACACAGGTTTGGGATTCCTGACCAAAAGCTCTCATTTGACTTTTTCCAACGGGAAAACCAATTGTGTGAATGGGCATGAGAGTTTACACATGTGCAGATAATTGCTGCTCACATAAATTGTGGGATAAGTTCAAGCCTAACGTCCAATCCATGTCACCTCAAAAGTGACACATGTTGACTCCTATTGCTTGCTTGCAGTTAGGTATGCAATTTGGCGTTCCTGTGGGTGACCGTTTTCCAGTCAGAATTGGGAATCCTCTTATCATGTTTCATCTGTGGTGCTTGCATTGGTCCAGCAGCACACCAACACCTTTGCAGCCATTGTGATACATGCTGGGTGTTTGGTATGCTCCTGCACCTTTAAGGAGGGGTGGCTCCCCTTCAGTCCACCTGCCCCTATCTATCCATTAGAATGCATGTGTCTCCATTCTGGGGACACTCATTGTTTAGTGTTAGGACCACAGATTACAGGGTGCCTTGGCTCACACATGTGTTTGTAAATGTGTGCGGACAATACCCCTGTTTTTAACGCATACTGTTAGACAGGTTAATTGGTTGTTCTGCGAGCTGGTCGGTAAGTAGGCTTGGTTTTTCATTGGGCATTCCCCAGGTTTTGTTGTTATCTTATCAGTATTGGCATCTGGATCGTCACCTGGATCAGGGAGGATATTCTAATCTTTTAGTAAAGAAAATTCCTCTTTGCAGGGTATCCCCATCTGTATGGTATTTTATGGTTCCTGAGAACCTTGGTAATCGCATTCAGGTTTTTCCTCTTTTTCAGAATATGTTGAGAGAGATCCGCATAGATTTGCAAATTCTGATATTAAGATGGAATTTGCTCTTGTGTGCGCATCACCTGCATGAGCTGTTCTTTGACATGATAGAAGTGGAGGCGTTTAGGCAGGCAATGAATTCTTTCAATAGTGACATCGATTTCAGAAAGGTCTGGAAGGAGAGATTTGAACAACGGGCCGCATAGGCCTATAGGTCCGATTGCTGGATAGATTCAGGGATCTCCCTTATTTTTAAATTGTTCCTTCTGGACCTGTCTTCAATATCAGTTAATTTGTTTTTGATCCATTCTGTCTCCCCCTCCTGTTATTCACTAGCGTTAACAAGGTAATTTATGGTGGATGCAAACTCTCCCATTTTGCTTTCTATATTGTCCACCCTGGATGCCACAGCCTTTATCTCCTCACTAAATCTGTGCATACAGTTTAATATGTCAGCTTGTAATGTACTTCTCATGGATACAAACATATCTTTAAGAATAGTGTCTATGACAGGTTGATTTATGGTGGAGAATGAAGTGATTTATTCAGGGAGTTCCCTCATGTCATCCCCTGAGTCTGTAACAGGGCACATCACAGGGCTGCCTCCAGCTCCATGAAGTCTAAATTTAGCCTTTTCTGGGCTGCCTGAAGGTGGAGAGGAAGGATAGGACTGGGGACTTCAGGGTATTCATTATGCTGAGGAGAGATACATTTTTTGTGTGTCTTTCCCTGGTTCCTAAAAATCAGGGTGGATGATGCCGGTGCCATCTTGCCTACCTCCATGCGGCGGCTGTTTGAAGAAGTCTGTCAGGTGCTGTGGTTTTAATGTGCCTTTCTTTTGTTGGTCATGGTCCCCTGGTGTGCCCCGGCCCGGATCGCCAGCAGATGCGGGTGAAAAGGAGGCTTTAAGTCGCCGTTTTGTGCCGCTAGTCCCCTGAAGGGGTTTGGAGCTCTGGGATCACGCTGCCATCTGGCTCTGAAGCAGGCCACTCCCCCCTAGTAACATAATTTTAATAATTTGATTTTACTTACATAAAAGCTTATATGCGATAATGCTAGTCCAATCAGCTCCCATACAAAAACATCCATGCCACCATCCATGCCACCAACAGGTGGTCAAATGGTGTACTGCATGTGTGAGCTGATGCAACCAGCAATCCCACACCCATAAATGCACTCAATTCACATCCATGTTACCATCAAGTGGCCCGCTGATGTACTGCATGCATTTAATAATCAACAAATGAATCACTCTTCAAGGCCAGTTATAGGTGGGGGCAGTGGCTTACCTTTTTGTACTGTTGATATACTGCTCAGGCAATGCACTGACACCTTTGCAGTCATTGTGCTAGTGTGCCCCTGTACCTTTATAAAGGGGTGGGCTCCCTTCAGTTCATCTACGTTCTATCTATCCATTAAAATACATGTGCCTCCACTGTGGAACCACTTAAAAGTTAGTGGTAGGACTACAGATACCAGGGTGCCTTGGCGGGACCTGTAGTTTAGGCATGTATTTGCAAATGCGTGCATACTGTAAAAGACAGATTCATTTTGTTGGTCGCAGGCTGGTCTGTAAGTGAGCTTGGAATTTTCCTTGGATTTTTCCTTGCCCTTTTTCTAACATTATTTAATGTACAGTTTTCTTTTTTCCCTATTTGGATTATTTACTAAAGATGTTTAAATAAATTCTTAATAGATTATGTACAAAATAGAAATAACTCCTCTAATGAGAACTCTATGAGTACTGTGTTGTGCATTGTGGTCTGAAATGAGGATGAATAAATATGTAAAGAATAGGATTTACATACTGAAACAGGATTATTGTAATCGTATTATTCCAAAATAATTAGAATGCAGACCCCCCAGTCTCTTTTAATTGCTTCACACCTCATTACCAATATATGGTACACTTTATAGGAGTTGGTGAGCCAACAGTCTTGAATGATGCAGCTTGTATGTACATTTACATTATGTTCACTTTTACTTATTGTGAGAAAGTAAAAGTGAATATAATATACATAAATACAAACAGTAGTCATTCAAATTTCCATCTTAAACCATATGCAGACACATTTTCTAAAATTGAGCACACATGGACATGTTTTGCAATGCACATCTCCTTAAAGTGGAGTTCTACCCCGTGTTTGTGTTTATAAATAGTCAGCAGCTACAAAAAGTGTAGCTTCTAATTTTTAATAAACACACACTTACTTGTCCAATGGTCCAGCGATCAGCCGCCCGAACCCTTGCTCCTCTCCCACTCCTCTCTGCAGCGCCAGTATCACTACTGTGGACACCTGGCTGTGACAGCTTGCGGCTTCACAGCTGGCTGTGCACAGCGCATGTGCGAGTCACGCTGTGCAGCCCAAGAGGCCTGTAAATCTTCTGGGACCTGTGACGTGTCCCACAATATTGCTGGGAGAGAGGGGCTGACCTAGGTGGCCCAGAGCAGAAGTAGTGGGAGCTGGGTACCTGAGAAAACTAGGTACCCACCCCCCCACCCCCCAAAAAAATTACATGCCAGTGAAGTGGAAATCTGCTTTAAGGAGATGTGTACAAAAATGCAATAAAGTGATAATGATGAATAATTGTATTTTTTTAGGTAAACAAACATATCATTATAATGAGTTCAATTAACCTGAGTTGTCGCAGTACTGATATGACTAACTACATTAAGAAAAGAAAATTATGAAAGAGTTATGGTACTTAGTATGTGATCAAAATGTACCTAAAAACACACCAATTTATTCAGTAAACAATTTATCCAAATAATAATATAAAACATATTTATTGTAATTGTAGGATAACATTCATAAAACTCACATTAGTAAGGAGGTTATAGGCAACTAAATACTTGGTTACACCAGTGCTTTTGCAAATGCATATGTCTTTCGTTTTGAAAATGCATACATGTTTTTTATACATTGCAGTTGAATAGCAAAATATTTTTACACACATTTTTCTTTCTTCTTTTTTAAAAAGCCTACCTACAAACACACGTATAATAATGGGCATGTGATTCAACATGTTTTAGTGCACTTTCCAGGTGTTGCCATTTATTATAATACAACATATGTTTTTCAATGGGATAAGAAGGAATGGATGGCTGCACACCGAGGTAGTGATGAATTGTAAAATCCATAACCTGAATAACACCACAGGACAGGAAAGCAGGTATAGGTAGATGCATAGACATAATGATGATTTTGGTAAAATCATCATTATGATAAAATCTATCCCAACTGAACTATTGTTTGGCTGGGTTAATTTCATAAGGCGATCTTCCCAGCACAGCTGTGTTCATCCACGTGAGTGTGCATGCACTTGCAAATGAAGGCACAAGTAAGCAAACATAATTTTGCTGCCAAGTGAGACTGCACAGCCTCATTAGCAGTGTGAGTTCACTAAATCATATAGTGATAATATCATAATATCATATTTACATTTTATTTTTTTTCTCAGGTATTATTTATATTTACATTTTTTATGTAAGGAAAAAAACTCAAACGTAAAAAAAAAAATTCCAGAGACCAAATCATTTATTTGTTTGACTTTTAAGAGCATGTGTTTTATTTCTTTAAATGGGGTCCAAGCCTAAAGGACTATTTATTAATGTTGTTACCCAAGATTCGCACATTTTACTTAAATATTCAAAAACATGTATAAATTTGAGATGAAGGTTGTGTGACTCTTTGGTAAAATCATTGATAAATAAACCCCTCTTTGATGAATACTTGATCATAGCAATTATAAAAAACCATATTTTTTAAAATCAGAAAATATATAATGTTAGTAGTAAGCTGTAACAAACTGCAGCATTAAGTGTGATCTGAGGAACTTCAATTATTAAATACATTTAAATTACATTACATTAAATAATTAAACATTGTTACAAATTCTCTCCTATGAATTACTGTGATTCTAAATCTTCCTTGTACTTTTTGTGAGCAGGTTTCATGGTAATTTAATCTAACTGAATAAACCGTTAGATGAAAATAGCTCTTAAGATTTGATAGTTTTAATGAATAAAAATAAATTGTTTCAAGGACATTTTTGTTTCTTTAATGTTAGAATCTAAAAGTCCTCCATGAATCTGAATGTTAAACAGAAATGATTACAGCATTATAGTAATCCTTAGAGCCAATACTGCTGGATTTGGAACAGAGACAGAGATCAATAGTTGACAAAAAGAATATCTCTTGGAGTTGACTAGGCTGTCTCTTCTGCAAGCAAACATTAAAACAAGTCCAGACTAAGAAGTGACCAAATGAGGCAATGCTAAGGAAAAGGGTTTTGTCTTTCAGACTTGGTGGGGATACTATAATAGAAATATTTTTTAAAGAATTAGCCAGAGCTAATGGCAACCAACAGTAAATGCAAGGCTAAATAAAAGATGGAAATGTTGTGAAAACACAATGTAAGTGTATGGAAAGTAGGATCTTTCAGAAAGCTAGAGCTGTTTTGAATGCCACTAAGACTATTTGCAGAAGGACTTTAGGTAATACTGTCTTAATAAATGTATTTTCTTTGGATTTCAGCACTTTAAATCCACTATTTGGGCTATTTTCCAAATGTAACATGAAAGTACTGACATTAAAAACAAAAATACACATGAGACACACAAGCAACACAGTTAAGTTTTATCTTCCTAGCTTAATCTTTAAAGAGTTATGCTTTAGCAGCCTTAAATAGATTAATTTACATTTAGGACCAAATTTTACTAATTAGATACTAAAAAGTGCAAGACACTGGACACTATGAGGAATCCCAAAGTTTATCTTTGGGATTCCTCATCCAAAAAGTATGATTTGCATTAGAAGGCTTGTGATCTAGGAATATCAGGCCTTAAAGGGGTTATAAACCATCGTGTTTTTTTCCCGGAGGTTCACCCAAAAAACGAGTATATTACATTACATTCTGTATACCTCAAACATGTACAGTATGCTGTTTTTTTTACGGGGGGGGGGGGGTGGGGTGTACATACGGTATTATCGCTATTTTTCACCCAGCTTCCGGGTACTAGCTCCCGCGGGAGTAGGCGTTCCTATGCAGTGGCGCAATGTCATCTGGGACTTCGCTCAGATGATTGACGTGCCTGAGAAAAACTTCCCCCCGACTGATAAGGCCCATCACGAGTTTCCGTAACTAGTTGAACTGCGAGTCGGCTCTATACGGCGCTATACGGTGCCTGCGCAGCGACTAGGAGCCGTGTAGAGCTGACTGCGCTAGTTACGAAAACTCGTGACGCGCCTTATTCGCTGAGGGGAAGTTTTTCTCAGGCACGGGCGCAGTCCCAGATGACATTGCGCCACTGCATAGGAACGCCTACTCCCACGGGAGCTAGTACCCGGAAGCCGGGTGAAAAATAGCGATAATACCATATGTACACCCCCCCCCCAAAAAAAACAGCATACTGTACATGTTTGAGGTATACAGAATGTAATGTTATATACTTGTTTTTTGGGTGAACCTCCACTTTAATACATAGGATGCATTAAGGGGAAAAAAAACCCTTGCGGCCACCGCACCCCCCGAGCCCGCGTTTTACTTACCTGAGCCCCAAATCTCAGATGGCGCGATCCCGCATTGTTCTCCCCATGCCTGACCGGCTCTATATTGGATAGATTGATAGCAGAGCAGCCATTGGCTCCCGCTGCTGTCAATCAAACCCACGCATTATGGACGCCGATTGTATGGCACGGGAGTGCGCCCGCAAGCTAACCCCCTCAGGAAAGAGCTTCCCAGAGGGGATTCTTTATTTAAATTTTATCAAAAATACCATGACATTTCAAATATATTAAAAGATCAAATATATATCCATATACAAGCATTAAAAGAAAATCCTGATTTTAACCCCTGTATCCCCCCCCCCATTCCCCCCCTCTCTACCTAATGATTTCTGTTCTTTCAGTCAACTGTTTTTCTTTCTTCCTGTTCTGTCCCCATCATTAAACTAGACTCTTATGCCCTGTACACACGATCGGTTCGTCCAATGAAAACGGCCTATCGGTCCGTTTTCATCAGACGAACTGATCGTGTGTACAGGGCATTCGAATTTTTAGCATAACTCCACGATTTCTTAAATTCTTTCCAAGCTTCCCATTTATCTTTAATTCTATGTGTCTCTTCCACCGAGTCAATCCACTCCCAAATCAAAGGGCTTTCCACCTTCTGACATTTTTTTTGGAATCAGCCTTTTAGCCGCATTTAACAGATGTGGGATCAATGACTCTTTATAATGTTTTACCTCCTCCTCTCCTCCGTGGAATAGGACTATCCATGGATCTTGTTTTATCTCCTTCTTGGTAATTTCTTTTATCAAACCCATGATTTTCACCCAATATTTTTACATTTTCGGGCAATGCCACCACAGGTGGGCCATTGTTCCCATTGTTCTACAACCTCGCCAACATTCCGCCGTCTGTCCCACTTGAAATTTGCTTATCTTATCTGGTGTTGCATACCAGCCTGTTATGCACTTGTAGTTCATTTCTACGGTCCTGATGTCTACGGCGGAGGAGTGGTCAATTTTATCATTTTTCCTATAGTGATTTTGTCCCTTTGTGTTGCCAATTCCCTTTCCCATTTTTTAATGAATGGGGGCATCTCCAGTTCGTCCACTGTCAGCAGCAGTTTATATAGCTCAGAAATAACACCTTTTGGATTGTCTGCTGTACATAACCGTTCCAATGGTGTTAGCTCTTCCACTGACCTTATTGGCTGAGGTAAGTTTTGGACAAAATGGCACAACTGTCGATACCGTCACTCATCTAATACCATTAATTCCTCCTTTTGTTTTAAATCCTGAAATGGAATAATTTTCCCTATTTTTATTATATCTCTTAACTGTGCATTATCCACTTTCCTCCCACTTCTTTTTTTCCTGGGGTAAATTATTCTATTTTCTTTTAAATCTAAAAGGGGTGAATTATATTACCTATCAATTTTTTTATGTAACGTGTCCCATATTTTAAGTGCATTCTGTGTCCAAAAAATTGTGGCCCAGATTCACAGAGCGATTACGCGTGCGCAACTGCTGTTGCGCGTGCGTAAGTCTAAATGTGCGCGTGCGTATAGTTGCACGCGATTCACAAAACAATATACACCAGAAATCTACGTTTTTTTGTCCGGCGTAATTGAGTTAGACATGCGCTTCCCTTCGCGCAAAACTGCGCTAGACACACCATTGATTTGCTAGTCAAATATGCTAATGAGGGAGTTACGGGGATCCACAAAAAAACGCAGTTGCTGCGCAGGCTACGCGATGTGCGCAACAGCAAAATGTCCTGTCTAAAGTTAGAGCACCTAAAAGCTGGTCTAACTTTTGAAAACACGTCTACATCTCACAGAAAGCAACACCGTTACTGAGGAGCAGACCACACACACGTGTTGCACTACAATTTGACTGCCAACATGCTAGGGGCATCGTCGCTCATAGCTGCACTAGTGAATATAGATGACCAAAGAAGGAGGAGGGCACGGAGGATGGCACGGGAGAGGGTATACCGCACCCGCATACACCTGTTTGGCATGAATGATTCAGAGGTCTTTCGCATCTTCAGATTCCCCCCTCATGCCATCCTGGAATTAACCACAACCTTGCAGGAGGACATCACCAGCCCAACACAACGCTCACATGCAGTGCAGCCACTGGTCAAGGTACTGGCAACACTCCATTTCCTTGCCAGTGGCTCTTTTCAGCGTACAAGTGGAGTGGTGGCTGGGATGTCACAATCCTCCATGAGCAGATGTGTGCACCAGGTTGTCCCTGCAATCCTCACACGCTTGGCCAACCAAATCATAAAACCCACCACTAAAACCCACCACTGAGGAGCTGCGAATCAAGGCAATGGCAGATTTCTACCGAATTGCCAGATTCCCAAGCACCATCGGGGCCATTGATTGCACACATGTGGCACTCCAGCCCCCCCATGAGACCGAGCACATGTACCGCAATCGGAAGAATTGGCATTCCATCAACGTACAGGTGATAGTTGATGCCCAAGGCCTCATATGGCACGTTCGTGCCAAACACCCCGGATCCACCCATGACAGCTACATCTACAATCAATGCCACATCCGAACGGAATTCGAACAGAACGTGTATGGGAACACCTGGCTGGTTGGTGAGTGACATGGGAGTCAGGCATGACTATCCCCTCCCGTGATGCACAACAGAAGTGGCACATGCATGACTAACATTCTCCTGTCTTATCCTTTACAGGTGACTCTGCATATGCCCTGGGACCCCATCTCATGACTCCTATCCGGAACCCCCAAACCCCAGGAGAGGAACGATACAATGAAGCACACATCAAAACCCGTGCAGTGGTGGAGCGCACCTTTGGCCTCCTGAAGTCACGTTTCCGATGCCTGGATAAGTCTGGGGGTACACTGTTGTATTCCCCAAACTTCGTGTGCCATATCATCGTTGCATGTTGCATGCTGCACAATCTCGCAGTGAGGAAGGGCCTGCAGATAGAGGAACGTGATGACCTAACCCCCCAACCAGACAATCAACCCCTAACCGAGGATACCCCGTCTTCTGAGGGAAGAGCAGTCAGGAGACAGCTCATATTGGGCATCTTTGCACGTTAAACACACACATTAATCATGGCACAATGAGAATGCATGCATGCACACCACTATGGTCCCTAGCACACACACCCCACATCCTCATCAAATTGGATTGGCACCAGTCCACCATGCAAGACTGGTGAGCAGTAACGCCACGTCAAGGCTCCAATTATGTCACTGTACATTCATACACCATTCACACGGACCTGGGGATCACTTCTCCCTGGTCCTGGGGAACCCTTCTCCACCAAAATTGAGGATGACACCCCTTTTCCAGCAGGAATGTCACCCCCACATTCAAACATCATTCACAACCCAAAATATGCCAAAAATGTCAGCAAAAAAAAAAATAAGGCATAGAAAAAAAAAAAAAAGCAGAGAACAAAAATAAAAATGCTTTCAAAACAAAAGAAGGGGGAAAAAAAAAATTAATGCCCTCTGCCTGAGCCACGCCTGGGGCGCCCCCGGCCACGGCCCCGGACCCTCAGGGGAGACGCATGGGGGAGGGGAAAAGCCGGGGAAGGAGGAGCAGCCCCTGAGATCTGCCCACCTGGCGGCCTGCCCTCCAAGGCCACGGCTATTCTGTCCAGGGCAGCACCAAGTGTTGCCGTGTTGCCCTGGATAGCCTGGGTAAGGGCCCTCACATCCTGCCCAACGCCTGCTGCTGTAGTTTGCAGGTCATTTAGGCAGGTTGTGGAGGCCCGGGAGTGGGAGTCCAGGTTACCCAGCCTATCGTTGATGGAGGACAGGCTCTGATCCACCCGCCCCATAGTCTGGCAGAGCTGTCTCAGAAGGCGGGTCTGGGTGGCCAGGTTCCTTCTCAGACAGGCGGGCAGGAGATTGGGCGCCCCCCTGGTGCTCTGGGATGACCTCCTGGCTCCAGCTGATGGTTGTGGCCGGGGAGAAGGTGAGGCCCTTGTGAGGGGAGCCATGTTGGGGGAGGAGGGGGGGGGGCTCACCCTTAGGGAGGGCAGGCTTCTTGCAGCCAGAGGGGAAGAGTCCGCTGAAACCAAACGGCCAGTGCCTTCCATGGACTCCTCCTCCTCCTGATTCTCCTCCTCCTCATGATCGTCCTCCGCATGATCCTCCCCCTCCTCTTGTTCCTCCTCTGCGGACTCTGGCCTTGTTGGGGGGGCCTCATTAGGCTGCTGTCCTGGGGTTGGAGCGGTCAGTCCAGATGGCCCTGCACCCTCCTGCACAGCTGTGGATGACACAAAACATTCACAGGTTGGAGGATCCACACACTTGCCACATATTCCCTTTCACCCCCTCCCCCACACATGCTACACACCTGAGAGAAATAAAAACCTTACCTGGCACCGCGGGGACCGGACTTGTGTCAAAGCCTGGCAGGCCCTCCACTTCATGCCGGTGAAAGGTCAGGGCCACCACACGCTCCGTCGCTGTAAATTTAACCCGGCATGGTGGGCCCCCTCCTGTGCCCCTGGCATGGGCATTTATTGCGGCCAGTTTTTTTTTCACCTCACGCCGGAGGTCATTTATTTTCTTTTCAATCCCAGAGCGGGTCCGTGTCTCCCCCTCCCCCGATGAATTGACCTGCTCCGTGATCATATCCAATATCTCCCTCCTCCTGGCCGGGGTGGTGGTGGCACTCTGCGGGCCGTGGAGAAAACGCCCATAGTCGCTAATGGCCCGGGCAAGAATTCTTTTTTCCCCCACAGTAAAATTCAGCTTTCTTTTTCTCTCAGTCATACTTCCAAACAAACTCACTAGCAGTCACCAAAAATCTGTCACAAATACAAGCACAACCAATCAGACAAGAACACACACAAAGAGAAAAAGAACAGGCAAAAATCACACTAGCACTCAGCAAGAAACAGTCACCAAAAAATCAGAGGAAAAAATAAAGCAAGAAAACAAACGCTCTGAAATATATCAATCAAACAAACAGTCTCAAACACTTATCAAAATACACTTTCACAAAACTACCAACAAGCACTAGATCACACAGAACACTAATCTGACAACTACAAAACACACTCTAACGAACAACAGAGCAAAAGCACTTGATTCAATGGGAAGGGACACAAAGGGATGTACTTTTGCAATGGAAGGGCGTTTGTGTGTGTCTATTTATGCTGTCTGCGTAGTTCACAACATTGCCCTAGTCCATTTCCAATTTCACTGATTGCGCCGCTCCCGAGTTGTGAGCATGCGCACAACGGAGCTGACATGGTTTCCTTCACGCGCGCATGCGCGAGTCGGCCGGCGCTTCATTTGCATGGGGTCACGGCTCATTTCAATGTAACACGCCCACGTCCCTCCCAATTTGTATTACTCCTCCTTACGCCTCCGGAAAAAACCTTACGCTTGCGCAATCTCTTGCGTAAAAGCTACGTGAATTGCGGGATTACGCGGCTAGATTGCGCAAGTCTAACGGAAAAGTGGTGCGCTACGCCGGACTGATAATGCGCCGATCTACGTGAATCTGGGCCTGTGTTTTCATCTAGTGCTCTGTACTGGGGGGTTCCATATATTACTTCCCAATTGTATCTTTGACAGTGCATTTTCAATTTTTACCCATCTTGTTTCCTGTTTATCTTTGGCCCACTCCACCACCCGGGGCAGCACAACCGCATCATAATATTTTTTAATTTCGGGAACAGCCAATCCTCCATGTTTCTTATCCTGTTTTAATACCAAGAAGGAGATTCTATGTTTCTTATTCTTCCATATAAAGTTCCCAGAGGGGGTTAGCGCTTGCAGGAGGCGAGAGCCACCATGGGATCTCAGAAGAGGACGATTGGAGCCACTCTGTTCAAAACAAACTGCACAGTGGAGGTGTGTATGAAATGTTTGGTATTTAAAAAAAATAAAAAGTGAACCTTTAGTGTCACTTTAAAGGGTCACTAAAGGATTTTTTTTAGCTAAATAGCTTACTTTACCTTACTGCAGTGCTGTTTTCATGTCCTCATTGTTAGTTTTTGCTTTGATGTTGCTGTAATTCTGCTCTGATCTTAACACTTCCTGGTTGTCTGTTTCCTTATAACCACAGTGCTGGGAGCTTTCTCACTGTGGTCACTAATCAAGGAGGTGTGATTACTGTGTGTTAACTGAAACTGGGTTGGTGCTGAGGAGTTTTAGACAAACCATCACTGCCTTCTGTTGGCTCTCTGGCTCTGTACATCAGAGAGACAGAAAATAACAGCAAAAACTAAACTAGAACTGTAGGTTGATTATACGATTGATTTTTATCTATTTTTAATCATTTTTAAAAGAAATCAGTTAACTTTTATGTCTCTATACCCTGTAAACAGTCATTTCAGCCCAAAAATTGTTTTCCTTTAGTGACCCTTTAAAGTTAGGTAGCACTTTATCTAAGTAAAATGTGATACATTGTACTAAGCAGAAACAAAAGCTGTATGTGCGATTTGTTTTCTAAATCAACCTTAAAGAGTATGTAGTCAAAAATGTTTTACTTTTCATTTTGTAATGAAAGCAGACAATCCAAAAGGTGTTATTTCTGAGCTATATAAACTGCTGCTGACAGTGGACGAACTGGAGATGCCCCCATTCATTAAAAAATGGGAAAGGGAATTGGCAACACAAAGGGACAAAATCACTAAAGGAAAAATTATAAAATTGACCACTCCTCCGCCGTAGACATCAGGACCATAGAAACGAACTACAAGTGCATAACAGGCTGGTATGCAACACCAGATAAGATAAGCAAATTTCAAGTGGGACAGACGGCGGAGAAAATCCTGGGTTTGATAAAAGAAATTACCAAGAAGGAGATAAAACAAGATCCATGGATAGTCCTATTCCACGGAGGAGAGGAGGGGGTAAAACATTATAAAGAGTCATTGATCCCACATCTGTTAAATGCGGCTAAAAGGCTGATTCCAAAAAAAATGGCAGAAGGTGGAAAGCCCTTTTATTTGGGAGTGGATTGACTCGGTGGAAGAGACACATAGAATTAAAGATAAATGGGAATCTTGGAAAGAATTTAAGAAATCGTGGAGTTATGCTAAGAATTTGAATGCCCTGTACACACGATCAGTTCATCTGATGAAAACGGACCGATGGACCATTTTCATTGGACGAACCGATCGTGTGTACAGGGCATAAGAGTCTAGTTTAATGATGGGGACAGAACAGGAAGAAAGAAAAACAGTTGACTGAAAGAACAGAAATTATTAGGTAGAGAGGGGAGGTGCCATAATTGCAGTGCCTGGGAGCTGTCATTCCTAGCAAGTAAGCACAGGGATCAGAAGTGTCATCATGTCAGTGGGTGTTTTCTTCTGGCAGGTTGGTGGGCATTGTGATTGACAAGGATCTGCATTGCTGGATGTAAACTAAGATGGTTTTACATCACTGGTCATTTAAAAAAATAATAATGGAGGTGTCAAAAAGTATGTATGCTGTCCAGTTTTGGTCACCAGTCCTCAGGAACGATGTACTGGAATAGGAGTGAGTACAAAGAAGGGCAACAAAGCTAATAAAGGGTCTGGACGATATTAGTTATGAAGAAAGGTTGTGAGCACTGAACTTATTATCTCTGGAGAAGAGACACTTGAGAGGAAATATGATTTAAATTTACAAATACCGTACTGGTGACCCCACAATAGGGATAAAACTTTTTCACGGAAGGGAGTTTAACAAGACATGTGGCCACTCATTAAAATTAGAAGAAAATAGGTTTAACCATGAACTATGTAGAGGGTTCTTTACTGTAAGGGAAGCAAGGATGTGGAATTCCCTTCCACCGGTGGTGGTTTCAGCAGCAGGCATCGATAGTTTCCAAAAACTATTAGATAAGCACCTGATTGACTACAACATACAGGGATTTACAAAGTTATACTGACGTAAAATCACACACATAGGTTGGACTTTTTTCAACCTCACCTACTATGAAACTACAGTATGTAACTATGTATCTTTTTTTGCGTGGGGGTACTTTGTACTCTTTACTTCTTTAATCTTCTTAGCGGTATTCCTGAGTGTGGCTCTGGGTTAATTTTCCATACCAAGAGCGGTAACCCCGAGCCACACTCAGGACTGCATCGCAGTATCCAGGGAAAGTTACTTACTGTATTTTTTGGAGTATAACATCACAACTCACGTTTTTACCCTGAAAATAGAGGGTAAACTGCCTGCGTGTTATACGCAGGGGGCTGTGGAAAGTTTTTTCCTGAAACTTCCCACTTAAAGTTAGGGTGCGTGTTATACACCTGTGCGTGTTATACATTAATAAATACAGTACCTTGTCCCCAGTGTCCTGCAATGTCTCCCTGCTGTGTGAGATGGCTGTGTCTTCCAACTGATGCTCTGTGTGCCAGGCTCCATTCACTGCAAGCGGCGCAATGCACAGGGACGAAGTCGGGTGGGAAATTCAAAAAGTGCAAAAAACACATAACACAAACAGTACACTGTAATCTTACAGATTTCATTACTGTATCAAATTATTTCACCTCCCTTTTGTCCCTAATGCTTTTTCCAGTGCCCTGCATGTAGTTTTATATTATATATACTGTTATTTCTGCCTGGAAACTTCCTTAGCAACCAAAAAGTGTCCCTTTACGTTAAAAGTGATTTAGAATCACTTGCAGAATTGAGAGATAGTGATTCGTGGGGAAATTCGTCATCAGACACTGAAAGTTATGACATCGACAATTCTGCAACTGAGCAAATATTTGTGTTTTTGAGTTGATTAGATTATTGACATTTTTTTTATTATTATATTATTTGTGATAATTATTTATAGTTATTTATTATATTATAATTTATGATTTTGTGTTTCAAACTTTATCATACCTGGGATGTCTACCAGACTTTTGTTTGGACAGATTTAAGTTTCCTAAGAATTACAGGCCTACAATATAAAATGCCAAATTTCCATGCAAAACAATGTACCGCTTTCAGCATCGAAAATCTGACATAATTATAACACCAGGGAGGATAAATGTGGTGGGGGAGGGGCAAAATCTGAAGGCCCCTTTATATTTAAAGGGGTCATCCAGACTCTGAGAATCCCCTACCTTCACCAAACCATATCATTAAAAAAAAGACAAGGTTGTCTGTGACCAGGATTCGCAGCTGCGCACACACCCATACACTCAAGCATCCATTGGAGGTAGAGTCCAGAGCAGGAAGTGAAACAATACCTCAGCTGTGGTAATATGTTTGGGCTATGATTCCGCCGTTAAAACAAACTTAATTTTAAATCACTGGTCCAATACTCATTCAGTAGCAGAGTAATGAGGGTGAAACATTGGGGTTGATTTACTAAAACAGATGCAATATCTGGTGCATATATAAACCAACCAGCTTCCAGGTTGTATTGTTAACGCTTAATTGAGCAAGCTGAAGTTAGAAGCTGATTGGCTACCAAGCACAGCTGCACCAGATTTCGCACTCTCCACGTTTATTAAATCATCCCCAGAGTGTCAGATGGAATTGCAAGCAGGTATGAGAAGTTACCTAGGTTGCCCTCCCTGGACAAGTATACAGAGTATAGATTGGGTATAGATTGCAAAAGGTTCCTATGCCAGGAGAATAATGGGCTATAACTTTTGTGGGTTTGGTAGGAGCCTGTAAAGCATGGCACCAGCAGTCAGCAGATCGCTGATGCCATGCAGGTCTCGTGCACACTGTCAGTGTATGTGATTGCCTGTACATCCTATACAGGTAAGTTGATACTCGCTGACAGGAAGACTCAATGAACTACCACGGCACTCCACAGCTCCCTAGTAGTTCAGGAGCACTGCAAGCCAGAGGCGGCTCTCTAATTAGGCAAATTAGGCGGCTGCCTTAGGCCCCGCAAAGTCAGGGGCCTCGCAAAGTCAGGGGCCCCATGCGGCCGCCTAATTTGCCCATGCCTCACCCGTCCCTTTCCCGGCTATTGTCGTTCCTGCACGCGGCCGCCACCTTCACTTTGTATGGCAGAGAGAGAGCCGAGTCAGCCGACATCTCTCCCTGCAGTCCCCGGCTGCCTGGTCATCACACACACAGTGCAGAGTGAGACAAGTGAACTGAGCCCGCCCCCCTCCTTCTCGTGCTGTGTGATCTTTCCTGTGTACACAGAGGAGGAGGGGGAGGGGAAGGAGGCTCACGACGCTGCTACCGAGACAAAGCTGCTCGTCTGACAAGATGACACATCATGTCCTGATGCAAAGTAAGTGAGGCTTCCTGGGGGGGGGGGGTGGGGGGGTTAATGCCTACAGTTTACTGTGAGTAATTGTGGGGGAGAGGATATGTTCTAGGGGGCACTTTATGACGTATGCTGCAAGGGGGCTTGGATATGAAATCCACCCCCTTAGCACATATCCCCCCTCCAAATTAAAGATGCTGTCCACCACAGAGGGGGTGGCCCTTGGCATCCCACAAGAGATGTGCCAAATTGCTCCAGGTACCCATACTAATGCCCCCTTTCCAGGCAAGTTAGAAAAGTGTTTGTTCCAGGTCACAGGTCCAGGTTCACACTGAAAAACACAGAAACACGCTGTGCGTTCTGTGCAATTTCAGCCCAATTATGTCCACACACTCTCTGACCATCTCCTGTAACATGTCTGCAGTCTCTGACTAAGGATGAGTTCCAGCGTTTTCACACAGCCCATGTGCAGAGCCCACCAGGAAGTCAGCACTGCGCTGATCACAGGCAGTGAGACATTGTCCCATTGCGCAGCTGCAGAGATCGGGAAATGTCTCGCTGCCTGTGATTAGCACAGCGCAGTGCCGACTTCCTGGGGGGCTCTGCACGTGGGCTGTGCAAACACGCCAGAGCTCATCCTTCTATCTGACCATCTCCAGTAGTATTTCTGCAGTCTCTGACCATCTCCTGTAATATATCTGCCGTCTCTGACCATCTCCTGTAGTATATCTGCAGTCTCTGACCATCTCCTGTAGTATATCTGCAGTCTCTGACCATCTTTTGTATCAAGTATGCAGTCTCTGAACATCTCCTGTGGTATGTATGCAGTCTCTGACCATCTCCTGTACCATGTCTGCAGTCTCTGACCATCTCTTGTACCATGTCTGCAGTCTCTAACCATCTCTTGTACCATGTATGCAGTCTCTGACCATCTCTTGTATCGTGTATGCAGTCTCTGACATCTCTTGTATCTAGTATGCAGTCTCTGACCATCTCCTGTATCGTTTATGCAGTCTCTGACCATCTCTTGTACCATGTCTGCAGTCTCTGACCATCTCTTGTACCATGTCCGCAGTCTCTGACCATCTCTTGTACCATGTCTGCAGTCTCTGACCATCTCTTGTACCATGTATGCAGTCTCTGACCATCTCTTGTATCGTGTATGCAGTCTCTGACCATCTCTTGTATCTAGTATGCAGTCTCTGACCATCTCCTGTATCGTGTATGCAGTCTCTGACCATCTCTTGTACCATGTCTGCAGTCTCTGACCATCTCATGTACCATGTCCGCAGTCTCTGACCATCTCTTGTACCATGTCTGCAGTCTCTGACCATCTCTTGTACCATGTCTGCAATCTCTGACCATCTCTTGTACCATGTATGCAGTCTCTGACAATCTCTTGTATCAAGTATGCAGTCTCTGACCATCTCTTGTACCATGTCTGCAGTCTCTGACCATCTCTTGTACCATGTATGCAGTCTATGACCATCTCTTGTACCATATCTGCAGTCTCTAACCATCTCTTGTACCATGTATGCAGTCTATGACCATCTCCTCCTGTATCATGTATGCAGTCTCTGACCATCTTCTGTAGTATGTATGCAGTCTCTGACCATCTCTTGTACCATGTCTGCAGTCTCTGACCATCTCTTGTACCATGTATGCAGTCTCTGACCATCTCCTGTAGTATATCTGCAGTCTCTGACCATCTCCTGTAGTATATCTGCAGTCTCTGACCATCTCCTGTAGTATGTATGCAGTCGCTGACCATCTCTCGTACCATGTCTGCAGTCTCTCACCATCTCTTGTACCATATCTGCAGTCTCTGACCATCTCCTGTAGTATATCTGCAGTCTCTGACCATCTCCTGTGGTATGTATGCAGTCTCTGACCATCTCTTGTACGATGTATGCAGTCTCTGACCATCTCTTGTACCATGTCTGCAGTCTCTCACCATCTCTTGTACCATGTATGCAGTCTCTCACCATCTCTTGTACCATATCTGCAGTCTCTGACCATCTCTTGTACCATATCTGCAGTCTCTAACCATCTCTTGTACCATGTATGCAGTCTATGACCATCTCGTGTATCGTGTATGCAGTCTATGACCATCTCTTGTACCATGTATGCAGTCTATGACCATCTCCTCCTGTATCATGTATGCAGTCTCTGACCATCTCCTGTAGTATGTATGCAGTCTCTGACCATCTCTTGTACCATGTCTGCAGTCTCTGACCATCTCCTGTACCATGTATGCAGTCTCTGACCATCTCCTGTAGTATATCTGAAGTCTCTGACCATCTCATGTAGTATATCTGCAGTCTCTGACCATCTCCTGTGGTATGTATGCAGTCTCTGACCATCTCTTGTACCATGTATGCAGTCTCTGACCATCTCTTGTACCATGTATGCAGTCTCTGACCATCTCTTGTACCATGTCTGCAGTCTCTGACCATCTCTTGTACCATATCTGCAGTCTCTGACCATTTCTTGTATCATGTATGCAGTCTCTGACCATCTCCTGTATCATGTATGCAGTCTGTGACCATCTCTTGTATCATGTATGCAGTCTATGACCATCTCTTGTATCATGTTTGCAGTCTCTGACAATCTCTATCCCCCTTACCTTAGTGTGTTCACTCTGGGGAAGGTGCTCTATGGTGACCAGACTCGCCCCCCCCCCCCCACATTAGAGTTTCCATGTTAAATGCAAGTTGGAACGCTGATGTAAAGGGGAATGCAGTGATCTAATATAGATATAATGTGATCTCATCACCAGAGCCCCCCTTACATTAGAGTTCCCCCTTACAACAAAGTCTGCAACATTCCCGCTTACATCAAATTTCCCCTTACACTGTAAGGCCGCGTACACACGACTAAATAAATCCGATCAAATCGGTCTGACAGACCATTTTGATCGGATTTGTCTGCTGGGATATATTGGTTTGATCGTGTACACACGATCAAACCAAAATCCCCGCCGGCAGACATCGCGGTGACGTAGCGGTGACGTTGACGCCGCCACGTCACCACACCAGGAAGTAAAAAACTTCCACGCATGCGTCGAATCCATTCGACGCATGTGCGGGCAGATATGTCCGCTGGTTAGTGTACTAACCAGCAGACATATCGGACGGACGGGTTCCCAGCAGACAGATTTTAAAGCATGCTTTAAAATTTGTCTGCTGGAAAAACCTATCTGCTCGCCCGTACACACGATCAAATTTGTCTGCTGAAACGGTCCGTCGGACCGTTTTTAGCAGATAAATTCGATCGTGTGTACGCGGCCTTAGGAGGAATCCTGCACACTCTGATGTAAGGGGGAACTCTGTTGACCTTCATGTAAATGGAGAAATATGATTTTGACTCTTGTTATACCGTATACATATTGCAAGTAGCAGCTGCACAAATGTTATCGATTTTTGTATTTGTGTAATATATATATATATATATATATATATATATATATATATATATATATATATTTTTTATTAAAGAAGAATTGGTTAGAGCGAGTTCTAGAAACTGTAAATTCATAGTTCATAGGATTTAAGGCTCTTTATATATGCAAATTTTACCGTTAATTTTTAACGCTTGAATTATTTTTCCCATTATGGGAGTTGGTGGGGCCTCATATCTAAGGTTTGCCTAAGGCCTCACCAAGCCTAGAGCCGCCTCTGCTGCAAGCCACTAAGAATGTCTGGGCTTGTTGTTCATTTGGGCACACAGAGCTGTTTGTATTAATGGCGCTGCCATGTAAGCGGAGCCCCGCATGGCCGCACTGTTTTCAAACAGTGACAGCTGGTACAGGGAACTTCTTTCTGTACTGCTGCCACAGGGAGGGGCTGGCAGCGGGCAGTGGATTCTGCACTGGGAACATGTTACATGTGCCACCCGAAAATCAGGTGGAACATGTAACATGTTCTCAAAGGTGAACTTATCCTTTAACCACTTGCTTACTGGGCACATAAACCCCCTTCGTGCCCAGGCGAAATTTCAGCTTCCGGCACTGCGTCGCTTTAACTGACAATTGCGCGGTAGTGCGACGTGGCACCCAAACAAAATTGGCGTCCCTTTTCTCCCCACAAATAGAGCTTTCTTTTGGTGGTATTTGATCGCCCGTGCGGTTTTTATTTTTTGCGTTATAATGAAAAAAAGAGCGACAATTTAAAAATATATATATATTTTTTACTTGTTGCTATAATAAATATCCCATTTTTTTTTTTATATTTTTTTTTCTCAGTTAAGGCCGATACGTATTCTTCTACGTATTTTTGTAAAAAACAAAAAAAAAAATCACAATAAGTGACTGCTTTGCGCAAAAGTTATAGCACCTACAAAATAGGGGACATAATTATGATTTTTTTTTTTTATATTTTTTTTTTACTAGTAATGGCGGCGATCTGCGATTTTTATTGGGACTGCGATATTGCGACGGACACATCGGACACTTTTGACACATTTTTGGCGCCATTCACATTTATACAGCGACCAGTGCTTTAAAAATGCACTAATTACTGTATAAATGTGACTGGCATTGAAGGGGTTAACACTAGGGGGTGAGGAAGGGGTTAAATGTATTGCCTGGGTGTGTTCTAACTGTATGGGGGGAGGGGGGTGACTGGGGGAGGTGACCGATGCTGTCTCCCTATGTACAAGAGAAACAGCATCTGTCACCTCACTGACAGGATGTGAAGCTCTGTGTTTACACTCAGCGCTCCACGTCCCTGCTGTCTCACCGACGATCGCGTGTACCTGACGGACATCGCGGCCGCCGGGTACACGCATCGTATCCTCGGTGATGCGTCGGAACTGTTTTTCCCCGCCGCGCGCCACCCTGTGGCGCGCGCGGGGAATTACAAGCAAATCACGTCCAAAGACGTGACCCCGGCGCCTCAGGTCCGCGCTGTTCACGTCTTTGGACGTGATGCGGGTTTGAAGTGGTTAAATACCAGCATCTGATTTAGGATAAACATCTGGTATAGAATAATGGACTCCCAAGATGCATTTTTAATGTTTCATTTTAGGATTTTTTTTGCATTGGAAGGTGTTTCTCAAGGTAGTGCACATAACACCCCCCCCCCCCCAATCCCCATGCCATTAGCGTTATAATATCTGAAAATGGTCATTAGTGAGTTCTAAAGCTGGGTACACACTAATCGGCCGGTTTAGCAGGAATGATTTCGGTCAGTGTGTACAGCTGTCTTTTTGTCTTTTGTCAAAAGGGACATCGACGCTTGCAGCCAATGGTCACAGATGCTGATCTGTGAATTCCAGTAGGGGAGCAGAAGAGCCCTGCTAATTATTATTTGATCTGATAGAAAATTACTTTCATGTGAACTATGTTAGTGCATATGTGTGTTTGTGTATTTATTTAATGTGTGTGTGGGGGCAACCTGTTAATAGGTTGTGTGTGTATTCAGGTGGTGCAGTGTGCTGGGTAATGGGGCAGAAGCAAAGGATCCAGATTATAGGAGTAGTGGGGGATGTTGCAAAGTATTGGGGTATTGTCTTCATGATCTCCATGTTCCCATTGTCCCATCAGCCTGCTCATAGCTCCTGTGTGTCTGTAACCCAGAGTACCCCAGTGTTTCAAGTGTCCACAGTTTCCAGTCTGCATCCAGTTATGTGTACTCCTTCCTCTGTTTCCTACCCCAATGATCCCATAAATTCCTGTCAGCATTCAGTCTTTCTTCACCCTCTACACTTTATCATTTCCTCCTTGTCTGCACAAGTATTTTCCCCTGTGAGTCTCAGTTATCATCACCTGTGCTCTCCCAGCCTGTGTTTCTCCTCTGTGCCTCTGAGTGCTCTTATGCACTCCTGTTACTCATTAATGCGATACCTGCTACCCGGGAAATCCACTACCCCAACACTGCAAGGGACTTTTTCTGCTCTCAGTTGTGGCCTGCTAATCTTAATCAGAGGACTGCAACCTGTGTGTCACCTGTAGCATAACATCACAACCTCTAGGAGCTCTGGTGAAGACCTTGCACTCTGCACCTCAGTCCTTCTCAGAGCTCTCGCTGTTACCCTAGTGAGAATTCACAGTTCATGACATTATATTTCTGTTGGTATTGATGACATCTGAATAATGTTTGTTTTAAAGGGAATGTACAGTAGTTTTGCACATATTTTCTTTATTTATTATGGACTAAAAATGATTATTGTTTATTGTCAGGTAAACACAAAATATTAATTATTATTATTTTTATTTTGTGTTCTTTCATCCAGCCAACAAATGTAGCTGCTTTTTAGTTTCTCCTTATCACCAAGTCATGGTCTAGGGCCAAATACTAATGTTGACTGCAACAATTTTGAAGCAGCCAGGGTCTGAAAAAAGACAATGTAACCCCAGAAGGATCATAATGTCTGTACGTTTTGTGAGGGTGTGTTTATGGAGTATCTGGTATTCTCAAGGGCACCCCACAAAGAATGAAGGAGTTTGCTGCAGGAAAATTCCTATCCTTAGAGTATCAGTGTTTTGGATTAACTGGCTCACAGAGGAGGAAGTCTATTACAGCACTGAGGTTCAGCATTCACAAAAAAAAGACTGGTGCACAAAGCAGACTGGTTCCTTGCATTCTCCTAGTTTTAGTAGGAGAATGCAGGGCACACAAGAGCAGAACGTATCCTGAAAAGTAAATAGGTGTGACAATGCAGCTGTTTATTTATTCTTTGCAAATTGAAGCTTCCCATCATTTACTAAACTCTGAAGCAACTGCACTTGCAGAATGTAACTGCACTTGTAAAATGCTCAGTTTATATGTCTTTAGTAAATCAACCCCAATAGAGGTTGTAGATGTTAAGAGTACAGAGGAGTCCAGAGGAAACACTGGAAATAATAATGCCATATATATAGTATCGTATAGTAGTATATGGTATACTACAGGTCACTGGGATCTGCAGGAAACTAGATACAAGCTTCAGGAGACACATGGGGTCCAGCAGCTAGTGTACAGACACATTGCTTAAACCCTGAGCAACAGGTTCACTAGCCCTTTAAGACATTAGGTAAACAGGAATTTTCTGTGGGGCTTGCCGCCTACGATTGGCTGGAAGCTGAGAAGCCCATATTGAGAGAAAACCCCAGCACTAGATCAAGGCGCAGGCTACACTCAATAGCTCAAGAATAGAGTTGAGCGCACATCTGGCAAGTACTCTGAAAATAAATGTGGATAGGGAAATAACTTAAAATAACATAAAAAAATAAAAATAAAATCATTTTGACCTAGTAGGACGAGGTCCATATGTAGTAGGAGGTTGAGGTGGATGTGGCGGTGTAGGTGGAAGCGGCGGTGGAGGAGGAGGAGGTAGCCAACACAGCAGGTTTTGGTTTTTAATTGATTTATTTTTTAAATTAGGGTAAACCCCATAAGAGTGAGAAAGATCTATGGTTGCTACCTCATCCCTTTAAACCTGAACACAGAGTAATTACACAGGTTCTGGGGCTAATTTAATGTCGATAAAAAATGTACGATATACATAAAATGACTATAAAACAAAAGTAGGCCTGTCCTCATAGGTGAAGTAAACTTGAATAAAACAATTGTGGACATAAAAGTCCAAAAAGATGATCACAATGTGATATGTGACAAATAAATATAGTCCATGTGAATTATATTTGCACCCTCAGCTTATAAATCAATCCTTCAAGGAAGGCATAGTGCCCTCCCAGTTGAAAGAGGGCATAATTCAACCCATTCTGAAAAAACATACCCTTGACCCCAAGGACCCAACTCACCGCCGTCCCATAACAGGCCTAAATGTCCTCTCAAAGGTAATGGAGAAAGTAGTGGTACAACAGCTGCAACAGCATCTAGATACCCACAACCTACTAGATCCATACCAATCTGGCTTCCGTCCTGGACACGGGACGGAAACAGCACTGCTCAAAATATGGGACGACGCCCTCGAGGCCGCAGACGAAGGCGAATCCTGTCTCCTGGTCCTGTTGGACCTAAGCGCAGCCTTCGATACTGTAGACCATAAGCTATTACTGACTCGACTAGTCGAAGTAGCCAGAGTCGCAGAAAGCGACTTATCTTGGTTCTCCTCTTTTTTGGAAAACCGATCGCAAACTGTGAAGTTGGGATCTTTCACTTCCGAGAAACGCACAGTATCGTGCGGAGTCCCCCAAGGATCGCCTCTGTCGCCGGTGTTATTCAACATCTATCTTCGTCCCCTTTTTGAAATAATTAGCAGCCAAAAACTGCTTTATCACTCATATGCAGACGATACGCAACTGTATTTCCGCATATGCAATAAAAAGGATCATCACCTCAATCTAGAGACATGCCTCTCTTTGATAGAGAACTGGATGACAAAGAGTTACCTAAAACTCAACGGAGCAAAAACAGAACTTCTACTGTTTCACGCCAAGCGCACGAATCACCCGGGGACAACTTGGATACCCCCGCCCATTTTGGGCAAAATCATCACCCCTAGCACCAAAGTCAAAAGTCTTGGGGTCATCTTTGACTCCTACATGACAATGGATGCACAAATAGGGTCTGTAGTCAGCGGATCTCACCATCTGCTACGCCTACTACGCAGACTTACTCCTTTCATCCCCAAAGAAGACGTAGCAGTAGTGGTGGGAGCAATTGTGAATTCAAGATTAGACTATGCAAATGCTCTTTACCTCGGACTCCCCAAGTACCAAATCGCTCGTCTTCAAGTCGTGCAAAATACGGCCGCTAGACTTGTGACTGGAAAAAAACCATGGGAATCAATCTCACCTTCTCTGAGATCCCTTCACTGGTTGCCAGTAAAAGACAGAATTGTTTTTAAAACTCTCTGCCTAACGCATAGATGTATTCATGGGAATGCTCCCCATTATCTATGTGAAAAAATAAAAGCTCACAATCCCAATCGCGTTCTGCGATCCACCAATCAAAATCTGCTCCAGATTCCGAAAGCCAACTTTAAGTCCAAAGGAGAAAGAAGATTCGCGCTCCAAGGTCCCAGACTATGGAACGCTTTACCGACCAGTATTCGGTTGGAGGAGAACCACCTCGCATTCAGGAGAAAGATCAAGACTCATCTCTTTTGATTTCAAAAGAGAAAGGAACAACAAGCGCCCAGAGGCGATTAAATTCGCATGGGTTGCGCTATAGAAGTTTTTCCTTCATTCATTCATTCATGAAAAAAGTTCAGGTAGTGAGATCAGACAAAAGGCACCTCCACCTCTATTGCAATGCCTGCTTACCAAATGATCTTATAGTAAAGATCAGTATCGCTTATATCTCTATGGCGGGCTGGCTCCTAATGATCCTCTGCTACGCACTCCACATGTAGGTGAACTGTACACCAATAGGCCAGATCCGGGAGTGTTAAGAGAAATGGAAAACCAATAAAGAGTAGTACCGTAGATAAAAATGTTTATTAAAAGTAAATAATGCACTCACATGATATGCGTAAAATAGCGTCTTAGAATAAAGCCGGCCGGCTCCTAAATTCGCCCGTCCTTCCGGATGGTCGTTCGGTTGATTGCGGTGACGTCAGCACGCCGCTCCTCCCTACGCCGTTTCGTCACAAGTTGACGTCTTCCAGGGGCACGATCGGCGCGCTGACTCGCCGCTATTTGTACACTTGCTATGTCAATCTGACCGCCCAGTCCTGACATCCGGGACTCGCTGACATATACCCATCATTTTAGAGATGGGATCTTTGCCCTTACTCCTTATGACTTGGTGTCGAAACTGGCCATACTGGCAATAAATATGACCACTTCAGACCCTCATGCAAGAAACCGATAGGGACTAACTATAAATGTTTAAAAACTGTTGTGACACCGACGGAATGAAGATTGGTGCTATCGACACTCCCACGGCATCACACCAAAATGCTGGATAGGACACATATACTGATACCCAGGAATAGCCATTCTTTAAATGAATGTCACGTGCACCTTGATATCCAATGGGTCACGTTGATCAACATAAAATGCACAGTGTGCGGGTACAGTATCTCTTATAAAGATAAAATTCATAGACTATAAATGCAATTTTAAAATTGCATATATAACCATTAACAAAATTACTATCTTTAATAGAAAATTTAGGGCTGAACCCTATTCATAGGGTATACTAACTTCACTTGTGGCAGCAAGTGAAATGAGGTAAGAACAGAAAATGCTTACAATATTTAACTAAGAATTTACTTACTCTAAAAAAGGGCTCATCAAGTTGGTATATCAAGATGCCCCCAAGAGTCTAATCAATTATTGCGGAGAATCAGCAGGTCATAAATTGGTTGACCTTATAAACATGAAGACTCCCCATTGGACAGAGAAATCAGTTTGGTATCTATAATCAAATGACAATTAATATACCGTATTTATCGGCGTATACCGCGCACTTTTTTGCCCTGAAAATCAGGGCAAAATCATGGGTGCGCCTTATACGCCGATACCCGCTTTCCCGCGCCGCTTTCGAATACTGCGCTGGCATATACTGAGCACAGTACACTCGGGTATAGTCGGGCAGACTCGGCTCCTCTCGCGCTGACATCCTGGACGTACAGGACGTGAGCGTGAAAGGAGCTGAGCCTGCCCGACTATACACGAGTGTACTGCGCTCGGTATATGCAGGCGCAGTACACTCGTGAATAGTAGGGCAGACTCGGCTCCTCTCGCACTGACGTCCTGTACGTCCAGGACATCAGCGCGAGAGGAGCCGAGTCTGCCCGACTATACCCAAGTGTACTGCGCTCGGTATATGCCGGCGCAGTATTCGAAATCGGCACGGGAAAGCGAGGATCGAGCGGGGAGGACGCCGCAGAAGGACGTCGGACCCGGAGAAGAGGACACCCGAAGCCGCCGATGGACGCCGCGCAAGACACCAAAACTGTAAGTACAAAAAACTTTTTTTCCACAGGAATGGGGGCCACTTTAGGGGTGCGCGCTATACGCGGGAGCGCGCTATACCCCGATAAATACGGTATATGAAGCTTGAGTCCCGGATCTCAAGACTAGTTTACAATAATAGTAATAAACCCCCAAAATTGTAATAATAAAATAAAACACTTGGATCAGATATATATTATATGAAATCTAGCTGTTGTCTATAAACGCATTCACGTCTACGTCTACATTCAGTCCATAAGGGGTGTAGGTACGGACTTTGTAAATCCAGGCCATTTCTAATCTAGATAATTCCCTTACGAGGAATCCTCCTCTCCAGTGGGCGTCAAATTTATCAATGCCTAGAAAGATAGTCCCCTCTGGGTTTAGATTATGATGTAGATCATAATGATGTGACACAGAATGCTGTGAGAAACCCGACCTAATGTTTGTTACATGTTCTCCCAGTCTCACCTGCATCGGCCTCTTAGTCTGGCCTATATATTGGAGTCCACACGGGCACTGTAATAAATACACTATGCCAGTGGAACTGCACATGCACGTGCAGTTCCACTGGCATAATATACTGGACACACACAGTATATCACAGGTGATAGGTGCAGTACTGGTGAAATATACAGAGAGTCACCTATATATTTCTGTCCCTATAGCAAATAGCAGGAACCTGTCCCTAAACAATGTACTGGACACACACAGTATATCACAGGTGACAGGTGCAGTGCTGGTGAAATATGCATAGAGTCACCTATATATTTCTGTCCCTATAGCAAATAGCAGGAACCTAGCCCTAAACAATGTACTGGACACACACAGTATATCACAGGTTACAGGTGCAGTGCTGGTGAAATATACAGAGAGTCACCTATATATTTCTGATCCTATAGCAAATAGCAGGAACCTGTCCCTAAACAATGTACTGGACACACACAGTATATCACAGGTGACAGGTGCAGTGATAGTGAAATATACAGGGAGTCATCTATATATTTCTGTCCCTATAGCAAATAGCAAGAACCTAGCCCTAAACAATGTACTGGACACACACAGTATATCACAGGTGACAGGTGCAGTGCTGGTGAAATATACAGAGAGTCACCTATATATTTCTGTCCCTATAGCAAATAGCCGGAACATGTCCCTAAACCATGTACTGGACACACACAGTATATCACAGGTGACAAGTGCAGTGCTGGTGAAATATACAGAGTCACCTATATATTTCTGTCCCTATAGCAAATAGCAGGATCCTGTCCCTAAACTACAGTATAAGATGCAGATCTCACAGAAATAAACAGTGCTGGTGTAGATTTCTCAAGCAGGATAATCCTATCTAACACTCTCCCTTAATCAGCAGCAAATCTGTCCCTACCCTAGCTAAAGCAGACTGACAAGCCCTAAACGATGTAATGCACAGTCCCTAAACGATAAGATGCAGATCTCACAGAAATAAACAGTGCTGATGTAGATTTCTCAAGCAGGATAATCCTATCTAACACTCTCCCTCAATCAGCAGCAAACCTGTCCCTACCCTAGCTAAAGCAAACTGACGAGCCCTAAACGATGTAATGCACAGTCCCTAAACGATAAGATGCAGATCTCACAGAAAGAAACAGTGCTGGTGTAGATTTCTCAAGCAGGATAATCCTATCTAACTCTGTCCCTCAATCAGCAGCAGCATGTCCCTACCCTAGCTAAAGCAGAGTGACAAGCTGTGCTGTGTACCTCTATCTGATATAGAGGCTGGTCACATGCTGGGTCACATGCTGCACTGGCCAATCCCTACCCTAGCTAAAGCAAACTGACGAGCCCTAAACGATGTAATGCACAGTCCCTAAACGATAAGATGCAGATCTCACAGAAAGAAACAGTGCTGGTATAGATTTCTCAAGCAGGATAATCCTATCTAACTCTGTCCCTCAATCAGCAGCAGCATGTCCCTACCCTAGCTAAAGCAGAGTGACAAGCTGTGCTGTGTGCCTCTATCTTATATAGAGGCTGGTCACATGCTGGGTCACATGCTGCACTGGCCAATCACAGCCATGCCATTAGTAGGTATGGCTGTGATGGCTTCCTAGTCACAGTAGTAAAACAAATGGCGATTGGCTGCCGTGCAGCGCACCGTAACATAGCCAAACTCCGAACCCGAACCCAAACATTTTCCAATTTACAGTTCGGGTTCGCTCAACCCTACTCAAGAACAACTTTACAAAACAAATGAATAAGTAACTTGTAAAAAAAGAAGAACAGATACCAAATAGATACAATTTACCGTAATCCATATAAAGACACCCATACTGTGCAGCCATTTAGAAAATTTGATTTTGGCGGTCATTTTGAGACCTTTTTGGGTGCAGCCATAAACTGTCCTAATTTTGTATTATTGTATTTAAATTTTATCTGTATGGTATAGACGATCAGCAAATAAATCATGTTTTACTAGACTATATTGTTATATTTATATTTTGGCTGTCCAAAGCCCCATGGGGTAAACTTCTTTTTCCTACATGTCTAAATCTCAGGGTTCGCAGCCTTCTTGTCTCTTCTGATATGTGTCCTTTCCTAGCTAAAATTTATTTTGGGTGGTTAAACACCCGTTCCCCTGGACACATTGAGACTTGACCTGATTTGTGTCGCTTCTCCCCCTTTTCATTTAACCCCTGTTTTTCCAATTTGCACCTTGATATTCATTCAAGGGTTACCTATGAGCATCTCCCGTTGGGATGAGACTCATTAGCTGTGGGATTGGAGTCAATTATTTATTTATTTTCTCCTCTCCCCGTGCAGCAGAAATCATTAAATATGAATTCCTGAACTGCAGTATGCACAAATATCCACTAGGGTATTTGTTTTTGGATTACACCCTCAGGGGCTCTTTGATATGGAACTAGCGCACTTTTCTTGCAGCTACCTTTATATATAGCTTACATGCATTTTTTGATACTATCCAGTTTCATCATGCATGCACTGCCCTTATTGCAACCTTCAACTATCTATCATAGCCTGTTAGTCCTGGGGGGTTCACCTTTCTTGCGCCCCCTCTCCCGGGGGGGGATATATCACAGTCCCATGGGGGGTTCCCGGCAAGGTGGGGGGTGGTGTAGTGTTCACACATTCCCATCCCCTCCTACCTGTCCAGCTGTGGCTGAGTATTCCACTTCTCAGCCATTTGCAGGGCTCTACCTTGCCGGCGGCATTCTGTGTTCATCCCCGTATGGCTGTGGTGGGCGGCGTGTGCTTTAGGCGCCAGCACGCGCTTTCCGCCATGAGGTCATGCAGTTTGCAACAGGGATGACGACAGCGGTCAGGGCCCCCCGGCTCTCCTGGACGCCGAGGGAGCCGCACTCGGGTCGTTTATTTGAGTGGCCCCCACGTCACCATCTCTGTTGTCCATGGGGTAGCCTGAGACCTGCATATGTTATAGCCCCTTTTTTTTCTTTTTTCTTTTTTGTTGCCACACCCATAGGCCTATATAAGAACACCTGCCTGTGAATTATTTGTTGATTCCAGGCAGCCTAGCACGGACGGCAGTTTGTATACTTCTTCCCTAACAATTAGTAGTCTGTGTGCCTTTTGCATTTTTTGCAGCCCAGACTTTAATGTTTAGCAACAAGCACTACCAACTTATTTCAGCAACCTACCTATATCCTGCCTACCACCTTTCAGGTAACAGCACTTTTTCACTCACATACTTGTTAGTTGGTTATCCAACCATCACTCTTCCTTTCTTGATTTCTGACACCAGCCATCCCAGCCCTTTTGGTTGATGGTTTTGTTTTATTGTGCTTATTTTTTTCACTTCCACCATCACTCTATGTACCCACATAATTTTGATGGTTTACATCATGTCTATAATGCAATTGGCATTACACTCCCACCCACCTTTATGCACTATTTATTACATTAAAATAATATTCACTTATTATTTTTTCTTCTTTTTTAATTCTGTTCATCCATGGGGCACCTACATGTGAACTTATGTAGTACCCCAATATTTATTTATTTACATATTTTTTAAGATACAACATCATTGATCATACTCATTGATCTAATACCCTAATGGGTTTTCAATGTCTAGATCCTATTCATTTTCTTAGACATGTTAGAACTATACTGCCAGTCCATTTCTTATACACTAATATGCCTTACCTATATATACATTTTAGACCTCAGCACAACTTGCTATGATTTAATACCATGAATCTTTTTGGGAATATATGGCTAACCCATGGGGTGCTTATTGCAGGTATCGGCTCCCCAGGTCGTCGAAGGACGTTCAGCTGTGCGGCTCCTTGTAACCCACCCGTGGGCCATGTTCTTCCTTCTTCTCCCCTCCGGGTTTCTGGGGGGCGCTCGTATGGGGCTCCCTTCATTTTTCCCAACGGGTCTGTACAATTTTGACTATCAGAACACTTATTTGACAACGGTAACTTTCTGTTCGGGTCTTCTTATGTGATATATACTCAAACATGTATTTTTGATCTCAAACTTATGTTATGTATATATATTTTTGTAGAATCAATCATCCCCCTGAAGAGACCTTCCACAGGTCGAAACGCATCGGGGCACGCACACTACGCAGTTTTTATGCAATGTTGTATGTAACTGTACTTATATTGTATGATCTGCATTGTATCACTTGATCCGTAAGGGGTTCTTTTATTGTCATTAAATTTTATCTGTATGGTATAGACGATCAGCAAATATGTTTTACTAGACTATATTGTTATATTTATATTTTGGCTGTCCAAAGCCCCATGGGGTAAACTTCTTTTTCCTACATGTCTAAATCTCGGGGTTCGCAGCCTTCTTGTCTCTTCTGATATGTGTCCTTTCCTAGCTATAATTTTGTATTATTGAGTAGCAATAATTTTATGCAATTTTAAATACAAGGTAGCTGAAAAAATTATTTAAAAAAAGGAACCTGAGTTAAATAATAAAGAACACCCCATTATACATGATTAAACATCAAGCACAAGCCATCTTTATGCTAATTGTTTAAAAAGGTGATGCTCTCTCTTTTTTCTTTCGTTGTTTAAAAACAGTGGCTACTATACTATCAAAATTTAGTTTAATGGTTGTGTTTAAATTGTAATTCTTCTTTTGCATCAGGTCCTTTTTAACTTGTTATAAAACAAAAAATAAGGGGTCTGCAGGCTAGCCTTCGAGTTTTTCTTTTTTTCTTTTTTACTTTCTATTTTTTTTTGTCTAAACTCTTTCTCTGACTGATGTTAAACCACAACACACAGTGTACCTCTAGCTCTTCAGGGTCTACATGCAAAAGTCATATGTCTCAGTGACTCACATAACTTACTTTACATTTGACAACCCTGACAAGCTGAAAATGAGTAGGGATAATGTAATCAAGTACAGCTGTTGTTACATATTACAAGCTCCAGCCATTGATCTTTGGAAAAGCAAGTGTTTCTTGCTGTAGGGGGTATGACCCTAAGTATACTTCTCATCAAACCACATGCTTTACCAATATTTCTGTGTCTTAGCCTAGGATTCACCACATGCGTATGTTTCAGGCATCTACCACTGTCAGATTACTGTTTGCAGTTGACCTTTTGCAGAGCAAGATTAATATACACATGTTTTACCTCGTAACCTTTATCACTATCAATACAACATTTCACTGCTTTCCAAACTATAATGCACAGAATTGTGTCCATCTGGGCCTCACCACTTTTATTGTCAATTATTTTACATTTCATAGCCGTTATTAGTATTAGAAAATAAAATTCCATCATTTAATATACTGCATTTACATTTTTTAAGTAGATAGTGGGTATTACCAAAAAGAAGCAGAGTGAATAGCCACAAGATTTGTTGTGTGACTAACAGGCAATGGTAAAGATTAGGTGGCATACATGGCCTCCGCATGATAGGTAACCCTAGGGGATGGATGTAGCCTTACAGGTGTCTGTACAGCCACAACTATCTGGTTATTAGTGCTGTTCCAGCCAAATGAATGACTCCACACAGCTTACAACATCTTACATCATATGACCACAAAACTCCAGTGTATAGTGCAACAATTTTTTTTTACATCCAGTATGTAAACACTAGGGATAAGCTTCTGGTACGCTCAGATCCATCATCAATCACATCTCCCAGCAAAGCATCCTCATCAATTATGATGAACAATGCCCGCCAACCTGCCAACAAAAAAACAGCAACATGTCCTGTCCTGTCCTGTCATTCATTCATCCTGAGTGCAAATACAATATAGATAATACCATGTGCTGATAAAAACAAATACATATAAAAGAATATATACAAAAATGTATGAAAAATGTATGTGAAATCACCAATATAAACAGTGTATAGCAAGAGCAACTGATACCATTGTGAAATCACAGTATTACATAAAAATGGAAAAACCCCTTACTTATTCACATTGGAACCAGCAAATGTGGGAGTGGCGGCTGGTGCTCTATTTTTTTTTGAGGAGGGGGGACTCCTCTGACTCCGTCCCGACCTCCGCTTGGTCTACTGCATCACCTCATCCACGTGTGACTTGCCCAGCCCGGTCCCCTGTCACACCTGTCACAGGCACATGATACAAAGTATTGAAAATAGCTTCTACTTTCATCTGTGCATGATTGCATAACTGAAGTGAATATTCACATAGTCTTATTGTCTCAGGAGATTGTGTTCTCACAATTTACCCAGGGACATTAAGTGTAGACAACCTCACTAGAGGATCTGACCCAGCCTGACCCAGCCTGACCCAGCCTGATGGAGATATATACAATAGTCTTTATTGCAAATAAAATATTATGATGAGTAGTTTCATGTGTTTTTAAAGAGACAGTAAACCCTGATGGGTTTTACTGCCTCAGTTTTTCCCTGCAAAGTAAAAGCATGATGGACTAGTACGCATTGCATACTAGCCCATTATGTGGCACTCACATGCAAAGAAGCCTACAATGTCTCCGCTGTCCCCGCTGGTGGCTGCATTCATCTTCGTCCCTCTTTTTTCCGGGGCCGCAAACTCTGGCTCTGTGACTGGCCGAAGCCGCATGACATCACTACCAAGCAAAGAAATGGCACATAGGTCCGTTTCTTCACAGCGCATGCATTGATTACATCATCGGTGCATTACAAGGTAAATAGCTCCTAAACGGTGTGCATTAAAGAGATATTTAAACTGCCTATAGGTAAGCCTTATTCTAGGCTTGCCTATAAGTAAACGTCACAATCCTGGTTGTACAACCACTTTAATTCATCTTAGAACACATTGTTTTGTAGTATTTATTAATTTATATGATATCATTGTCAAATTACTGTACAAAAAAATATATGACAATGCCGTGGATTGTTTGTGAGAGCTGAAGTTGCATAGCAATGGCAGGGCAGGCTAATTTATTACATATACCAGATGTAAAATTATACAGACTCTCTTGCAGTAATTTACACTGTGCACAGCAAATAACAAGATAAGTACAATCTATATTTTAAATAGATCTTATGTTTATTGATTTGCTGTCTTTTTGCAATATGCTAGTAAAATTTAGATTACTACTGAATTAATGTGCAATATTTTGATTTGAGAACGTTGCTTTTTACAGGATCAGAATGAAGGCATCACCAAGGTCACAAAGTAGTATATTTATGGTATATGATTTATGGTGGAGAAAATGTAATCTTAAATTATACATAGGGTACAATCAAATGCTCTTTGACAGCCAGTTAGCTTCAATACCCAACACTGAGATAAATATAATATATAATGTTAAAGTTGGGTGAAGAGACCACAAAGCATAACTCAGGTCCCACAATTTGCACAGGGCTCTACAACTTGGGATGAGGTTTGAGTCTGGCTTGACTATGAGTTCAAAGCAGATTCAATTAGTTCACAGTTTAGGTGAATGGTGAACTAATGTGATCATTCACCACCATAGCAAACAACTATCAATAACGTACTTCCTGGCCTTTAAACCTAGACCAGGTGGCTTAGAAAAGAGTCTTGTAACAATGTAAGGCTGGGTTCTCAGCCATAATGACAATGTGCTTGGCTGTGATACCGAAAGCATAGGCTGACAAAAGGAATAAAGGGCAGGTCAGTGTAGGGCTTATTGGGCTTATTGGCACTGGTCTCCTAAAGTAGATGTAAACCCATACAACATGCTATTGCTAGCAAGCAATTATATTTGCTGACACACATGGACACGATGTTCACTAGGAGCACATATTCTGGGAATCTCTCTCTCTCTCTCTTTATTTCTTTTGGTTGCACTTTCTACACACAGGTCACTTTGTCTATGCTCCTTCACCTGCTCTTGCTGGGTAATAGGCTCTCTAATCTCATGCATATAATTTCAGGTGCTGTTTCTGGGTTTCCCATCAGGATGCCATGTCTTCCCGACACACTCCTAAACCAGATAACCTGCAGTGTTTTCTATTTGGAGGTGTTATCTTAGATTACTATATAGCTGATTTGTAAATATTGTTCTATTAATGGACACCTATATACAGCATCTCACAAAAGTGAGTACACCCCTCACATTTTTGTAAATATTTTATTTTATCTTTTCATGTGACAACACTGAAGACACAACACTTTGCTACAATGTAAAGTAGTGAGTGTACAGCTTGTATAACAGTGCAAATTTGCTGTCCCCTCAAAATAACTCAACACAGCCATTAATGTCTGAACCACTGGCAACAAAAGTGAATACACCTGTAAGTGAAAATGTCCGAAATGGGTACAATTAGCCATTTTCCCTCCCTGGTGTCATGTGACTTGTTAGTGTTACATGGTTGTGAATAGAGAGCAGGTATGTTACATTTGGTGTTATCACTTTCAATCTCTCAAACTGGTCACTGGAAGTTCAATATGGCACCTCATGGCAAAGAACTCTCTGAGGATCTGAAAAAAAGAATTGTTGTTCTACATAAAGATGGCCTAGGCTACAAGAAGATTGCCAAGAAACCTCAAACTCCATTGAAGTCTATGGGACCCAAGCAAGAAAAAATATAAAGTCCCCATTTTAAAAGGCTTATATGCAAGTTATTGGCCACAGGTACGGGGGCCTGGCTACTCCCTTGGGGGACATGTACCAATCCACATATTGTTTGGGTTTTGTTGATGCCTTCACCCCTTAATCTTCTAGAGGCCTAGAGGTAAACTTGATGAAAGCAAATATTAGCCTAGCTGTAAAAACAAAAAAATTTTATTTTGCTGTCACACAGTTGCGGAAAAGTTTGTCTTTTGGTGTTGTTGGTGCCTTGACCCCTTTACCTTCAAGGTACGCTCGATGAAACAAGAATTGGCCTTACTATTAAAAAAAATGAAATTTGACACCCCTGTCACACAGTCTTTGGTTGTTGTTGGAGCCTTGACCAAGACCAATTTGTCTGCAACTGTGTGAAAGTGGGGTCAAATATTTTTTATTTTTTTTACAGCAAGGCCAATTCTTGCTTTTATCATCAGTACCTCTAGAAAGTTATGGGGTGAAGGCATCAAAAATACCCAAAGACCAATTGTTCTGCAACTGTGTGATAGGGGCATCATATTTCAATTGTTTACAGCAAGGCCAATTGTGTTCATCAACAACACCTCTAGAAGGTTATGGGGTGATGGCTCCATGTACACCCAAATACCAATTTTATGCAACTGTGTGACAGGGGAGTCAAATTTCATTTTTTTTTTAGCAAGGCCAATTCTTGCTTTCATCAAGAGTACCTCTAGAAATGTACAGGGTAAAGGCACCAGCAACACCCACATTCCTATTTTTCTGCAACTGTGTGAAGGGTGCATCAAATTTCAATTGTTTACTGCAAGGCCAATACTTGCGTTCATCAAGAGTACCTTTAGAAGGTTAAGGGGTGAATGCACCACCAAAACCCAAAGATCAATGTTTGACAGGGGCATCATTTTTTTTATATAGCAAGGCCAATTATTGCTTTCATCACAAGTACCACTATAGGGTTGCAGTGTGAAGACATTAGTAACACCCAAAGCCCAATTTTCTGCACCTGTTACTTCTATCCGCAATCTGCACAAGAGACACCAGACTTAATCTAAATAAAAATGTTCATCTTGGCCTGAGTGTACTATAATTTGGCTTCTTCATATAAGGCTTGCCCACAGTGGTGCAAAAATTTGTTATTAAAGAGACACCAGAATGTATCCAAAAAATCTTGAATCTTGTTCCAAGTGCACTAAATTGTAGCCTCATCATACAGACTGGCTCCCCACAAACTGTTGTTTACGAAATAAAGAAAGCTTGCAGGGAAAATCTATTTAACCACTTCCATACCAGGCACTTACGCACCTTCCCGCCCAAGCCAATTTTCAGCTTTCAGCACTGTCGCAATTTGAATGACAATTGCGCGGTCATGCTACACTGCACCCAAACAAAATTGGCGTCCTTTTTTCCCCACAAATAGAGCTTTCTTTTGGTGGTATTTGATCACCTCTGCGTTTTTTTTTTTTTGCGCAACAACTAAAAATAGAGCGAAGATTTTGAAAAAAAAATACGTTTTTATTTTTTTCTGTTAATTTTTTTGTAAATGAGTATGTTTTCTCTTTCAATTACGGGCACTGATATGGTGGCACTGATGGGCACCGATGAGGTGGCACTGATGGGCACCGATGAGGTAGTTCTGATGGGCACCGATTAGGTAGCACTGATGGGCACTGATAGGCGGCGCTGGTATGGGGCACTGATGGGCACTCATGGGCGGCACTGATGGGCACTCATGGGCGGCACTGATGGGCACTCATGGGCGGCACTGGGCACTCATAGGCGGCACAGGTGGGCACTCATAGGCGGCACAGGTGGGCACTCATAGGCAGCACAGGTGGGCACTGATAGGTGGCACAGGTGGGCACTGATAGGTGGCACAGGTGGGCACTGATAGGTGGGCACTGGGCATGGATTGGCACTGACAGACACTGGGGTGGCACTGATGATCACTGAGGGGTGGCACTGATGGATTACCTGTTGCCAATCACTGCCCATGCGTGGGCACTGATTGGCATTATTGGCATTATTTATTTTTTACTGCCCTTTTTTTTTTGTCCTTTTTTTGTCCTTTTTTTTTTTTTTTGTAAGTACCCTGGTGGTCTAGTGTGGGCACTCCCTGGTGGTCCGTGTGGCGATCCGAGGGGGGGCTGCGCTGATAAACAATCAGCGCGAACCCCCCCCTGTCAGGAGAGCCGCTGATCGGCTCTCCTGTACTCGCGTCTGTCAGACGCGAGTGAGGAAGAGCCGTCGGCGGCTCTTCCTGTTTACATCGTGATCAGCCGTGATTGGACACGGCTGATCACGTGGTAACGAGGCTCCGCCGGAAACTCGTTACCGAGATCGGAGGTGCAGGGTGTCAGACTGACACCCCGCATCACCGATCGCCGCGCTGCGCGCCCCTACGGGCGCGCGCGGCATTGAAATCGTGCTAAGCCGTTTGAGAACGGCTAGTCACGATTTCATAACCACTTCCCGGCCGTAAATCGGCTATTGGCCGGGCGGGAAGTGGTTAAATTTTTTTTTTTATATATATATAAATGTCAGTTTTGCTGCATCAGATTCTATACATGGTACAGATGTGCCACTTTACAAGCAGGCTTTTCTGGACACCTTATTTTCTTTCTTTTTTCTCGTGAGGGTAGGTAGCTACATTTTTTATTCCTTGCTGGCCACATACTTGTTGAATTTAACACATCCCTGAGCAAGAGAGAGCCCCGTAAAAACTTTGCTAAGGGGGATGGTAACTATGTCAATGGTTTCAACAACTATCTAACAATCTAATTTTAGAACTTACTCATCCAAATGATCTTGACTATGTCCAGAAACGAACAATACTGAAAAAGAAAATATAGGTTGTTTTTTTTATTGCTGTTGATTATCTTCTTGATTGCATTGTTAAACATGTGTATTGTGCTTGTGGAAATATTGTATTTCTGCCCTATAAAGTGGTTCATTGGAAATACAGTATATGTATGTTACTTAGGTGTGCTCTAAAGACCATTGTGTAAAAGCCACTCATGAAGGTCCTAACCCTTGTGGAAAAAATATAATTTGCAGCTTCAATTATGTTTAGTGACAGAAACAACAACAAAATGAAACAGATGGCCTCCAAATCATATCCCACTCAATTTGTAATAGTTACAAAAGAAACAACCTATTTAGTATAAGAGATAACCAATCACATCTGCAGCAAGTAGAAGTGGAAGAGCAATTATGAAGCCAATATGTTTCATAGGTGAAGGATGCAGTTATAGTCTACAGCATAATTGCTGTAGTATTGTGCCAATGGATGTAAATAATAACAAACTCATTTATTTGGAGATAGTACAAGTCATACAAATCACATGTCTTTTGGAGTAAAAAGCTCAAAATTTTAAGCTGACGCATTGGGGATAATAACTGTAATGTTCATAAAATGAGTGCATGATACTATGGTAAAAGCAGCCACTAAAATATCTCAGCAGCAAAAAAAAATGTATTTGGAAATGGTTCAACAAATTACAATAATGTTTTGGGGGCTGCACACCACCAAACAAAAAAAAGTAATCAATGTACTCAGGGTGCGTGTAACAAATCTACTCATTCTGCCATACTACTGCTCTTCCCCTGCCACGTGCACCCGTGGTTGAGACTTCAAGCTGCCATGTCACATATTCTGCAGGCATAGTCCATTGTTGTCTTTATCAGGCCCAAAGCAAATATTTGCAGCAAATGCTGGAGCAAATGCATGTAGACAGAAAATGGTTGTATGTTAGCAGTACTAAGATGCAAACAAGTATTTTTTGATTATTTGTTGACTACATTTTTTTTGGGCTACTTTTGGACATCATGAGAGTCTCACAATTCTAGGAATTTCTGTGTCCCTCAATGGTTGTTAAATGGACAGTACTACTTTGCTACAAAAATGAGGCATGATGGTTGTGAGTAGGGTTATCCTGTGCTGGATGATGAGACCTGGGTGAAATGTAGCTCTAAGAATGTACGGTAAACAATGTACCAATGGTGTGTAAATAGTGATTGGTCGATTAAATCCATCTCTGATATGATAATCATATATAAGTGAATAAAACACAAGTGAATCAAGTCCAAACAGTGAATGAGCATGTAATGTCCACCACGGAATAGTTGTTGTTCACCAATAAATAACAGTGGCTTTAACAAACACGTGGAATATCCGGGATAATATGTCATCTAACCAACAGGAGGAGTATGCACTCTTACCGGAAATGGTGGACTCGAAAGTAATCAACAACGAGTCAATCTAGCAGGGGTGCCTGAATCGGCAAGTCTCCGGAACGGTTGAAGAAACCCAAGGAGCTCCAAGAGCGACTCCAGAGGATCGTTTGGGTAACTGCCAAGCTGGAATTCAGATGATCAAACGGAAAAGCCAAAAAACTCTCATCCAGGAGGGTATGAAAATAAAAAATGCCTCCATATAGTGTAGGTCAAAAAAGAAAGTTTTTATTTTAAAAAAACAACATACATGGATAAAAATGTGATCACAGGATAAAAGCAATGTGGAGATCAATAAACCAAGCCCGACACGTTTTGTCCAAATAAGACTTTAACTGGGGCAATGGCTTCTTTGGTGCACATGTCCATTTAACCTGTAGGTGGCAGTGTAACCCAACAGTCCAAGATTCATACGAATTCCTGTGTCCTTCAATGTACTCCAAAAAAAAGGATTTTATGGTGAGGACAAAAATCTTATGTAACCTTTTTTTACTGCCAACGACGTATTACATAAAATAGGACAGAACAGCTTCCGGCTGGTTTCCCTTGCATTCCCCCTTCTGCTGTAAGCTCATGTCACTGAATTTATAGCATAAAACACAATTGTATTCTCCAGATTGGACCTTAACCACTTAAGGACCGCCTACTGCACATTTACGTCAGCAGAATGGCACGGCTGGGCACATCAACGTATATATACGTTGATTTTAGTACCCAGCCGTGGGTCGCAGGCGCACGCGACTCGGTCCGAAGCTCCAGGACCGGGACCGCGGGATTCGCGGACCCGATCACCGATGCAGTGCGGCGATCCGTCCCTGGAGCGGAAGAACGGGGAGAGCCGTGTGTACACACGGCTTCCCCGTGCTTCTCTGTGGCCGTAGCATCGATCGCCTCATCCCTGTAATAGGGGGACGCGATCGATGACGTCACACCTACAGCCACACCCCCCTACAGTTGTAAACACACACATTAGGTCACACATCCCCTACAGCGAATTATAAAACTGCAATAAAACTATCCCTTATTTTGTAAACGCTATAAATTTTGCGAAAACCAACCGATAAACGCTTATTGCGATTTTTTTTACCAAAAATACGTAGAAGAATACGTATCGGCCTAAACTGAGGAAAAAAAATGTTTTTTTATATATTTTTGGGGGATATTTATTATAGCAAAAAGTAAAAAATATTGCATTTTTTTTAAAATTGTCGCTCTATTTTTGTTTATAGCGCAAAAAATAAAAACCTCAAAGGTGATCAAATACCACCAAAAGAAAGCTCTATTTGTGGGGAAAAAAGGACGCCAATTTTGTTTGGGAGCCACGTCGCATGACCGCGCAATTGTCAGTTAAAACGACGCAGTGCCGAATCGCAAAAAGGGGCAAGGTCCTTTACCTGCATTTTGGTCCGGGTCTTAAGTGGTTAAAGGCACTATATCACACAGGTTAACTACTTAAGGACCCCCGCACGCACATATACGGCCACAGAATGGCTCGTACAGGCACAAGGGCATAAATTTACGTCCCCGCCTTCGTGCGGTTCGGGGGTCCCCCTGCCTCTGGGAGCGATCGCCGACGAGCGGGCGGATGTCCGTGATTTCCGCCCCCCCCGCGATCGCTCCCAGCCAATGGGAGCGCGCTCCCATCGTGTCAGTTCCTCCTCCTGTGTTTACACAGGAAGGAGGAAATGATGTAATCTCTCATCGCAGGGCTGTTTCCCAGCGCTGCTGATGAGAGAAGACATCACAAGTAAGTGTGCACCAACACAACACTGACACACACTCACATAGGCATATTAACCCCTTGTGATCGCCCCCCCCCCCACCCCCCTGTCACAGTGTCACTGAATGCAGTGATCTAATCACTGCATTTAGTGTCAGTGTGACAGGCAGTGTAAAAAACAGTTAGTGTTAGGTTCAGGATAGCCCCCCCACCCCCCCTAATAAAGTTTTAACCCCCTGATCACCGCCCTAGTTAACCCTTTCACTCCCTATTGCCAGCGTCACTAAGCGATCATTTTTCTGATCGCTGTATTAGTGTCGCTGTTCCCGCTAGGTAGCTATTTTTTTTTATTGCGATTTTTTTTTTACTAAAGACATGTGGCTGAATTAATTTTGGCCTAAATGTTTTACTAAAATTTAGTTTATTTGATTTTTTTTATAACAAAAAGTAAAAAAATTGTGTTTTTTTTCAAAATTGTGGCTCTATTTTAGTTTATAGCGCAAAAAATAAAAATCGCAGAGGCGATCAAATACCACCAAAAGAAAGCTCTATTTGTGGGAAGAAAAGGACGCAAATTTTGTTTGGGAGCCACGTCGCACGACCGCGCAATTGTCTGTTAAAGCGACGCAGTGCCGAATCGCAAAAACACCTTGGGTCATTTACCAGCGTATTGGTCCGGGTCTTAAGTGGTTAATAAAAAAAAAACATTGTCGGTTTTTATTATAGTACAAAACTAAATATATTATAAACATTGATATGGCTTTCAAAGAAAAGTATCACAAAATCCAAAGACAATGTCATAGAAGATACAAACTTGTATGATGTAGTTCCATTTTCCAACGTGTTTCAGAGAGGTAAGGTGTTCTATCGGGTTAAGGCCAGTCAAGTTTCTCCACCCCAAACTCAGTCATCCATTTCTTTATAGACCTTCTTTTGTACAATAGTGAAAATCATTTGGTGGAAGGGGGTTATGATGTGGGGTTGTATTTCAGGGGTTAGGCTTGGCCCCTTAGTTCCAGTGAAGGGAACTCTTAAGGCATCAGCATACCAATACATTTTGGACAATTTTATGCTCCCAACTTTGTGGGGAAGGTTTGGGGATGGCCCCTTTCTGTTCCAACATGACTGTGCACCAGTGCACAAAGCAAGGTCCATAAAGACATGGGTGAGTGAGTTTGGGGTGGAGGAACTTGACTGACCTGCACAGAGTCCTGACCTTAACATGATAGAACACCTTTGGGATGAATTAGAGTGGAGACTGTGAGCCAGGCCTTATGCTCAAACATCAGTGCCGGACCTCACAAATGCGCTTCTGGAAGAATGGTCAAACATTCCCATAGACTCCTAAACCTTGTGGACAGCCCTCCCAGAAGAGTTAAAACTAATATTGCTGCAAAGGGTGGGCCAACTCAATATTGAACCCTACAGACTAAGATTGGGATGCCATTTAAGTTCATGTGCAACTTAAGGCAGGTGTCACAATACTTTTGGCAATATAGTGTGTATATGTCACTATCTAGCCCAAGTCGAGGGGAACCCAGATCCTCAATTACATCAAGGGGAGCACGGTGACCACTGGAGCCCCTGAATGTCGGTCCTGGGAAATTTGTGGTGCACAACCCTTAGATTAATACACAAAAGTATATACACTAAATAACATGAGTAGAGATTGCCCAAAAGATTTCCACCTGTAAGTGATGAACTTATAGTAAAACTGTTCAGAAGACTCTGTTGAAAAAAACAATAACTATGATCAGTGGCTGACAAGCTGCTGATAGCAGCTATTAATCTAATATGTGACCATCCCTTTCCCCCCCCCCCCAATCCATGATCCCCGGGCACTCTGACACCTCTGCCACCTATTCTCCAAAGTGCCCCTGCTGCTCCCATTTACCACCCCCACTGCTCTTACCCATCCCCTAGTACAAACAAATGGCCACTGCCCCCACCTATAACTTGCCTTTGCAGCAAGGAACACATGTTGACCAGTCTGAAACATTATCCTGTCTAACAGAATGCATTAAAAACAGGGAATCACAGTGAAAGCATGTGCATTATAATGGATAGGCAGAGGACATGTAACCCTAGAGGGAACCCACCCCTCCTTCAAGGTACAGGGGCACAGGGACATCAAGTGTGTCGCACCATGACAATGAAGGTGTCCCATGCATCCCCTCACCAGTATTCCAACATTATATCAAATGGCCACTGCCCGCCTACAACTGGCCTCTGCAGCAAGGAGCACATGGAAGGGCAACCCATGTCAAACAAAACCAAGGAAATTCCCAGCTGTGCTTCCACAATGTGCTTCCACTGTGGAGGCTCTCAAAATGTAAAATAAGGACTGTGGATGAAACTGGGGTGCTGTGAAGTGGCTCTGCAGCTTATGCATGTATTTGCAAATGTGTGCAAACTAAAACCCTATTTTTAACGCATACTGTTAGACAGTATAATTCGGTTAGTTGTAGACTGGTCGGTAAGTCGACCTGGGAATTTCCTTGGTCTTGTTTGATCTGACTGCTATCCCGCAGCATTGATCCCCTAGTGTCCCTCCTTCAGTATTGCCAGCTTCTCCTCCTCTCTCTCCCATCAGCTGTCAGCTGCTGCAGGGGAAGCCACAGGTGGATTGGATTTTCAGGATAACTCCCCCAACCCTTTGATCCCCATTGTTTTATACCCCCCCCCCCCGCAGCAATGATCCCCTGGTTCTCCCAACAGCCTGCTGGCTTCTCCTCATCTCCCTCCTGCCAGTTGTCAGTTGCTGTTGGAGCACAATAGGAGGTATTTTTTAAGGATGGAGTGTGGGGGGGTAACCATGTCATCTTTACTGACCCCTCTTTTTTGGATGAACAGAGTGAGTGGTAGGTACTGATCACAGCTGCACCTGATTTTGCAATATCCAGTTTTCAACCCCATCGATTAATACAATTGTATCTTTTAGATTAAATAGGAATGTGGAAGGAATTTTGTATTCTATGTTATGCTTGTGTCCACTAATAATGATTTTAATGTATTTTTAGGCAAAATGTCAATTTGACATTTGCACAACTATCACAGGACCTACAAATTCAGTAGCACCTTCTTTTTATTCTACCTTTCCTATGATTTCAGAAAATGCATGGTTTTGGGATCTTAAAAAAAACTCTGAAAGCTGTAAGTAAAATATAAAAAAAATGCAAAAATTGTCTGACCACCTGAGTTTAAAAGTAAAGCGCAGACCCTGACAACAGGGTTAAAAGAGAAAACAAGACATGCTTATGATACACGGAGCTTTAGTAATTATTTTGGTCAGAATTTATATCTTGTTTAAGGGATTTGATATGGTTACAATTTTTCTATACAGGTCAAGTTGAATTATTTCATCTTAAGGCAATTCTCTCACAATTCTGTAGCGCTACCCCAAAGAAGCTACTTGGTAATTTAGGCCTCTCTGTTCTGCGTCTCAACCTCAGCCCCTCTGACGAACCTGGTTAAATGAAAGTCACTGCAAGCATTTGTAAGAACACAAGTATATATACCTTTAACCTCCCTAGCGGTATGATTCTGTCTGGAATTACATACCAAAAGTGGTACAATTTTTTGCATGGAAATTGGGTGTTTTACTGTAGGCCTGCAATTCTTAGGAATAACTCGCTTAAATCTGTCCAAACAAGACATCCCGGGTATGATAAAGTTTGAAAAACAAAATCATACATTTTTATATAATAAATAACTATAAATAATTATAACAAATAATAATGTAATTATAATAAAAAAATATTCAATAATGTAATCAACTCAAAAACACTGAAATGTGCTCAGTTGCAGAATTGTCGCTGTCATTATTTTTTTTTTATGATGAATAAATTCTGCAAGTGATTATAATTTATTATCGCTGTTTTCTAGCTGATCTAAAACCATTTTTGACATAAAGGGACACTTTTGGTTACTATGGGCAATCTACAGTTTGCAGGGAGAAAGAACACTTTTTATTATGTAAAAGAACATGTAGGGCACTGGACAGACCACTGGGGACAAGGGGGGTGTGTATTTTTTACATACAGTACTGTAATCTATAAGATTACAGTATACTGTATGTAATGTGTTTGTTTACGTTTTTGAATTTGGGAACGGAGAACGATGGCCCACTCACTCACACAGCGTGGATGCATCGCTGGATCCAGGAACAAGGTAAGCCACCGCGCTGCAGGCTCTGAATAGCTACCCCAAGCATGACTCGGGGATACTGATCTTAGCAAAAAAAAACACCCCGAGTCACGCTCGGGGATACCGCCAGGGGGTTAACTTGCCTGTGAGTTAGTACCAGGAAATAGACACAAAACAGTTTAGTGGCAAATTAACTCAGTATATTGGTACATGTTAGAATAAATGCTAGTTTGAGCATAAATGAGCACACAGAAGATAGCTTCAGACACAATCTAGTAGACAGTATAATTACTATGCCAAGCAGTGGCGGCCCGTCCATAGGGGGCGCCTGGGCGCCGCACCCCCTCCCCCAGTTAGTAAAAAAATAATGTTTTATTTAAACATGTCCCTTTAAGGGAAAAAAAGGTCCTTAGGTGCGCTGTGTCTGGGCGCCGGGCGCCGGGCAGAGTGCAGTACGGGTAGCGCCACATCTGTGCAATCACGAGATTGCAGACGTGGCGCTACATTGGCAGCCAAAAAATGCTTTTGTGGCGCAGTCCATTGCGCCACTGTTTCCGGCGCGATGGACTGTATTGTTTATGGCTGGGCGGGTGCACACACTTTCTGTGTGCACCCGCCCATCTCTGTGCTAGTTCCGACGTCACTGGAAGAACAGGAAGTGACGTCGGGACTCTCAAGCTCAGTGCACCTGGAACAGGTCATAGCTGATTTATGCAGCCTGCCTTCCCCTCTCTGCAGCAGTCCATCTTCTATTGTATATGGCGGCAGCAGTAGCAGTGGCACAACAGAACCCCCCTCCTGGGCCCCCCCCCCTGCTTATTGAAAGTTTTAGTGCTGTAATAAAATCAAAAGGTGCTTCAACAAAGTATTAGTTTAAGGGTGTGCACACTTATGCAACCATATTATTTTTTACTTCCCTCCACCTAAAATATTTCAGTTTGTTGTTCAACTGAGTTGTACAGTTTATGAGTTACATTAAAGGTGGAAAAAGTTCTGAAATGGTTTTTCTTTGTCTACTATTTTTACATCACAGAAACCAGACATTTTAACAGGGGTGTGTAGACTTTTTATATCCACTGTATTTTTAAGGGGAACCCCACTTTGTTTCTTTTTATAAATGTAAAAAGAAAAAAGGGACATGGTTACAAACTAAAATTAGACTTACACTACACTCTCTATAATCCTGCAAACTGCAATTCACTGTAATTCACTCATTATTGGCAATATACAACACTGAATATAGTACTGTATATAACACTGTCTAGCTCTGCAGTAGCACACTACACTAGAAAACTCTCTCTTTCTAAAAGCACAGTCAACTGTCCCTTATTCTAATTAAACTCCAACAAACTGACAAAGGGTTGCTGTGAGAGCAATTTTTTATAGCATTTGGTATGGGACCTTTGCCAAATCCATCTTTGCCAAGCAATTCCTGCCAAAGGACCTAAAGTTCAGGTTAAATTTGAACCTCTGAACAAGCAAAATTCAGAGCTCATCCCTAATCCCATCAAGACAGGAGACCCCAAAGAAATGAATGTGTATGAATGTGTATGCAACAGTGACCACCATCTCTGTTTTTGATATCTTTCTACCTATCACTTTAAGGCACTGTGTCGTTGACAGGTAAAGGGCTACTTCCAACTGACTCTGCATGATTGGTATTTTTTCTTCTGAGTGTAAAATTGCTCCGAATGTTAAATGACCCTACGTAAGCTGGCATATGAAAGGAGAACAAGTAGTTGTTTTTGTTGTTGATAATCCATCCAATTTCTGAAGCATCTGAAGAACTTTCTCAACATGTTAATTTATTAACCATTGGCAGCTGATTATAAGTCTTCCACTCAAACCTACAGTGCCTTTGCTACTGATGTTAGGGCCATGGTTGGTTTACAGCCTGCCCCAAAGAAAGGTAGTTCTTTAAATCATGGTAATTTATCCTACTGAGGTAAATTCTAAATAAAACCATATCCACTAAAGGCAGTGTTATGCATCAACCAAATCTGTTTGAATTAGAGATTGAAATACATTTCTCAGTTTCACCACCATCCTTGCTGTGTGAATTTGATGTGCTGCCATCTCTGTCATGGATATCAACTTACCTATCACCTTGAGACACTGTCACTGACAGGTAAGAGCTTGCTAGTGCTACTTCTACCAGATTGCACAATTAAATTATTTTTCTGATGGGAGCAAAAATGTGTTGTTCTGTATGTTGATTGCAATAGACAATCCCTCTTTTTGGACAATACATTGTTGTCTAAATAATGGTGAACTTTAATACCTTCCTTTATGAGTGATTCTTTAATAACCAAGTGTAGACAACAATAAATCCACACAATCGGACATGTTGACAAAACAGCAAGCCTCAATATTTAATAATGAAAGTGAAAAATCAGTTCATCTTGAATTACGACTTGAGCTAGAACTGTGTGATGAGGGAGTTCTTCTTACCTAACCTGGTAGGGCTAAATAAAGTTTGTGCAAAAAATACATACCTTACTGCAAGAAAAGCATAATTAATGCTTGATAACCCATACCTTTTTTAGTTGGACGGGATACTGAAAGGAGACAACCTGTCTATTGAAGGAGAAGCAGATGGATGTGAAAACAATAAGGAAGATGCCACAAGATCCATAAGAAGCGTGTAATACATGATACCTATACATTGTGGGGGGGGGGGCTCATGCAACTTGGATGCTTTGCCTCACCACTCTTCCTCCAGTCTCTGGGACCTTGATTTCCAAATGAAATGCAAAATGTACTTTCTTCTGAAAAGAGGACTTTGGACCACTGAGTAAAAGTCCAGTCCTTTTTCTCCTTAGCTCAGGTAAGGCACTTCCAACGTTGTCTCTGAATCAGGAATGGCTTGACACAATAAATATGACAGTTGTAGCCTTGATAAATCTGTTTGTGATGGCTTTTAAAGCACTGACACCAGCTGTAGTCCACTCCTTTTGAATCTCCCCCAAATTCTTCAATGGCCTTTGCTTCACAATCCTCTTAAGGTTGCGGTTATCCCCGTTGCTTGTGCACCTTTTTCTACCACGCTTTTTTTTTCCGTCCACTCAGCTCTTCATTAATATGCTTGGATACAGCACTCAGTGAACAGCCAGCTTCTTTAGCAATGACCTTTTGTGACTTACCCTCCTTGTGGATGGTGTCAATGACTGTCTTCTGGACAACTGTCAAACAAGAAATCTTCCCCATGACTGTGTAACTTACTGAACCAGACTGAGAGGCCTTTTAAAGTAGGGTTGCACCGATACCACTTTTTTAAGACCAAGTACAAGTACCGATACTTTTTTCAAGTACTCGCCGATACCGATTATCAATACTGTTTTTGAATGTCATGTGGCAGTGGCACTAATAAGCAGCACCGATGACGCATGGACTGTGTCAGTAGTTTTTTTTTTACAATTTTATTTTTTACATTTATTTTTTGTTATTTTTGTTTTTCAATGCATTCTTTTTTGGTGGAGGGAGGGGGAGTTAATGGTGTTAGTGTGTTTTTTATTGAATTTTTTAATTATTTTTACACTTGAACCTTTTAAATATTTATTACAATTTTTTACTTTATTTCTTATTTTTTATGAGCCCTGTTGGGGGGCTTTGGTGAGATATCAGGGGTCTTAACAGACCACTGACATCTCCCTTTAGAGACAGGGAAAGAGAATGAGAACACAGATTCCCCAGTCCCTTTCTCTGCAGCCTCAGCAGCACTGAAGATGCATAGACAGGAGACAGAGACTCCTCTCCATTCCTAAACTGAAGCATTGTAAACACAGTTTACGATGCTCAGTTATGAATGCACAGAGTCAGTGATCACTGACTCTGTTCATTTAGAAAAGGAAGGAGCCAGTAAATGATAGATTTACTGGCTCCTTCCTCCACTCTCCATCCTGACAGATCAAGGAGAAAAGGGGCGGAGGTGCACCAAGAGGGACCGGAGCACAACACAAAGGGGGACAGGAGTGGAGCCCGGAGGGGGACTAGAGTGGAGCACGGAGAGGGACAGGAGCGGAGCACGGAGGGGGACCGGAGCAGAACATGGGGCGGGACAGGAGTGGAGCACAGAGGGGGACAGGAGCAGAGCATAGGGAGGGGGACAGAAGAAGAGCATGGAGGGGGACAGGAGCACAGAGGGGACTGGAGGAGCACAGAGGTGGACACAGAGGGGGACTAGAGGAGGATACAGTGACAGTCAGGGGTGATTGGTGCAGCGGTGGGGGGAGTTACAAGCACCGATCTCTCTGTATAGATTTTAATGAAGCAGCTGAAAGCCGTGGGAGGGAGAGAAGAAGAAGTGGCTGTCAGCTGCTTTATTGAAACATATACAGGGAGATCGGTGCTTGTAACTTCCCACTGATCACCTCTGACTGCCCAGGTATTGGATCAAGCATCAGAACATTTGCCCGAGTACAAGTAATCGGGAAAATGCTTGGTATCGGCACCTATACTAGTATCGGTATCGGTGCAACCTTATTTTAAAGGTTTTGAGTTAATTAGCTGATTAGAGTGTGACACATGAGTCTACAATATTGAACTTTTTCACAATATTCTAATCTTCTGAGATACTGACTGCTGGGTTTTCACTAGCTGTATGCGATAATCATCAAAATTAAAAGAAAGAAATGCTTGAAATATATTACTTTGTGTGTAATTAAGCTATTGTGAGTTCCACTTTTTGAATTGAATTACTGAAAAAAATATTACTTTTTGATGATATTCAGATTTTTTTAGACTGTATATTGTGCAGTTTACAGATAGTCTATGAAAGAAAATCTTTAATTTGTACAGGAATTGTTTTTGCCAATAAAAAGAGTTGGATTTGTTTTATTGCTCAGTAACAGCTGATTTATATTGTATAATGGTTCAGTATTTCCTTTGATGGCACATAAGAGTTATTCATTGCATTTTATAATTCATATTAATAAACCAGTGAGGGCCTTCCTTTAGTAAGGGATATGGTCTATGGACAGAGTTCTGCAGTAGAATAGCTGTTGGTAAATGGTCTGAAATTGTCCTTTTTATCATTTGACTGACTGTGATACTATTGCAATGTTAATGGCCTAGAGCCTTTGTATGTATTTGTGAAAAACAGAAAACTCATGTATTCCAAAGTAAATAGGTTTTAGTGCCCCTAATCTAAAAAGACCATACCACCTCGAAAACAATGTAAATTTAGTAAATTGTATGATGATATGCTGGTGATGGTTTTTTTAACACTTTTGATTTTACTTTCTTTGTTTGATTTATTTTCCCCTAAACTAAATTGGTGCTATCTATTTCTCCAGAGGTTAAAAATCAATACACAATGAAATTGCTATTTCTCTGTTTGGCCACATATTGCTGATCAGAGTTTTAATCTGCCCTTCCTTTTACTTTCATTAAAAGCATTTTACTGCTTTTTATAGAAATTGATATACCACAGGAACCTTTTTCAACTATGCAATAAATGCCCCCATCATAAAGCTGTCAAAACTAAATGTGGCATTTCTTATTAAGCAAGTAAATACAGCAATCATTTTGATGAATAATCCTATTTATAGATCAAGGAAACAAAACTGATAACAGCCTGTACTCTAAAGAAAAACATCACCAGAGATAGATAGATAGATAGATAGATAGATAGATAGATAGATAGATAGATAGATAGATAGATAGATAGATAGACAGATAGATAGATAGATAGATAGAAATAGATAGATAGAAATATTTTCTATAACTTTCATTGTTTTCTTTTATGGATAGTGAAAATAATTTTTGTTTAGTCTCATTCGCTGACTTAAATCTCATTCAAGGCAACAGACTTTCCATTCTGCAATATTCAGTCATTCACCCTATTCAGTTTAGTTACTGTATGTATTGCCGTATAACACTCACTTTTTTACCCTGAAAATAGAGGGTAAACTGTGCCTACGTCTTATACGCAGGGGGCTGTGGCAATTTTTTTTCCTGAAACTTCCCTCTTAAAGTTAGGGTGCGTGTTATACGGCTGTGCGTGTTATACGCCGATAAATACGGTATATAGCTAGCTGTTAAAATGCATATAGATATCTAATGAAAATCTTCATACCTGCTGTTACATTATATTGGAGTGCAACAAGAGCTGGCTTAACACTACCCACAGAGAACATGGTACCAAAAAACATAACTGTTTCTTATGTCATACATACACAACAACTGTTAGCACAAGTACAAAGTGTCAGAAAAATAAAAGAAAAATAACTTGATAAAGAAGGGCAGACCTATTGAACCACTTCTTTTTCTGAAATGCATCTTTTATGGGTGTACGTTTTTTTTTATAAAACTTCAGTTCTAGCATATTTACTGCAAGTTAACTACACTAGTCTTCACAGCAGAAAATGAGCATTAACCTGCTTCATCAAGATTACTAGACACATACAATTATAGTGGAAAAATGTTGGACTGATATTGGTAGTGGTACATTATCTTAAGGGTGTAATGGACACCTACCCCGGCATCCAGACTCCACGGGTACCCATGGCCATCCAAAAAACATTCTGCATCTCGGTTTTTAGACTTTAAAAATCTTTAGATAATTGTTTAGACAATATCCCTTTTGCATTATCCATCTAAACAAGTGGGGAGCCTAGTAACTGAATAGAGCCTGGGCGCCTGTTACAATGAATCCCACACTGAACATTGAGCATATGCTATAAATCAATTTACGTTTAGTCACTGAAAATGTACCTCTCATACCCAAATCATACCACCATGTGGGATTGGTAGATCATTGCATTACTTCATTATAATAACTCACAATCATAAGCTATATTGAAAGTAGGGTGAAACGCAATACACTAAAATATTTTCAATGTTGTATATGTGGTATGATTAATAAAAAGGCTGGGTACGTTTTCAAACAAAAATTAGACACAAATCCACTCTAAATAAGATTTTAACTGTATTTCAAAGCAAAAGAAAAAATCTTCACATAATAAATACATATTATTCACAATGAACTTGAAATTGACATCAGAAAGCTATTTACAAATATAAATAATTATAAATGGGAGCACTTTGCAATATCATTGACATAGTTTAGTTATTTCCTACATTACATTCCAAAATGAAACTTCAAGTTACAGAAAATATTGTACAATGTCACTAGAAATATACATTGCAAGGCATGTCAGTATTTGAGGCTGAGTGTGACTTCATAAATATTTCAATGCAATTTAAGACACCAGTCATAAAAGCAAACATTGCCTGCTTTTGGATATTTTCTGTATCTGATATCTGACATTGTTTAATCCCACTGTAAACACACATTTGATTTTTAAAGTGCTGCACACTGCTTACTGGGTCATTTCTTAAAGTTGGCAACAGTCCTGTTATACTTTCACTTATTTAACTTGTATAGTTGACACGTGTTTTCCCACAAAAAAAAATTTAAAAAGAAAAACAGAAATATTTTTTTTTCACTTATATTTTCGGGAGGGGGTGAAGTGATACAAGTACTTATATTACTTTAAGCCACATTGCATCTGCCGTTCCAATGGCTTCCATATGTAATTATTTGTAGTTCTCTATAAGCTAAAAGAACTGAAAGCAGAAGATTTAGGCAAGAGACTTTCAAATAACAGCAGATTGTAGCAATGGAAGCACATAGATAAATATATCTTTTCTCCCCCAAATCATTGAAATGGTGTCCATTAAACATTAGCTCTACACTGTGGAAACCCATATTTAAAATCCATAACACCCAATTGAAAAAAAATGACAATCAATACTTTTGGACATCAGAGTATTTACAAAACCAGGGTGCATTTTTGTAATGACTCTTATTATAAGCGTTACATTTACATTAACTAAATGTTGCTATGACATTTTTATTGCTCATCCTCTGGCATAATAGGTAGTTTACTTGTCATAGCTTGTAGAGAAGTAATGGTCATGTTCAGAGAACAAAATATGAAAATCAACATAGTATGCTGTCAGTATGGTGCCATAGACAGCAGAACACTTCATACAAAATTATATTTGTATAGAAAGAGATCAAAATGTTATCTGTATTCCTTTACCATGCATTTTGACATTACTCTACAAAACTTTTTTTTTTTAAACTGTATTTGCAGATTTTACAGAGGCAGATAGGTAAGTAGCCAAGTAGGTATTTTAATTTTCAATGTCTGACTATAATTAATATTTTAACTTGCTGATACAGTATACCAGGGCTCCTTTTAAAATGCCTAAAGCACATGATGAGATTATCGGACAAATGATTGTTTGTTATTTTTTGTTATTTTTTTCACGCTAGTCTCCATATTGAAAACATATAGGTTACTAAAGAATACAAATTCGGAAGTGATATAATGTATTTGTATTGTATTTTCAAATGAAAACTGAACTGATTAAACAAAATTTATACCATCTGATATCATATGAGAAAAAATAATAATGTTTCTCCCTTTGGAAAATTTCAGACAAAAGCTGTGTACTAGAGATTATCGTACGATCGCTTTGTAAGCTGTATTTTATGTACGATATTCTGATCATGTGTATGAGGCTTTAGTATGTTGTTTTCTCTTTGTAGAGTACTGGACATGCTATACATCTTATGGAGTTTAGGAGTGATAATAGCCTTGAATAAAAAAAACTCTAATTACATTATAGATAGGCATAGTATTTGCCATTTGGAAAGGGGATTTATCCATGTAAGAAGGTAATTTGGATATTAAAGCAGTCCTTTCATTTTATCCCTCTTGTTATTTAAAATATCATTAGCATTCTATGTCTGAGCACCTAGCAAATAAATTGTGAATTTGAAGTTTAAATATTGGTATAAAGTGAAGTTTAATATGAAAAGTGCCTACAAATTACTTTGAAAAAAAAATGAATTAAAGTTAATGTATTCCAATATTACTACTGTCGTTAATAATCATAAAGTGGGTTTATTTATTAACATTTTTGCAAATAATTATTTATTTGTTGTACCATTTTAAAACTTGGTCATCATTTTACTTTGACACGTGAAAAATAAATAAAGCAATGCTTATTTTTCACAAAACTAATCTGAAACAAAACGCAAAATTTATAAACATGCTAACAATTAAAATAATTATGTAGAATGTTTTACCAATTCTAACGAATTACTGCAGCGACTAAGCAACTGTAACTACATTTAATCAGGAAATGTTGTTGTTAAAATGTTTTAATTTAAAATATAGGGGCATGTTTACTTTCCAGACAACACAATTTTATGAGAATATAATAAAATAAAAAAACAGACTTTGGGAGGCTATGGTAAACATATTCTGAAATTCCAAATTCAAAGTGTTACATTATTACAAAGTACAGAATTTTGCATATTATACTTTTTTTGGAGGGAAAATACAAGATACTCTTTAAAATGTTTTAAATCTGTAGTAGATAGAGAAATAAAATAATTTATTAGTTGTCATGATGTTTGCATACTGCCTGGAAACGTGAAATCATAATTTGACCCAAAGATTGATTATGTGGCATGAACATGACTGATGACATCAATGAAAAGGTATGGGAATGTATAAAAGTGGGTATGGCATTTGTACCAGATATATTAATAATATTTATCCTCAAACCCCTTTCAGTAAAATATGCCCTTTTTGTAATTAGAAGACAAAAAATGTAATGTATATCAAGCAAAATTAATATGATGCTAAAAAGTAACACTTCATTTTGTTTTTGTTTTGTTTGTTTTTCATATTTTAAACATACGAAGAATATATGTGCATTTGTCCATGTGGATACATAAAGTTAGACATTCAATTCTGCTTCAAGTCCTCTGTGCATAGTTTTAGCTTTTTTTTTTTTTATTCCAAAACTGGTGTTTATGTACATGCAATTATATTTAGCAAACACTTATTGTATTTTAGCTACGTTAAAATTCCTATATTTTTTTAAGAATTCACAAATAGTATCATTGATCTTCCACTGATTTACATTAGTTCAAAGTTGAACAGTTGGAGTTCTAAATATAAATTGCAAATCAAATCCATCCTATTGTCACGTCCAGCGCACTGAAATTCATGAAATGGTGGTAACAATTACATTAATTAAATTCCATTGCAAATGATTATAATACATGGACCATAGCAAACAATTCCATCAACTTCCATTTGTTATAATAACTGATGTACCTTTGTGCACTTGAGAAGGATCTTGTTGGATTCTTAAATGAGAAGTCACATCAAAGTGTGATCCACTGCATCCCAATGAATAGTTTCTAATAGATTCAGTATCATATAAATGTTCAAGTGTATAACCAGTAAAAGTGTAAGAATGTTTATCAAAATATGGTCGATGGGCACTATAGTAGTTTGGTGATACAGAGTGGTCCACCGTTTGATGAGGGGACACATTTGTATTTAAATAGTCTTTCCCCATATTTACTCCTGGTTTTGAAATTCTTTCTGAATTTGGACTGCTTATTCTGGAAATAGTTGTAGGACTGTTCTCATATTCATTATCACCTGGGCTCAGTATTTTGGCATCTCTTTGTTGTAGATGGTCACATGGAGAAGTACTGGCAACAGATGGACCTCGACACAAAACTCCAGATAATTGAGGTTGCTGGTAATTAGCAAAGCAAACTGAGTTTCTTTTCCCTGCTCCATTGATATTAGTTAGCTGATCTGGGCTAGATTTACGTAGCTGTAACCTGTTTTCTTCTTCTTTAATCATTTGCTGTGTTGCTCGAATAAGTGTTTCAATTTTGCTTGGCTCATGGTGGCTATTCTGATATTGCTCATTATGGTACCGGTCTCCTGACTCACTTGCAGAACCAGGATCAGGAGAACTGACCACACTGTCCTCATCCCAATTATTTCTCCCTAAAATAGAAAGAAAAATAATAATAGTGAATATGTTGCAAATTAATGATTTAATGTCCCTCTTTAAGTACACATAGCATCAATATAAGGAATATAATCACTCTATCAGCTCCTTTAAATGTTATATATATATATATATACTGTATATATTTTTTTTTTATAACACATAAGTAAAGCAAGTTACATAAAAAAATATATGTTTATGGTTTTACCTTATTGCACATATAAATCATAACTGAAGATGATTTTTTTTTTTTTAAAGTGATCAAAAGAAAATTATAGCTATCCAGCTTAATTTACAAATAAACCTAACTTCTAACCGTAATTATGTCTGAAACTAATTTTACCATGGAAATTAATGGTTTAGCATGGCTAAACGTTTCAGATCAGTGAAGCCCAGAAACAAAAGGATCATTATGACCGTCAGGCCATGGTCCTTGTGTTGTGGAGTAAGGGTCATCAGGTTTTTTTCTCTCAGCAGGCTCTGGGATCATATATGTGCATGAATGAGGGGTACTATGCATCCCTTACTCATTCACATAAGTAAGTATATCTGAGATATCTGAGTGCCCCTCCCATAGACCCCCACAACCACCAGGCCAAGAGACCCTTGTTCTCATCAACCTGGGGACAAGGTGCTTTGCCATGGGATTCCACCTGGCAAGGTGTCCTTCTTGTTGAGGGCATGTAGCCTGGTTTGGTTCAGGAAGGATGTGCACACTTGTCCTCCATCTTACCTGGCCTTGCAGGCTGCATGCTTGGGTATGGGTCTGGTATGTTTTTTTAGGGGAATCTCTTGCTTTTTTTATTGATTTTTACATGGTGGCCCCACTTAAAACCCATACCAGACTGAAGGTTCTGGTACAATTGGGGAGGGGTGTCTAACACTGATTTGTTTGTTTTATGTGAAGTCTCCCTTAAAATTTGTACCAGACATGAAGAACCTGGTATAAATTATGGGGGCACTCCCATGCACAGTTATGGGGCCCCCAATAAACATCTATGTCAGACATCTAGGATATGAGGCATAGAGAAGAATCCCTGGCCATGTAAACAAATGAGCCCGGCGTTAATTTAGTAGAGGTCCCCAAACAATTTATACCAAGCCCTTCAGGTCTGATATGGTATTTCTAAGGGGTAACCCATAAACAAATAAAAAAGCGTGAAGTCCCCCCAAAAAAACACCTGTATCCAAGCATGCAGTTTGGCAGGCCAAGAAGGGGCATATAATGAATCTAAGAGTTTCCCTTAATATAAAATATTAATTGTGTGTACTGCGACACTGGCAGAAATAAAGAATATGTTTGCATTGCCAAGTAGTTTGTAGATTCCCCATATGGTATCTACATGTCTAAGCCCCCCATGTGTACCTTACTCAAAGATATGCCAAACAAAATATGTTGGGATGTACCATTATGCCTATTTTTGCATAGGTTTTACAAACCCCAGGATAAGAGGTAGTACTGTGAAGCAGCTGTGTACAACAATGTACAATGAAAAATATTGGTGTTCCGGAAACTCCCAGTTGGAAATTGCCATACAGTGGGAAATAGTGAAGATTTTTATATTCATAGACACTCATTTATACACCCATGATACAAGGCAATATAAAAGCAGGGCATCTGTGATTTGATATTGCGTTTTTATATACATTTTGCCTTACCGTGTAACCTGTGAACTGAAGTTATATGAGGCATAGTGTTCTCGTATCCATCTCTACTTTCTGGAGAGGATTTTGGCACTGGCAGAGCAGAACGGGATCCCCACCATGCCTCTCTCCCAGTTTGTGGGCTTCCAAGAAAGTATCTACCAGCTTCACATCTGCCACTCTCACAGGACTGGCTATGGTTGTGTCTATCATCACTTAATCTTGAATGGTCAAGAGTAAATCCAAAACACAGAGCACTTCGGTCTCGGTCTGGATACTGTCGATATGCACAAGAGACATCGTGTTGTTGGGAGCTTGGTCTTTCTATAGGATCTAAAAGCTGTGGTGAAGCAGTGTCAGTTAGAGGGCTTCCACCCCATTGACTGTCGTGGTCCGATTCAGATCTTTCTGTATGGAAGCTTGAATACTGCAAAAATATTATAAGAAAAACTGTTATTTTGAGCTACATATCACAGATTATTAGAGTAAAATATAAAGGGCTTTTCTCCTTACATAAAACATGAACTCATAAGTCAATCCACTCCATGCTACAACATATAGGTGATGATTTACTGAAGAAGGAAATTTTGCCCTGGCGCCTCTTTTCTTAAGTTGTAAGGAATTTAAAAAAATGTAATGGAATCTGGCGTTAATAGAAGCAAAATGACTCCCTTAGTAAATCAGTCCCACAGTATATTCACTCTGCTAGTATTCTGCATTTGGTTGCTTATTCTTACATTTTTTACATTGACTTAACAGTGCAAATACACAAAGGCCAATGTATTAAACGTAGGATAGTAGTTTTTGAAAATCTTGATATATAGACTTTAAAGAGAAATATGGAGAAAGAAACTTCAATGTATTACATCGCTCTGTCTGACTTGCTTAAAAAACACAATGGGGGTTATTTACTAAAACTGGAGAGTGCAAAATCTTGTGTAACTCTACATAGAAACCAATCAGCTTCCAGGTTTTATTTCTAAAGTTTAATTGAACAAGCTGAAGTTAGAAGCTAATTGGCTACCATGCACAGCTGCACCCGAGTCTGAGTGCTCTAGCTTTAGTAAATCTCACTTAGCTTAGTAAATAATGTGCAGTGGTGTTAACTTTAACCACTTAAGACCCGGACCAATATGCAGGTTAAGGACCTTGCCCCTTTTTGTGAATCGGCACTGCGTCGCTTTAACTGACAATTGCGTGGTCGTGCGACATGGCTCCCAAACAAAATTGGCATATTTATTTTCCCACAAATAGAGCTTTATTTTGGTGGTATTTGATCACTTTGGCGGTTTTTATTTTTTGTGCTATAAACAAAAATAGAGTGACAATTTTGAAAAAAATGCAATATTTATATATTTTTTTTTTTAACAACAAGGTTGGTCTTTATTGGAGAAAAATATGGCATCTCACAAGGCAGGCATTAAAACATTCAAATACAAATCAGGGGAATTGGACACATAAGCACCAGGAAGAGAGAATGGACAAACAAAAATTCACATAAAAGCTAAGTACATTCAGTTTAACAGAGATCAGTTGCAAGGTAAGTTACTACGCAAGGTCACTCTCAATCCCAGGAAATCCCACAATGTGACGGAAAGGGGGGGGCGGCCGCTCCCCCCACTCCGAGCCTCGGTCGGTGAATCGCTTTCACCAGTAGTACCCAAGATCTACAGTTGTTCCGTCCATGGCAGCCGGAAAAAATTCAATATTTTTTACTTTTCGCTATAATAAATATCCCCAAAAAAAGATATAAAAAACATTTGTTTTCCTCAGTTTAGGCCAATACGCATTCTTCTACCTATTTTTGGTAAAACAAATCGCTGTAGGGGTTAAGTGTGACCTCATATGTGTTTCTAACTGTAGGGGTGGGGCTGGACGTGTGACTTCATTGATTGTCTTTCCCTATATCAGGGAACAGATCATCAATGACACTGCCACTGTGAAGAACTCCTGTGAGTTATCACAGGACACCAGCGGCGATCAGGTCCGCGGTTCCCGTGGCCGTGGTCATTGAGCTTGGGACTGGGTTGCGTGCACGCGCCGGTGGAATGCGTGCGTGACTCACGGCTGGGCTCTTAAAGGCAACGTACATGTACGTGCCTGTGCCCAGCTGTGCCATTCTGCTGACGTATATGTGCAGGAGGTAGTCCTTAAGTGGTTAATTAACCAATCAGGTGCTAGCAAAAAAAATGTTTTTACATTTACCTTACACATAACTGGGTTTTACAGTGAACAAAGTGTCAGCGTATTCACTCACTAAGTTAACGTTCTTTTTACCAAAGTGAATCTTCACATTGCTATGTACACGGCTTCTACTTCTTTAATAAATCAACCCCAATCGTTGCCAAAGAAACCTTATTATGGATTAATAATAAGACATTTTTGCTTGTGTCTGTGCAAAAATATCCAACAAAGACACTCACATGGCTATACAAAATACAAATGTAAATGATTTGAAGACTAAAATTTGTTTTTGAAATATAACTATATATAGATATGTACTTTATGTATTTTTGCATAAAATGTATCAAATCTCACAAATGTATTTAAATCATAAAAAATATTTTAGACACCGGCTGTGGTTCATCTATAAATAACTTTTGAAGATGAAAAGGATAAGATAAAACAAACTTGAGCTCTTACAGAAAGAATAAAATTCCTTTATCTGAGATTATAGCAGCAGCACTTAAATTTTCCCTGTTAATGTGTACCTGCCACAGATGTCTTCTACTCTGACCAGATGGTGACTATTAAATCACTTTTATCTTATGTTTTACTAATGTAAGTCTGAAAGCAAAAATATGTTTTTTGCATTGAGTATTATAGTATAACACAGATGGCAGAAGCCTTCTTTAAAGTAACACATATAAACCATAAACGTAAAACACCATGTAATATTATTTAATATGTTTTCTGTATTTGAAATGGATTAAATGCATATGGCCAAGCTAGCATTTGTATAGTTGTGCACTAGAAAATATTTATCCCCTTCCCGCTGGCTGAACGCACATATGTGGCAGCAATTAATTACCTTTATGCCGTGCTGTCACATAGGCATATCTGTTTTGTGCGGGCACTCAGTCATTAGCCAATACAAAGGCTGAGATGCTACTGGTCATCTAAGCCTTTGTGCTGGGTGCAAGATGACCCTTTTAACTTCTTCGAGTGCACCAACAAGAAGCAATGGAATGTGAGGGGGGTTATAAGTAACTTACCTGCAATATTTTGGAGCAAGCAAGGTATTATACCTACCCCTGGTGGACTGATAATGTGTTTTTTGGAAAAACAGGATCTCCAAACAGATTTTAAATAAAACTAGATTATATATTCAGGAGCAATGTTGCCCTACTTCTTCATTATGTAGTTTCTCAGAGATTCATTATAGAAAGTCCAGCATGAGATTCTGTGAGATTCCCACTCTTTAGTTATCACACTCACAATCTTTATTGCTTAAATTCTTTAGCAAGAACTGTCGTAGTGATATTTTTTATTGCATGAATTATTCAAGAATAACATAGTGGAAACTGGAGCATGAGAAACTTTGAGAAACCCATGTCCTTGTCCTATAATAAATCACTGCATCATGTGAATGGCCAAGAGATGCACAGGACTTATTTATCATTTCACTATAAGCAAGAAAAGCAATTCAGTCCCCACTATTTAAGGCAGGTAAAACTGAAGACAGCCCGCTATCAAATTCTATGCCTCTTCTCACTGTATTGGCATATTTGAGGAGGAAAATGCCCATAATGCCCCTCTTGAAATAACGACATGATGGAAATGGGCATACAGGCTCACTGCTTTCTTGTTATAGAGATAACAGCCGGCAGGTGATGTGAGGACACACTAGGAGTTATTTATTAAAACTGCTAAATCTGGTCCTGTTCTACATAGAAACCAGCTTACAGTTTTTTTTCCAAGGCTTAATTGATTAAGCTGAAGTTAGAAGCTGATTGGCTACTATGCAAAGCTTCACCAGATTCTGAGTGCACCCATTTTAGTAAATCTCCCCCACTATTTTGTAAATTGGAAAAAAAAATTAAAGTACAAATAAATCTACAAAAAAATTGCTGATGAGGTGGGTCATGGGATCAGATGAAAAATCATCAGTTTGTCAATAATAATCATTTTGCATCATAGGAAATTATAGAAGTAACAATAAATAGAAAGCAAACTGTGATATTTTTTGGAATATTTTTGCTTGCAATATTGTTTAATTTGCCTACTTATTTTGTACCTAAAACTACTAAAGGAGACTCGCAATTAAATATAGCAGAGGTATTTTAAAATTGACCCTGTACTGTATACAGTAAGTAAAAGTGGTCAACTGAAAATAATTTTTTTCTTATAATACTAGTATTTGTACATTCCTCCAGTACCACATGACAATTGACAAGGTGTGGGTTTCATGGTCTCCTTCAAGACACACAATTTTGAAGGACTGACTTCAAGAAAGAATTCAGACAGAACCACTAAGTGGAAAGTTCAAACTGCATATCACCTCCCCAAGATCCTCCAGCAGAGGACATGTACCATGCTCAATTAAGATGACTGGTTGCCACTGCTTCCTTCTCTTGGACAGAGAATGATCCTGTAACTGCCCTTTGTAGTTCCTTAGGCTGTGCTGATTTATTTAAGTTAGTTCAGCCTAGAGTGGGAGGATCCTATTGGTGGTTGGTGGACAGAATAGTCACCCTCTCAAAAACCACTCAAAAGTACACATGGAAAATATAGTCCTGTGCAGCACACCCTAAAGCCCTGTACACATGATTGGTCCATTCGATGAGAACGGTCTGATGGACTGTTTTCATCGGTTAACCGATGAAGCTGACTGATGGTCAGTCGTGCCTACACACCATCGGTTAAAAAACAGATCATGTCAGAACGCTGTGACGTAAAACACAACAATGTGTAGAAAAAAAATGAAGTTCAATGCTTCCAAGCATGCTCCGACTTGATTCTGAGCATGCGTTGATTTTTAACCGATGATCATGCCTACAAACGATCGTTTTTTTTTTGCTATCGGTTAGGTATCCATCGGTTGAATTTAAAACAAGTTTGCTTTTTTTTAACAGGTGAATAAATAACCAATGGCGCCCACGCACGATTGGTTTGGACCGATGAAAACTGTCCATCAGACCGTTCTCATCGGTTTAAACAATCATGTGTACACAGCCTTAGTCTAGCCCTTAGGCCTCATACACACGAGGCAATCTATTTGTTCAAATCGGTCGGACCGACCGATTTGAACAAATCTGTCTGATAGGATTTTGGTTTGCTCGCGTGTACACACGAGCAAACCAAAATCCCCGCCAGCAGACGGCGCGCTGACGTGTCGGTGACGTGGCGGTGGCGTTGACGCCGCGACGTCACCGCACCAGGAAGTAAAACACTTCCGTGCATGCGCCGAATCCATTCGGCGGCGGTGCGGGACGACATGTCTGCTGGTAAGTGTACTAACCAGCAGACATGTCGGGCGGACGGATTCCCACCCGATAGATTTCAAAGCATGCTTTGAAATCTGTCGGGTGGCCAAATCCGTCGGCTCAGCCGTACACACGATCAAATCTGTCTGCTGGGACGGTCTAGCAGACCGTTTCCAGCAGACAGATTTGATCGTGTGTACGAGGCCTAAGAATGGGACGTGGAGCAAATCCCTCCTCTCAGAGATGGCTGGGACAATTGATATTTCAATTGATAAAAATACATATTTTACCATTGTTTGGTTTTATTCTAATCTGTTAAATCTTGAGATAAGTATGTCAATTTTAAATCTGAATTTATTGCCAATTGTAATTAATACTTTGTAAAAAGTCAGTAAAAGAAAAACATATTTTGGGCTAAATAAAAAGATACTCTGGGCCAGATTCGGGCCGGAGTAGCGCACCTGCTTTACATTAGACCGGCGCAATGTAGAGGCGCAATTACCGTATCCTCGTAGTATTTGCGCTGAAATTTGCGCCGGTGCAATGTAATTTCCGAGGCGTAAGGCGGAGTAATTCAAATTGGGAAAGACGTGGGCGTGTTCCATTGAATTGAGCCGTGACCCCATGCAAATGAAGGGCCGGCCAGATTGCGCATGCGCACATGAAGCAGACACCATGGTCAGCACCTCTCTGCGCATCCTCACAACTCGGGAACGGTGCAATCAGTGAAATTGTAACTAAGCCCGGTCGACTTAGTGAGCTACGCAGAGAGCTTAAATAGACAGACACAAACGCCCTTCCTTTGCAAAAGTACATCCATTTGTATCCCTTCCTATATAGCAAGGTGCTTTTGTTCTGTTGTTTGTTAGCGTTTGTTGGTTTGTGACATGTCTTTGAGTTATTTTGTGACTGTTTTGGAGAGAGATTTTTTTGTCTTTTCTGTGTTTACTTTGCTGTTTTTATATATATATATATATATATATATATATATATATATATATATATATATATATATATATATTTGCTGGTCTTTTTTTTTTTCTGTTTGTGAATGATTTTGGAATGTGGGGTGACATTCCTGCCGGAAAAGGGGGTCACCCTCATTTGTGGGGGAGAAGATCCCCAGGTCCGTGTGAATGGTGTATGCATGTACAGTGACATAATTGGAGCCGTGGCATGGCCTTGCTGCTCACAAGTCCTGCATGGTGGGCTTGTGCTAATCCAATTTGATGAGGATGTGGGGTGTGTGTGCTAGGGTCCCCAGTGGTGTGCATGCATGCATTCTCATTGTGCCATGATTAATGCCATGATTAATGTGTGTGTTTAATGTGCAAAGATGCCTAATGTGAGCTGTCTCCTGGCTGCTCTTGCCTCAGAAGACGGGGTAGCCTCTGTTAGGGGGGGATTGTCTGGTTCGGGGCTCAGGTCATCACATGTCAATCTCCAGGCCCTTTCTCACTGCCAAGTTGTGCAGCATGCAACATGCAACGATGATCTGGCATACAAAGTTTGGGGAATACAACAGGGTACCATGGGGGGTTCCGCATAGAAGTCATGAGATGGGGTCCCAGTGCATATGCAGAGTCACCTTGAAGGGAAAAGACAGGAGGATGTTAGTAGTGCATGTGCCCCTTGTGATTTCAGCATCATGGGGGGACAGTCATGCCTGCCACCCATGTCACTCACCAACCAGCCAGCTGTCTCCATACATGTTCTGTTCGAATTCCATTGGGATGGGGCTATGATTGTATATGTAGCTGTCATGGGTGTCATGGGTGGTGTCATGTGTTGGGCTGGTGATGTCCTCCTGCAGGGTTGTGGTTAATTCCATGATGGCGTGAGGGGTAAATCTGAAGATGCGAGACACCTCCGGATCACTCATGCCAAAGATGTCTATGCGTGTGCGATATATCCTCTCCCGTGCCCTCCTCCGTGCCCTCCTCCTTCTGCACTCCTCTAAAGTAAGTAGTATAGCTATGAGCATGGATGCCCCTGGCATGTTGGCATACAGATTGTTGTCCTGCAAGTGTGGCTGCTCAGCTCGTCACTAACAGTGTTGCTTTAGCTGACATGTAGACGGATTGTCTAATTTTAGGCAAGCTTTTATATTGCCTAATTTTAGACAGGACGTGCAGCTGATGCTCACAGCGCGTAGCCTGCGATGCACCAACTTACTTTTGTGGATCGCCGTAACTCCCTCATTTGCATATTTGCCTAGCAAATCAATGGTGTGTCTAGCGCATTTTTTGTGCACACGATTCGCCGGTCTTACGAAATTACGACGGTCTAAAAAGTCTAGATTTATGGCGTATATCGTTTTGGGCATACGGCATAACGATACGCAGGCGCATATTTCCAATTACACTGGCGCATCTCCTGATACTCCAGCGTAATGGCTTTGTGAATCTGGCCCACTGAAACTTTTACTGTGCATTTTCACATGGAGTTGGGATGCTGACAGTGGAAAGATGGAGCAATGCTAGAAGTCAGCTTTAAAGAACACACTCTGATCAATATGTGTTAGGCCTTGTACACACGACCGTGGAACTCGTCGGAAAAGACACATCGTTTTCCTCGACGAGTTCCTTGTTAGGCTTGTTGAGAAACTTGACAAATTGTCTTTGCGTACACACAGTCAAGACCAAAACTCCTCGTTCTCAAACTCGGTGACTTCAACACATACAACGGCAGGGGAAGTTCGATTCCACTGGCACAACCCTTGGGGCTGCTTTTGCTAATCTCATGTTATTGCGTGTTAGGTAAAAGTTTGGTAAGAGACATTTTCACTTTTCAGTCTGTTACAGCATGACAAATGTGCTATTTCCATTACAATTGCTTCTTTTACCGAAGGTGCACAGGTTTCTAAGCATACACACCAACGTGTTTTTCGTTGGAAAACCAGCCCGACGAGGAACACGACGACTCCCATTGAGGAAAAAGAGAACATGCTCTCTTTTTTCCTTGTCGAGTTCCTCGACAGTTTACTCAATGAAAAGCATACACACGACCGTTTTCCTCGGCAAAAAAACTCTCCCATCAAGTTTCTTGATGGATTCTGCCGAGGAAAACGGTCGGGTGTATGTGGCCTCAAGGTAATAAAACCCATTTAAAGTGTAATTTAAACATTTTTAGATACATAAGGGCATATTTTGGTCATATTGCAAGTTGAAAACATCAGATTGTCTGCAGTAAAGTATGGTGGTGGTCTGAGCTGTCTAAATGAAATTGTTTTATTCATAGCAAGAAATATGTATTTTTTATTTAATATAATAACTTAAGTTGACAAGGTATAGGTCCATGGCAGTATCTCCTTATACAACACATGCTGAATTTGAAGATAACTGTGTTTATTTTTCAGTACAGGTCCACAATAACATGCTATAAATTACAAATGTCTGATTCAGAAAGCCCGTTTCTACTTTACATTTTAGTTGGTCTACTTATTCTTTGATCAATATTTTGGACATTACGACTGCTACGTGCTCACCAAATGTCTTTCAGTAAAAAAAATATACATATTTTAACTATACACATCCTGATTTTTTCAAATGTTGAAACCAAAAGGAGCACCCCCAAAGACAACTGGAAACTGAAGTTGCTAAAAACCAATGCACTGAGTCTAAAGGTGCTGACAGACATTAGAGACTACTCATGAATTAGACTGTTTAAAGTCAGATCTGGAAACATTTATATGTCTGTAGATCTTCCCTGATGCCAAAGCTTCATAAGGAAAAAAAATCTATCAGAATGATAGATTTTCCTAGCCAATTGCTTCTGTTTTCCAACATGGCATGCCAGTGCCTGCATATGTGCAAACTTGCAACACAAAGTTTGCACAACAATTCTTGTGCTTGTAGGCAAAATAGTCATTCCAAACTGCCTGCCTGTCTGTAACCTTTGTGTTTCTACACTAATTCAAAAAGCTTGTCAAAAGAATTTTCTGATTGAAGTAGGAAATGACTTTAGCACCTATCTGGTCTTTCTTGCACCTCAGAATTTTTGGTGTCCAGTACCTGCCCAACCACTCCAATATGGGCATCACTGGAATACATATGGTAATATGAAGAAGACTGATGACACAATAAAAAAGCAGCCTGGTTTCTTAGTTGCGCTCTCCACATGTGGCAATGTGCCAGGGTGGAAAAAAATCTAAATAGTAACCTTCAGGACAGCTGGAAAGGGTAAGGGGATCCGCTTCTGCTCTATGTTACCAAAAATGGAGAAATGATATACTGTATGCGGAATTAAAGAGTGATACCAAATTAACTTTAAAAAATGCTAAAGATTTAAACAAAAGTAAAAATTGTATGTATTGGTTAAATGGAAATCTATGACCAGTAAAGTCTCTTAACTGCTCTTGCTAAAGGTTATTTTTTTTTTTTACTTCTTTAGAACAATTCAAAGAAAGTGATTTAAAAAGACATTTGTTACATATCAAAGATATTAACATGAAGTCAGAACCTTTAAAAATGTGCTTCCCATAAAACATAGGTATTTGCGTAGACAACGGTTTATCAAAGACTTCTGTAGAAATGCTGAGCTACGTGTAATCATTCATTCATTTAAATCCTTCAAATCAACTGAAAATGTGGCTATTGTAGTGAAAACTCAGCACCGTATCATGTGTATTGTGACTGAATATAATGATTCAGGATGATCTCAATAAATATGTGTAGACTTTCTTTGAAGATTCATGTTCTTAAAATATTTCATGGCAAATCTTATTTTTTAATTGGTCAGTTTAAAGAAAAGGTGATTCAGTTAGTTTGCTTAAAGACATTTACATTTGCATAACTGGTGGGCCTGAGAATAAGGAGGCATAAGGAAGCTTGTTTTAAAGGGAGAACTACAGAAATAGCCATTTAGAACTGCCCCTTTAAGAAAATCTCATTGCTATTTCAAATGAGAAATCTACTGTCTGTTTGAATAAGAATGCACTAAGATTTTTTTCTCCAGTCTACCCTTTCCCTATTGTGGGTGCCATTGTTAGCAAGCATAAAGATGGCCATATATTGATAGAATTTCAAACAAAAGTTCTTAGGAAAAATCGAAGGAATATTTATCCGAAAATTCTCAGAACATTGGTTTATCATTTGAAAGATTGTGTTTGCTTGCGACATTTGATTTTAGAATACATGGACTTTGAGGAATAAAAACCACATATGCTGTTAGAAATTTGTTCCTTTGAAAAACAAAATCCATCATGCATTTTCAAAATTTCTCATCACTGTAGTTAAAAAATGAACATTGATTTGACCCACTAATAGTTGGAAAAACAAGCAAACTTTTGTAGAACCTTCATTTCCTATGAATTTTCATCCTAAATTCTACACATCTATGGCCAGATTTAGTCATTCAAAATTAAAAAAAGCTAGCACATCCAGCATGCCTTTTTACTTCCCTTCTTACATGAGTGGGCTGAGCTTGTTCCCTACAGACATTAGATAGTTCTGTGTGCATAAGCATAAAATTATGGTCTTAAAAGACCTTGTAAGTGAGGTGTTGGCAATATATTTAGACAATTAGCATCAGGACCACTGTTTTCTGGATTGACAGCCCTGCCTCTGTTTCTGAAACCCTCCCAATGTGAGCATTAGTGTCTGGGAGGGGGAGTGTGTGAGACACAAAGGAGCATTTGGTTCAGTCAGGGAAGGTTGAGCATCACATAGTAACTTGGTACTTGTTTAGACTGTCATATGGGAGACTTTATGTATGTCATGTGCCTACATTGGCTTTAGGAGCCTCCCCATGACTCATGTGTCCAGCGGACATGACGGATTGCAGATCCCAGTGCTCAGGCCCGATCACATGATCGCAGTGTCAACAAAGCTGTTATGAATTAATTAATTCATAACAGGTATATTGTCTATGCAGTGATTTGCCCACAGCTATCACCCAGATACCAAGCAATTGAGCTGCAAGTTTGAAAATGACTTGCTAAACTTTCCAGGCTTAACACGTTTGTTGCACAATTGTAGCAAGTCTGAATTGCATGACTCCAGATCCACTTTATTTGCAAACATTTTGCAAGTCTGCTGCAAGTTCAGTTGTGTTGTGCAATAGTCACCCCACCACAAGGGTCACTGTGACTTGCAGAGTTTTTTCTGTAGTCTAACCACTGGAAGTGCATAACTTGCCAGTGAAAATGTGCAGCGAGTTAACAAGACTACAATTCAATGCCACCACAAATTTGAGGCATGTTATCCTTGCTATTTGGGCACATTATACATGGACCAATAACTAATAACAGCAACCACAACTGATCTTCATTGTAACAACAAAAAAATGCAAAAAAAAAAACCCTGATCACCCCAACCAGGGTAGAACAGTGTTACTATGATGAAGAATTACATTTTTTTTTAAAGTGAAATAAAATGAAAAAAATAATAATAAAAATGATTAAATTTTTTTAAACATACTGTCACCAGTCAGTGTCTCTGACCACTGCCACATCCGTTATATAATGATGGTGTACTGTACTGGTGACAGTTGTAAAAAGAAATTGTGAAAAACATTATTACATTTCTTAATTTTCAAAAACAATTGTTGCAAAAAATGACAACTTCAAAAAGCTCACTATGCCTATTACTAAATGCCTCAGATGGTCTATTTTACAAACAGGTGTAATTTTGGGGGAAATTTGTACTCTCCTAGCGTTTTAGGGTCTCAAGAAATGAGGCCGTTAGTACATCAGAATTAATCGATTTTTAAATAGTGTATATATACCATAGATTGTAGACACTGTAACTTTCACACAAATCAAATTAATATACACTTATTGGTATTTTTTTGTCAAAGATATGTAGCAGTTTTTAAAAAACATTTATGATGAAATTTTATTTTATTGGATAAGTTTATAACAGAAAGTAGAACATATCTGGGGGTTTTTCAAACTTTTCATTATTTTTTCATTTATATATATATATATATATATATATATATATATATATATATATAAAAAACAGTGGTGATCAAACGCCACCAAAAGAAAGCTCTATTTGTGTGAAAAAAATATAAAAATTAAATTTGCCTACAGTATTGCATAACTGCGTAATTGCCAACTAAAGTAGCGCTAAAGTAGTACTAAAAAAATGGCCTGGTCTTAAAGGGGGTAAAACTTTCCAGTGTTTAATCACCAATGCTCGTGTACCATAAGATAATGCTTGTCAGTATTTCGAAATCAAAAGAAGAAACCATGGGGGAACCTTGTCAACCACAATACCCATTGATATTTTGATCAGCGGGGTTTGATTTTTTTTATGCTTGATGAGACTTAGCTGTCATATGTTTAGAAGCTGAGGAATGTGCTGCTTAGCAGAGTAAATTTCAATATCATAGCAGTGTGCATTTCCCAGAGCTTCATGTGGAAGTTCTAAATAATTTGAGAGTTCAGTTTGGCTTTTTATTAGTAAAACAGACCCATAAGTGAACAAAAAAAACATGCTCTGAGCAAACTATGTCTTAAGTATTTGAGTACCTTGAACAGTTTGTACTTATACACACATATTTCCATAATAATGATCATGGACAAACCATTATTAAACCATGTTTTTTTAAAAAAAAACAGATGTATCCCTAATGGAGAAATTACTTTATTACAGGCAACTTTATAAATAAAAGCGTTGTAGTAAGGGTTTGCAGAAACCAAATTTGCATTAGCCTGCGTGTGCAAACTGATATCGGAGAATGGAGAACATATGTTTTGACATGTATCTCAATGGCATTGAAATTAAAATAAAAATTGACACAAAGAAACTGAAAATTGTAATACGATTAAATACATTTTTTTTTTTTTTGGAAAGGATCTTGAAATAATCATATCATGCTGTGCAGTGGACATTGATTAAAATTGACTTTGCTTTTAACACCTCACCCACTAAAACTTGTGATAAATTGACAAGTAAATTGAAAACTATGTAAATGTGCTAAAGTATCCCAACCTAGAAAAAAAAATCCAAGGGACTCTGAAGCCTTTTGTCAAAAGACATGTTCTTCTTGCTGATAGTATATATTAATTAACATAAAAGGCCTCCCCACCCAGGTATTTGATGCGAGTCACAAAGTACATAATGAAATGCAAGAGTCTCTACACTGGCATATCAGGGTCCTCCCTGCTTGGTCCACGGATCAAAGTCCATGATCCCATGATTCTCGACTATAGAATTTTTTTTTATAATCTTCTTACCCTGTTGCTCTTACTGCTTAATTCATATTTGAAAGGCCCCCTGTTTTTGTTTCTGTCATACTGTTGTACCCTGTAGTTTTTTATACTGTATACTGTACCTAAGACCCATTTTTTATCATTTACCTCCCTTTCCGGTAGTTTGTTAAAAAAATAATGTTCTGTTTTGATTAACCTGCCTGATAACTGTGTTAATTTACCATCCAAAAATATTTCCCATCTAATCACCAGTACACTGTCTTGTCATTGTCAATCCAAATAGCTATATCCGGTGGCAGTAGCCATATGAAAAAACCTGACAGGCTGGTCAGTAGATTAAATTCACTACAACCAGTCTACCCATAGATGGATCACAATTTTGCTGGTTCCTGTTGAACTGGTAAGTTATAGATAGAATTTCTTCAAAAAGTTAATTAATTTCAGTAATTCAATTTAAAAAGTAAAACTGTATTACACACAGAGTGATATATTTCAAGCATTTCTTTCTTTTTAACTTTGATGGTTATGGCTTACAGCTAGTGAAAACCCAAAATGTAGTATCTCAGAAAATTAGAATATTACATAAGACCAAAAAAAAAGGATATTTAATACAGAAATGTTAGCTTACTGAAAAGTATGTCCATGTACAGTATAGTATGCACTTAATGCTTCGTTGGGACTCCTTGTGCATGAATTACTGCATAAATGCAGTGTGGCATGTTGTTGATTAGCGTGTGGCACTGCTGAGGTGTTATGGAAGCCCAGGTTGCTTTGATAGTGGCCTTCAGCTCATCTGCATTGCTGGGCCTGGTGTCTCTCATCTTCCTCTTGACAAAACCCCACAGATTCTCTATGGGGTTTAGGTCAGATGTGTTTTCTGGCCAATCAAGCACAGTGATACCATGATCATTAAATCAGGTATTGGTACTTTTGGCAGTGTAGGCAGGTGCCAAGTCCTGCTGGAAAATGAAATCAGTATCTCCATAAAGCTGGTCAGTAGAGGGAAGCATAAAGTGCTCCAGAATTTCCTGGTAGAAGGCTGCGCTGACTTTAGACTTGCTAAAACACAGTGGACAAACACCATCAGATGACATGGCTCCCCAAATCAACACAGACTTTGGAAAATGTTGCATTTCATTTGGAAATCAAGGTTCAAAAGTCTGGAGGAAGAGTGGAGAGGCACAGAATAAAAGTTGAACAAAGTTGCATGAGGTCCAGTGTGAAGTTTCCACAGTCAGTGGTGATTTGGGGAGCCGTGTCATCTGCTGGTGTTGGTCCTCTGTGTTTTATCAAGTCCAAAGTCAGTGCAGTCCTCTACCAGGAAATTCGACAGCACTTCATGCATCCCTGTCGACCGCATGTGCCATTGCCCTACACTGAAAATCCCCAATGGTTCTCTTAGCTACAAGCCTTGATAGGCTTGATCGTACCGTGTTAATACTTTACAGGATAAGATGCACTTGTCTTCACGCAAATGGGATGTCTGGACAATCCACTGTCACATGCTTGTACCTTGAACCTATACATGTCCGCATTGTCAGGCTACATGTCTAGCATCACTGGGTGCTCTTTTGAGTTCCTATTTGTCTTTGTAATTATTGTGATCCAGGTGTTCTGGAGACTCTCTATGTGCTTCTATGTGCTTCTAAATTGTTGTTTTCTTTGTGGTACAAATTTGCCTTGTCTTTTGTATATTGTCAAGATACTATGTACTACATATACCTCAATAAATACAGTGCCTTAAAAAGTATTTACAACCCTTGAATTTTTCCACATTTTGCCATGTTACAACCAACAATGTAAATGTATTTTATTGGGATGTTATGTGATAGACCAACACAAAGTGGCACATAATTGAAAAGTGGAAGGAAAATGATAAATGGTTTTCAACATTTTTTATACATAAATATGTGAAAAGTGTGGCATGCATTTGTATTCAGCCTCCCTGGGTTAATACTTTGTATAACTATGTTTTGCTGCAATTACAGCTGCAAGTCTCTTTGGGGATGTCTCTACCAGCTTTGAGATTGAAATTTCATAGGGTATGAATACTTTTTCAAGGCAATGTAGTTTGTAAACAAAAATAAATTACCAATTTGCAGTTTTTGATTTTGCTAATGTCAGCTCAAAATAATCTGATAAACAGATCCTTATTAGGCCGCGTACACACGAGGAGACATGTCTGCTGAAACTGGTCCGCAGACCAGTTTCCGCCGACATGTCCGATCGTGTGTACGGCCTAGCGGACAGGTCCAGCAGACAAAAGTTTCTAAGCATGCTTAGAAACTTGTCCGCTGGAAACCTGTGCGTCGGACATGTCCGCTGGTTAGTGCGCCTAACCGAAATCCCCCGCATGCGTCGAATTGATTCGACGCATGGGTGGAAGCATTGTACTTCCTTGTTGGCGCACGTCGCGGCATCACCGTCACCGCCACATCACCGCGTTCTCAGTCCACGGGGATTTTGGTCTGATGGTGTGTACACACATCAGACCAAATTATCCCAGGAGACATGTCCAATGAAAACGGTCCGCGGACCATTTTCATCGGACATGTCTCCTCGTGTGTACGCGGCCTTAGAAAAATCGACAGTTTTCTATGTGAAATGCCACGATGAAAACAGTAAGAAAGCAAAATGTGAAACTGAAATAAAAAATATTTTTAGGTAAAATTTGCAATAATTAATTGCTATGATGATTTACTAGAGGATTAGAGACTCTCGCTTTTCACTCGCTTTACTGAAAGCTAACAAAATATTAAGTAAGGTTTTTAAATACCCAATTATGTGCAAAAGAAATAAAAACAGGATTTTGCTTTCACATCATAGGAAGATTGACATGAACACAGTGTTTTCTTATCCACTAAGTTAAGTGAACATTAATTTTGCAAAGAACATTCTCATGCCTTTAGCAGATCAAATGAAAGTAGTGTAATATGTGCATTGGAAAAAAAAAACAGTAGTTTCTGTTTAGTGGGTGAATTTTCCTAATATTGATGTTGCAGTTTCTGTAGCCATTGCTCATCTGGATCACATAGTAACTTATTTTGTGACTCATGTACTCCAGCAATAAGCTATCTCTGCAAAGTTAACAGTTTGCCAACTTGCAATCGATGTCTTAAATACCCTCCTCGATTCTTCAAAAAATAAAATGATTGCATTTTTCAATATCCAACAGGTATCAAAATCCTCTTGTCAAAGTCATAGTAGCTGAGCTGAGTTCAGATCTAATGTAAGTATATCTTCCTTTAGCTTCTAAAAATATGTTTCAAATGGACTGACCCTTATCATCTGATACAGAACAGAAAGTACAGAAACATAAGTGTCCTTCTACAGTGATATGTATGCAAGTGGGGTTTCAGCCGCTGATACTACTGAATGCAAGAACAGTGCAATAGAGAGTCTACTTCTTAGCCTGACTGACAAATGGAAACAACGATTTTTACATGGCTCCTCCATACTGTTTAATGCCTAAAGTCTATTATCACCAAGAAATAAAGCTGCCATTTACAATTACATTTTGGTTCCTACAAATTGTTATTACAGTATAAGAAAGAGAAAATAACGTTTGCATATAACACAAACATTAAAAAGTAGATATGTGCATTCCCGTTCGTACGAATGTTATTTTCGTACGAAAATGTTCATTTTCGTACCCGCGGGATAATGTGTACATACGAAAACGGTAAAGCACCAAAATACGAAAACGACGGGATAACGGATGAGCCGCATAACGAACGACCGCAAATACGAACGAACGATCCGACGGGAAAAAACGACAAAACGAAAATGGCAAAATAACAAAAATGAAATCTGTATCAAGAGGTTTGCATTGTGTATTTTGTTTGAATCTGTTTTGTGTTCGTTTTCAGTTGTATGTTCATTGTTCAATGACATCTATAACAAAAGAATTTAATTATGTATAATGAATGAATTCCTTTTTCTGTTTTCTGTGTATTCAAAATACTGAAGGCAAATTTTTTGTTATAGGTGTCATATCAACATACGAAAATAACAAAAGAAACGTGTTCAAATGCAAATCTTTTGTTTATGGTTTTTTTAATGGCCAGAGAGTTAGGCTGGCCATACATGATACAATTTTCTGTGCAATTTTCTTTAGATTTACCTTCAACTATGTAGTGCAAGGGCCTGCCTGATTGCATACAATTGAAAGTGTTGTTTAGTTTGACCTCATATATGGTTTTTGGTAAATCTAAAAGAAAATTGTACAAGAAAATTGAACATGTATGGCCAGCCTCAGTGACTGAAAGCAGCTTCTCTTTTGTGCAGAATAGTGAGTACACTTGTACAGTAAAGCCTAATGAACTTTTCTGTGGATTTTCATCTGAAGGGAGATCAGTTGGCCAGACTTCTGAACCCAAAAATGGTTTTCTGATGCAGTTTAAAAACGAACGAATTTTCTGAGAACGATCGGAAAACTATCGTTTTTATGTTTGTTGTTAAAATTGTCTGACCAAGTGTATGGGGCTTAACAATAGTATTGTTAAGCCCCATACACTTGGTCAGACTATTTTCTGTGCACATGTCTATTTTTCTGTGCACATGTCTATTAAAAAGCAAATCTAGAAAATGAAGGCTGGATTTATTTGCACAATGTACAACTTGGTATACACATTATTTGTGCAAATTAACTTTAAATTTAAATCAAGCAGTCATTGAGTACATTTCACTGAAATTCTGCCCCTGTCCAAACATCTGACACCTATAATATAAACACTTTTACCATAACATCTACTCAAAAATGCAAGCCAAGCTCATTATTGTTTTAATTAACAATATATACATAAGAGATAGTGGTTGATTTACTAACCCAGCATGCTGTAAGTGCAGTCTAGTCCACCTCAGTGCTGTGTAACAGTGCAGTCATCCCAGAATCTGGCCATTCAGAGTCATCCCTTTCACATCATGGGTCCCCTGTACATCAGGATCCCCCCTTTAATCAGCGTTCTCTCTTCACATCAGGAGCCCCCCTTTACATCAGAAGCCTCCCTTCAGATAAGAGTCTTGAGAGTCCCCCCCCCACCCACATCTGAATCCTCAGTCCCCCCTCACATCTGCATCCTACCTTCTAATTAGTACAGCATGAATGAAGACAAACTTCCCTCCTCTTTTGAACGCTGTGGAAGGTGTTGGATTCTGGCTGCCATGAAGCAGCATCATGCATTTCCATGGTGCCAGTGGGATAGCCCACCTGTACTTTGGAAAAACGTGACACTGTATGGCACCTTTAAATAGAATACTCTGAGAAACCTGGGATTTCACAAAAAAATAAGGGTGCTTTCATCTGCTAATCTGATGGGAGTCATTTAGATGCGCTGGCAGAGTTTTTGAGGTGCTATAGCACATTCAAGAGCCACTGGGTCTGTTCCTGCACAGAACCCACCTTCAAGTAGTGCCCAGGGCAAGTGGCATACACGCTGTACCACGGATGCACCACTGCTTAACCACTTAAGACCCGGACCAAAATGCTGCTAAAGGACCTTGCGTCGTTTTAACTGACAATTGCGCGGTCGTGCGACGTGGCTCCCAAACAAAATTGGCGTCCTTTTTTCCCCACAAATAGAGCTTTCTTTTGGTGGCAGTTGATCACCTCTGCGGTTTTTATTTTTTGCGCTATAAACAAAAATAGAGCCACAATTTTCAAAAAAATGCAATATTTTTTACTTTTTGCTATAATAAATATCCCCCAAAATATATAATATATAATTTTTTTTTCCTCAGTTTAGGCCGATACGTATTCTTCTACCTATTTTTGGTAAAAAAAAGATTTTTTTCATGACTGCGACATTATGGCGGACACTTCGGACAATTTTGACACATTTTTGGGACAATTGTCATTTTCACAGCAAAAAATGCATTTAAATTGCATTGTTTACTGTGAAAATGACAGTTGCAGTTTGGGAGTTAACCACAAGGGGGCGCTGTAGGTTTTGAGTGTTCCCTGTGTGTTTACAACTGTAGGGGGGTGTGGCTGTAGGTGTGATGTCATCGATCACGTCCCCCTATAACAGGGATGACGCGATCGATGCTGCGGCCACAGTGAAGCACCGGGAAGCCGTGTTTACACACGGCTCTCCCCGTTCTTCAGCTCCGGGGACCGATCGCCGCACTCCAGCGGCGATCGGGTCCGCGAGTCCCGCGGACCCGGAGCTTCGGACTGGGTCACGGGAGCGCGTCGCGGTCACGCGCCCGTGACCCACGGCTGGGTACTAGAAACCAACGTATATATACGTTGATGTGCCCAGCCGTGCCATTCTGTCGACGTAAATGTGCAGTAGGCGGTCCTTAAGTAGTTAAAACAAGTAGCCATAACCTGGGACAACTTAACTCACTAATAGTGTTTTCTGTTATAAACTAAAATTCACTGTACCTTATTTTGCACCTTAAAATCCCATAAAATTCCTCTATACCTATCTAATTATGGGATGTGGTGCTAATAATAAATTAGTTTGCCCGTGGTTATAAAGTCCTTCTTCTAAAATTCCAGTATGTCATAACCAAAATACCTGTTGTAGGTGCTTGTAAATGGCCATGTGCTGCCTGTTGCCAGTTTTTCCCCCCGAGCATAAACCAGCAGGTGTCTTATCAATAATAACAAGAAAACTACCTACCCTCACCTAATTGCTACCAGCTTAGTATATTTAAAAATAAAAATGTAAATTGCATTCCAGTGACTTTTACCTGTGGGTATGGTGATGTCCTGGATTTAGACTTGGCACTGGGAAGACGTGACTTACTGCTCTTCCTGCTGTCATTTATGGCTGGATTTGGATTTGCATAAGAATATGATGGTTTTGTTGTAACTTGATCCAATGACAGTTGAAGACCTTTATATTCAGTATCTCTGTTGAAAGAATAACATGCACTTACTTTTATATTTGCAAGATTACCAAAGTTACTTGTATATTTTTTTTACTTTATTCTAAAGCACAATTTTTTTGAGCATTATATGAACCAATGAAAGTGTAATATTTAAACAAAATATATAATGTCACAATAAATATACAGGCATATCCCACTTTTAAGTACACAATGGGGTTTATTTACCAAAGCTGGAAAGTGCAAAATCAGGCTCATTTCTGCATGGAAACCAATGGAGCTTCCAGGTTTTATTACCAGGCTTAATTGAACAAGTTGGGGTTAGAAGCTCATTGGTTTCTATGCAGAAGTGAGCCTGATTTTGCACTCTCCAGTGATAGTAAATAAGCCCCATTGTGTACTTTAAAGTGGGGAATGCCTGTATATATATATGGTGAACAAATCAGTGAATAAAAACACATTTAAATAAAACTATGTCCCTTAGTCACAAACAAATATAGTAAAACTCCACAACAGAAATAAAGTCTACATACAGGTTAAGAAGTGTTGACTGGAAATCACACCTGATCACTCCTGTGTATGAACACCAAACACTGGGGTTGAGTTATTAAAACCGGAGAGTGCAAAATCTGGTGAAGCTGTGCATGGTAACCAAACAGCTTGTTCAATTAAGATTTGACAAAAAGGCCTGCAAGTTGATATGTTTTTATTCAGCGCTGCCCCAGATTTTGCACTCTCTAATTTTAGTAAATCAACCCCACAGCCTCTTATAATAGATATCAGACCTCTAACATAAAATACATAAATGCATGAGGACTATGTAGAGTAACTGTCAAATGACTCCCCTCAAACAGGCATCACAACTTCTCAAAACATCATAAGTTACACTTTTCTTGGTTCATATATATTTAAAGGGGAAGCACAACAGGTTATATGTATATACACTTTTTCTGTTTTGTATCCAGACAATTACTGCTTAGTGCTGCTTCTGTATAATGTTGTCAGTTTTTATTTTAGTTATCACCTAGTACAGTTTATCTTGTTTATCTATGCATGTTGTTATTTCCTTTTGTACCAATTGCCTCTCCCTTTTTGATTCCAAGTTTCCTAAGCAGGGCTCACCGACCTTCCAATATGTAATTGTATAGCGACTGCACTGTCTCCCTTTATATTGCAGAGTCCTGCACACACTGTTGGTGCTATCTTGTATAAAACCATAATAATAATAATAATAAAGAGCTCAATAGATTACTTCCAGAGGCAGTATGGATGCTCTCAATGCAACCTTACTTGTTGCATTTTTCTATTTAATTTTTAACCTTTTTAGTGATAACAGAACCAGAATATTATCACACTATGAAAATAATTCTTGTGTGCATGTACATCATAAACATTGTCCTTTTATTTTCATAATCAAAATGAGTTAATAAATACTGTATTTATTGGAATATAACACTCACTTTTTTACCCTCAAAATAGAGGGTAAACTGTGCCTGCGTGATATATGCAGGGTGCCGTGGAAAGATTTTTTCCTGAAAATTCCCTCTTAAAGTTAGGGTGCGTGTTATATGCCTGTGCGTGTTATACGCCGATAAATACGGTAAATAAATAAGGTTGTTCAACTTATGAATCAATTTTCTACATATATTTTTAATTTTTTATTGTACTATAAAGACAGATCATAGACGCTCCATCAAAAATCTTTCTAAATAATAAATAACAGCTGAGAAAATAATCTCAATATCTTAAAGAAAACTATATACTGAATGGATGTTTTTTTTAAAACAATAAAGCCGGAATCCCGTAAGGAAAAAAAACATTGGTTTTCCCAGACGGGATTCCTGGCAGGCTTGCCGTGCATACAGACGGCCATTCAAAAGATCCACCATTCTTTTCAATAGCAAGAACGCGATGACATCATCGACCACGACGAGCCTGCGCTCATCACATTCGATGCTGTCGCCACCATCTTGCTATACCCCACAGTAAACTTGTATGCTACCGCACATGCGTCAAACTCTTATCGAGCATGCACTGGAGTATATTTCTATTGCCTATTTGATCTCTACTGTGGAGATTCCTCCCCTCTTCCTACATGCGCAAGAATTTATGGGAGGGCTCTTCAATAAGGACACACATTTTTAGGTGAGGAAAGGTTAGAACTTCTGAAATGTGTTAATGTTGTCTGCACCTTCCTGTCACCGGTGATAACTGCAACCCCCCCCCCCTATTTTTTGTATGGGTATCACTGGCACAGGAAGTTAGGAAAAATCAAATCAATGGTGTCATAGACAGAAAAAAAATGTACTCTGTCCAAAACTTTGTATGAACTTTAAACTGATTACTTTTACATGTACATCTAAGAAATCTAAAAAATTAAATATTAATTTCCGTTTTAATGAAGAGATTTTCACAGTCACACGCTTTGCGACTCATCATGACCAAGACTATGATTACTTTAAATAAACATGTTGTGACAGAAATATGTGGGTTGTGTTGTTGACTTCTTTCTCAAAATGCTAGTTGCCTGGCTGTTATACGACCTACTGGCTTTAATATTGCGAGACCTGGAACAAGTATGCAGAAGAGAAAGTCAGAATTCCTTTTCTGCAATTTTGTCCTGGGTCAGTAACTAGATGTATTTAAAGCAATTGCGTTGGGAGAATACAGTAGCAATATAGAGGCAAAAAGGAGAAAGTACTAGTAAGTGATGTGGACTTGAAAGATAAACATTACTGGCATATTGGTCTCAGAGTGGAGCAGGGCAATGTTTGTTAGCACAGGCAGCAGAAAAGGTTAATATCTACACTCTTCTTTTTTTCAGGAAAATCATTTTGGCCACATATTCTCAACAAGGTTACTTTATACCAGTAGATAGTCAATGGTAGTCTTCATATTTCCTTACTTAGGCAATGAACAGTGTGCACTTTTTGCAACCAATATGAAACAGCCTTTTATTCTTCTAAATGTGTAACTGAGGAAGCTTGAAATTTATTGCTTATTTTGTTTAACTATTTAGTGGGAAACACTCCATGGATTTAAAGAAGCCAGGCCTTAATACATTCTCAAATTGATGCTATAGGAAACTAGGTGGAGCTGGTAAGATTGTTCTTTAAATAAAAGCTGTTTTAGCATAATAAATGCCTGAAAACTGGGACTGCTTGCTGTCTCTGTTCATTAATATTTTTTCATAACACAAATGTTGTACCACACACAAACTTGATTAAATCTTAACTGCAGCCAGTTATAATGTTTTGTGCAAACAGTCGATTCACGTCTCTGATATAATACATTTCTTAGACAGCTCCCTTAATTACTTTCATTTATTTCTAATCTACTTAATGCCTTAGTACAGTAATGCTTGACTAAATATGCATTGTGCTCTTTTATTTAAACTCCTAAAACAATTTTCTGGTATGCCAAATGCAAACAGTTCTTATACACACAGTGAGTCACAGCACTATGAATAACGGTGCAGATGTCCATAATTTATTTCTCATTTCCAGAAAAAACATAATTTATAAACATTTATTTTCAATAATTCGCATTTTCATCACTGCTTTTTTCATAGACAAAAAAAAACACTGACAGCCTGAAAACACAATTTAAGTATCCACAATCAGTGGCCTGTCATTATGCATTACGATCCCTTTACCAAAGGCTTTTTTATACATATCATTTATTTATTTATTTTTGAAAAATATATTATAAAAAGCTGTAGACATTACTCACCTATACCCTGCAAATAGGCTCCAGGTACACTGGGCTTAAAAAAAACTCCATATAGAGTGTTATTTGTACAAAGTTTAGACGAGTTTAGAAGAGTTTTGTGGGGTTTTTTCTACCAGAAAGCTTCAATCAGAAATCCAAACCAGAAAGTTTTTTTTCCTGACTCTAAACATTAAGCTTAAAATATGCCTGTAATCATCCTTATGTGCATAGACACACAGGATAACATTGAGCTGCTTCTACAGGCAGAACACAAAACTCCTGTAGTAGCAGGGATTTTTAAGCCATTGTGCATGGAGCCTTAATCTGATGTTGCTACTTTAACCACTTAAGGACCCCCGCACGCACATATACGGCCACAGAATGGCACGTACAGGCACAAGGGCGTAAATTTACGTCCCCGCCTGAGTGCGGTTCGGGGGTCCCATCGGGACCCCCTCCGCGGCGTGCGGGGGTCCCCCTACCTCTGGGAGCGATCCGGGATCTGCGGGCGGATGTCCGTGATATCCGCCCCCCCCGCGATCGCTCCCAGCCAATGGGAGCGCGCTCCCAGCCTGTCACTTCCTCCTCCTGTGTTTACACAGGAAGGAGGAAATGATGTATTCTCTCATCGCAGCGCTGTTTCCCAGCGCTGCTGATGAGAGAAGACATCACAAGTAAGTGTGCACCAACACAACACTGACACACACTCACATAGGCATATTAACCCCTTGTGATCGCCCCCCCCACCCCCCTGTCACAGTGTCACTGAATGCAGTGATTTAATCACTGCATTTAGTGTCAGTGTGACAGGCAGTGTAAAAAACAGTTAGTGTTAGGTTCAGGATAGCCCCCCCACCCCCCCTAATAAAGTTTTAACCCCCTGATCACCGCCCTAGTTAACCCTTTCACTCCCTATTGCCAGCGTCACTAAGCGATCATTTTTCTGATCGCTGTATTAGTGCCGCTGTTCCCGCTAGGTAGCTATTTTTTTTTATTGCGATTTTTTTTTTTACTAAAGACATGTGGCTAAATAAATTTTGGCCTAAATGTTTGACTAAAATTTAGTTTATTTGATTTTTTTTTTTAACAAAAAGTAAAAAATAGTGTTTTTTTTCAAAAATGTCGCTCTATTTTTGTATATAGCGCAAAAAATAAAAATCGCAGAGGTGATCAAATACCACCAAAAGAAAGCTCTATTTGTGGGAAGAAAAGGACGCAAATTTTGTTTGGGAGCCACGTCGCACGACCGCGCAATTGTCTGTTAAAGCGACGCAGTGCCGAATCGCAAAAACACCTTGGGTCATTTACCAGCGTATTGGTCCGGGTCTTAAGTGGTTAAAATGTTACAACAAAAACATATTCTAGTAAAGTCCTGGAAGGTTTCAGTGAACAAGCCCCCGCTCTTTTTTAAAGCCACATATTTGAATAGGGGGCGCTACTTACATTTGAAAAGGTTTGGGGGGTATGGGTGGCTTCTCCTCTCACTGCAACAGACTAGTTTAAACCTTATTCAATGCTATCCTTTCTGTTATATGAGTTTTTCCGATATGTACTCCATTGACCGGGTGGGGAAGGTTAGTGGTCTTTCTGCAATAAAAATGGTAGGCTTACATCCTCCAGAGAGTGTGTGTTGTTTTTTCACGTGGATGCTTATATTTTGGTTGTTTGTGTCTGTGGGGAGGATTGTGGACCTTCTGAGGATGCGGTATGGGTCGAGTTGGCAAGTTTCACAGGCATTGTTCATGTTTCAATGTAATGCACTTCTTCTTTTTTGTGTAATTTTTTGGGGATAGCTTACCTTATTGTGGCTGGTAGTCCTTAATGTTTTATTTGTATACTATAATTGTTTATTGAAAAATACTAAAAAATTATTTTGAAAAAATATATAGATATATATTCTACATACCTGTTTGCATGCCTCAATAATCTTTGATTTTAGAGGATTGCTCAGTGTGAGATTATTAACAAATCTGGTTGAAATCATATGTCAAAAAATGTTTTATACTTTTTTTTAAAAAAAATCATCATAATTATAATATGAAATTTCAGGTATTTATGGAAGAAAATTACAGTAAAAAGTTCTGGTTGGCAATTTCTGTGTCGTGATCACATTTAGTCAATGATGTCAACCAGCATCCCTGGTCCCTTTTTTTACATTCAGCTGCCAGCTGGAGATAGCAGCCATTATCCCACTGTGAATGACAACACTTTATTCTCATTGCAGCAAGTGAATCAATGGGAAAGGATCACTGTAGGACATTTTGGGACATTATTTTGTACTGTATGGGACATTTTATTGAGAACAGATATTATAAACTTTTACAATTGTACAATTTGTGCAAAACTTTGCATTTGCAAGATACAGCTAAAAGACAAGCCCTGCAGACTCAACAGCTTGCATACTTTCACACTGGGGTGTTGGGGGCATCAGCGGTAAAGCACTGCTATTTTTAGCGATGATTTACCCTAGTTTTTGCAGCCCTTTTCGGCCCCTAGCGGGGCACTTTTAACGCCTGCTAATGGCTGAAAAAGGGTTAAAACCAAGAACTTTGGGTTCTGCCAATTGATTTAGATGGGAAGGGGCGCTGTACACCGCTCCTACAGTGCATCAAAGATGCAGTTTGCAGGACTTTTTTGATGTCCTGCCAGCACACGGCTCCAGTGTAAAAGCACTTAGGCTTTCACACTGGAGTGAGAGGAGAGGCTCTTTACAGGTGATATGCAGGCACTATAGCGCCTGTAAAGCGCCTCAGTGTGAAAGCAGACTTTAAGTAAATGAAAATGTTAAAAACTTTTTTTTTTGCCAGGTAATAAAAGCAGGCCATACTTAATACATTATCCATATCTTTAAAATAAGGCCCTTTTACAACAGTAGACTGATCGGGTCCGCCTGTCCATTTCTCAGGCGGACCCACTTGGAACAGCTGGCATTCGATCCGGTCCACTAAAAACAGACGGATAGGAATCCATTACCCATCCGTCCGGCAGATCGGATCAGATGACAGTCAGATGGAAACAGACAAGCAGTCTGTTTCCATCTGACTACCCCATACAGGACAGCAGGCTGTTTTCATGTCCACTCTGCATAGCGAAACGGACACGGACCTGTCATCCACCTACTCAGCAGGGATCAGCAGATAGATCCTCCGTTGAGCAGGTGGATTCTGCTTCTTCTGAAAGGGGCCTAATACATATTTTTTTGAAAATGTCAAATCAAAGCTAAAGAATGGAATAAACATACAGAAATAGTATTCATAAATAGGCATCCAGCCTCATGAAAAATCTTTTCTCAAGGATTACAGTAATTTAGCAAGCTGTGTAAAGTATTACATTTTTATCTACATTTGGCTGCCTATAGGAGAAATCATTTGATTTAATCAAATTAGGGAAATCATTCAAACCTTTCAAAACATTAAAGGCATTTCGTAAAACATAAGAAGAAACTTAAGTACTTTAAGCATGGTTAAGCAGCTTTAATATTAAATTATTGCATAATCTTTTTTATTTTCTAAGAAATTTTGACTAATACAGGAACTTCAGACTACATCTTTTATTTGCAAATATGTTTGTTTTCCCACCAATTTCTCTGTTCATTATATTAATTAGCTCTATTTACCAACATATTTTATATGAACTATCGACTATTCTTAAAATATCCTTAATATCCAGAGTACACCCACACAAGTAAAGGGATCAGATCAGTGCAGATAGTGTCATGTTTTGAATTTAAACAAAAGTATTGCAAGGCAGAAGTGCAAACCACAAAGCCACTGTGCATCTCATAATTTTGTTCACATGATGATTGGGGATATTCCAGATCTATGTCTAGTGCCAATATACCTAAAGGGGCTGTTGTAGGCATTATTATGCCGTGTCATCTATTTATACTGACTTAAGCCCTGTACATAGGATCGGATATCTGATGGAATCTAATTCGATGGATTTTTTTGTTGGATATCCGATGAAGCTGACTTTCATCAGTCTTGCCTACACACCATCAGTCAAAAATCCGACCATGCCAAAACTTGGTGACGTAAAACACTACGACGAGCCGAAAAAAATTAAGTTCAATGCTTCCGAGCATGCGTCGTATTGAATCTGAGCATGCGTAGATTTTTATCCAATGGAGTTCCAAACAGACGATCAGATATTTCTATTTTTTTTTTTTATCCATAGGAAAAATGTAAAACATGTTCTATTTTTTAACACCGATGGAAAAAAGACCGATGGGGCCCACACACGATCGGTTTGTCCGATGAAAACAGTTAATCGGTCTGTTTTCATCAGACAAACCGATCGTGTGTACACGGCTTAAGAGTGTTAAGTGTATTTGTTTTTGTTTTTTTTACTTTACACATGTGATGATACTAAATCTCTTTATTTCAGTTTTCTGTTGGATGTTTGGTTATATCTTCTACATTTCACAACTTGTATATTATTTAAATATTTTGGAATATAACTATAGTATACAGGTATGGGCAGCGTGATTTTATTTTATGAAAGCGGGGGCATTGCATGCGCAATAATGTAAACAATTATGAGACCTAATCCTGAGCGTTGTACTTGCTGTTTTTATGAGTGCATACTGAAGTTCAGGGAAATGGCACACAGGATGTGATGTGCCCGCACAAAAAAAAAAAATGTGAGAAAGAATACTTTTTTTTATTGTGTAAAGTCAATCTATATAGATGTGATGCTGAAAAGATGAAGATGAAGATTTAATGCTACTTTAATAATAATTATTTCATCAGTGTGTACATTTTGTCACCCAAGCATGTATATTCATTTTACAGAGGAGAAGAATCAGAAATTACTAGTAGTATTTTCAAAAGAAACACTAGCAATCAGCCAAAAAATACAACCCAGAAAATCAACTATTCCCCTAAATGATCAGTTAAGGGTACCCACTGGCACCTAAAACATTAAAATCATCACCCAAATCAGGTGATTATCATCTTTTTTCTTTAGCTGATATGAAATGATGTAGTTGTAATCTGACTGTAATTCATCAAGGCATCTTCAGAGAACTTTTGCTATTAACTAATGTTCCTATAAAAGCTTTGACTCATTAGATTTAATTGCCTTTCTTTTTTCTGTGTTAACATTCAACAGATCAATTAAGATGATTAGTTCACTGACCTGTTTATTCAGATGAGGGAGATCAATGGTCTCTGCAGGCTGTACACTAATCTGTTTAACTCCCTCTAGATCTATTAAATAATCTAAATGTCATTTATCTCAACACAGTAGGATGACTCCGTTGCTATGTAGAACTAAATGTCCCTTTTCATTTAGTTACAAGTCACACATGATATATATTTTGATAGTATGAGCATAGTTGATCATTGGGAAATGCAAATAACTGCCAAAGCCTAAAAACAAAGTGGCCCTGTATGTTTGGAAATTTTTAGGTGATCCATTACTACAGGCATACCCCGCTTTAAATGGGGTTTATTTACTAGAGATGGAAAGTGCAAAATCACTTCTGCATAGAAACCAATGAGCTTCCAGATTTTATTACCAAAGCTTAATTGAACACGCTGGGGTTAGAAGCTCATTAGTTTCTATGCAGAAGTGAGCCTGATTTTGCACTTTCCAGTGGGGTATGCCTGTATTCTTTTTACCTCTGCAAATCGCATCACATGTATAGCTACAGAATACAAATGTACATACAGTATACAAATGTCAGATTGGTTTTGTCAGCCAGATTATTTTTTAAGATACGACAGCCATTGTTACTGAACAGCCATTTAAGAGGTACTGATATATTACATGTATATTTGATCCCTGTGATTGTAGGTCTGTAAACCACTCTTGCAATATATGAGACAACCACAATAGCTCTCAGACGTCTGTTGGAATATTGACAGACCAATATAATTTGAAATGATCAGCTAGTATTCAGTTATTTTTCATTTCACCACAGAAGTGTGCAAAAGTGGCCCATGCCATTTTATTGCCCAATGAATAGCAGGAAATTTTTTAATTTGTCTTTAAACAAATGTATCCTGTTTGTATAACTGATATTTAAACTACTGGTTTAAAAATGTCCTCAGTTAATAAATGAATTCACACTTTGGATTGTAGTACATTACAAAAGGGGCATAAATAAATAATTAGAGATCAACTGGTTGTATATATTACAGAATGGCCAAATTAAGTTCTGTAAATCTTCTCCATCAGCACATTTCCCACAGTTATTACCTCTTGTATCTTTTGCCCTCCCCTCTTAGATTGTAAGCTCTAAGGAGCAGGGCCCTCTGATTCCTACTGTATTAAAGTGTATTGTATTGTATTTGTACTGTCTACCCTCAAGTTGTAAGGTATTGCGTAAACTGTTGGCGCTATATAAATCCTGCATAATAATAATAATATTAATTGTTAACTGAAAACGTGTATTTTCCTATATGTACGTGGATGAAAACATATTCACTTTTTCCACATGCATTTTTTAAAACCTTATTTTTCTTTTCTTTTTTTACATACATTCATCAGTGTAGTTCAGTGACACTATTGTGACACTGTACTACTCTGGGGTGTGATCATGGATTTTTTTGTTTACACTTTAATTGCTGTTTCAGTGATAATCACTGAAAAATGAATGTTTTGAATTGTCATGAATGAGTTATATTCGTAACAGCTGTGATTACTATTGTATCCTGTGATTGGCCCACAGATTTCACATGGTGCAGTTGCTGTGATTGGCCCAGGTACCATGTGATAGCTGTGGGCCAAGAATAGCATCAAAATAGTAAGCACAGCTGTTGTGAATGAAGCACATGAGCAAACAGTGTGACCAGGCAGTGGAAAAGAAATACAGTTCTAGGATGGATCACTATAGGGATAATCAGCAGTATATCTTTAGTAAGACCTAATTTAGAATACTTTATCCAGTTCTGGAGGCCTCATTTACAAAAAGATATTCATGGTCAACAAAAATGGTGAAAGGTCTGGGGATAAAACATATCGAGAGCGACTTAAGGAACTTAACTACTGTGTCACGCAGAAATGATGTATATTGCTCTCCTAGGTAAAATCCTGTATTGGTACGTCCTACCCATTTTTCAGCCACCAGAGGCTCCCCATATTTTAAAAGCTACTAATATGTTTTGTTTTGAACCAGCCAGATATGGAGATGCTTGGTTAATAGAGCAGTAGGTATATATTCATTCACTAGTAGGTAGGCAAAGAAATACCAAGAAAATGGGTAGGATGCTGCCACCAGGATGACAACCATTAGGATTGTTTATCCTGTCTATCTAGAGATATCAAGATGCAACATTACTCCCCAGTGACCCCCCAAAAAAGAAGAAAGAAGGGGGAAGTAGAAAAACACAAAAATGACTTGATGCATATAAACATGCATATAAACAAAGGATTGGGAGGAAATGTTATAGTAGGGTAAAATAAAACCGAAGAGTAGACTTTTTTCAGAAGTATATCAGCATATGAAGGTAAGGTGCCCCACTACATTTAGAACAGTTTACTCCACTTAAAGTGGATGTCCGCTGAAAAAAAAATATTAAAAGTCAGCAGCTACAAATACTGCAGCTGCTGACTTTTAATATTGGCACACTTACCTGTCCTGGAGTCCACAGCTGTCCGCAGCAGAGGACGAGCTATCGCTTGTCACTCTGCTGCCCCCCTGCCATCCTCGGTGAGGGATCCAGGAAGTGAAGCGTTCCGGTTTCACTGCCCGGTTCCCTACGGTGCAGGCGCGAGTCGCGCTGCGCCTGCTGACTGACTCCCGCTGTGCTCTGGGAGCCGAGTGTTCCCAGAACACAATGGGGGGGACAGGAGGTAACATCCTGCTCTCGCAGTTTGCCCGCAAACTGTGGCCGGAAGTGGGTGCAAATACCTGTCTTTAGTCAGGTATCTACACCCCCCTCCCCCTAAAAGTTGTCAAATGTGACACCGGAAGGGGGGAGGGTTCCGATCAGCGGGAGTTCCACTTAAGGGTGGAGCTCTGCTTTAAATAAATAAATCACAAGACATACAGAGCAAATCAACCAAGAGGAAGTAAAAAACAAGGGCATTTGTGTACTCTCTATACAAATTCTGAGGGGACAAAAGAAGATGGAAATGGAGAATGCTAGAATTGAGGACATGCTGGCAAAGATGGCACCATGAAACAGAGGGAGACAAAATAATGTGTGGTTGCACAGCCCGAAAGAGAGGATAGGCAAGGAAGGCTTGCTGTCCTATTTTAAGGATACATTTTAAATGTTTAAAGGGTCAAATGAAGAGATTCACATTAGTAGACAGCATCAAGGGCTTGGCCAATAAACATTGGCTATCTAAGCTGCAACTGCATAAATCTGAAAAAACATTTTTCTGCTGAAATCCCTAAGCGATCAGAATATCATCTGCAGCACAGAAAAGATCATAACTCCCAGAATGGTGTATTTTATCAATTTACACTGAATTTACAAGGACCTCTCAAATTGGCCAATTGCACCTGATCTTCTTAGGTGTTCCTTTCTCCCTATCACTGGCAAACTGGCAAGTGGTTTTCAACCACCAAAGACATCCAACTTAGGTGAAAATCTATCTGCAGTATCAAGTCTTCTGTGAACCAAAGACATACCTGGACTCTGGTGAAATCTTCCAATATCTCCTTTGTCTCTCACCACTCCCCTGTGATACCTACACTATTTTATGCAAAACAACAGCAGTGCTGCCTGTGGTGTCAAGAATCCATGAACGATTTGCATAATACTGTTCTATGTTCTGTTCTAGGGCTACAATGACAGCAATGGCTTTATACAAATATATTATCTGACAGTTCCCATAAACAATGCCACAATGGGAAAAAATTGAAACACACACAGCAACCTATGTTTCAAAGTAACACATGAGCATATATTTACATCACAGCCTTACCAAAAGCTGAGATATACCACTAAGATCAGTGAGATCCATCCATGTGTGGCTTGTAGCTCTAATCTATCACATGAACAGTAAGCCTAGTTTTTACATAACTAACTGATACCCTTTGTGATCAATGTTTGAGATTTGTACATCAAGAAGGCAGAAATGAGCACACCTGAATATTTTACAAAACTTTCTTATTTCTGTAATAGAAGGCAGATTTTCACCAATCACTCACTACTTGGCCTCCTCTTATGGAATACTGAGAATTCGCAATTTCAATAGTGATTTTGCACCAGCACCTCATTTTACTCAGAAATGCTTAAAATAATATGTCCTCTGCATACACCCACCCTAAAAACAATCTAAAAACATGTATAGCAACTCATGTAATAATTTAATATCTTAGTGTCTAGATGCTTTGAAATATATCCCTTTTGTAGGACAAAAACTTCAAACCACTCTTATTTAAACTCCTCTGCAATAATGCCAGGACAATGTATCCTTTAATATTGTTGTAACTAATATATATATATATATATATATATTCTCAGTTCTAATTACACTTGTGAATTATAGCGTTACAAAATGGAAAACAACACAAAAGAAACAATAACATTAATTTATTATTCAATGGAAGTGGTCCCAGTGGTATTTTAATCTGATGAATAGCCCTAAGGAGACCATTTCATCAGCACTCTGAATGCCTTGATTATAGTACGCTCACATGCTTCAATGACAAACAACCATGACAAGCAACATTATTGTCAGTTGTTAACAATTATGACTTAACTGAAAGTCTATAGGACTTGAATAATTGTGTGTTGATTATATGCTATTAGCCTTACTAACCAACCAGATATGTGCTTAAATAATCATTATTCACGTCTGCTGTGCTGTTTGCCGTATGTCAATACATAATGCCCTAAGAAGATAGACTTATTATAGTTGTTTCATTCATGCCTTTACAACTAGTTACTAAATCATATGTTTACAAGTATCTACAAATACATACAGTCGTACATGATTATATACATAATAAGAAACTAGTCAATATGCTTACACTAAGGAAATAATGGTAGTAACAATGTGTGTAATGTGAGAAATGTGTTTTCCTCAGTAATGGGACCCGGGGGGGCACAGAACAAAAGATATTAAGGGACCACAAGCAAGTCTTACAACAGTTTAAGAATAAGGATCCATTTACTCCATTTACACTACTGAGGTGTACTACAGTAAACCACACTTTCCCACTAGAGAGAAAGAGAGAGTTATTTTTTTCCTCAATAGCAATAGGACATACAGAAAAAGTGTGGAAATATTGAAGAACACATGTAAAAAAGAAGTTAAAGTGGAACTTCACTCTTTCAATCAACGTTGACTATTTTTAATCCTCATGCTGCCAACATTAGTAAATAGGTAGTATATCATATTTACTTGTTTTAAACTATTTTTTTTTTATGTTTCTTCAATTCATTTTTAGTTTCTAGAGCTCGGCAAGTTATGTCATATGTTCTAGGAGTCTTCAGGAGGAGGAGGAGGGATTTTCTCAACTAAGCACACCATGTATGCCTAAGCTAAGTGCAGATGGATTACTAAAAGTAAATGGTACATGACTCATCTGCCCTTACCTAAGATGTTGATGGCCAGAAATGCTAGGGGGTGTTTTTAAAAATGATTTCTCAGCACAATAAAGCATGGAGACATGCTTGGAAGGTTGAGTTTGCTTTGAATATTAAAAATGAATCAAATTGTGTTTTTGGTTTGTGGTGCTCAGCTCAGCTACAGGGTAGTTCTGCTTTAACCACCCAAATATACATGCAATCCACTTTTATCTGCCTTGTACTATAATGAATCAAAGCCAAACATACACAAATATAGGATCATTCCTCATAATAAAATAAATGAATTGCTTGCTGTAGTCTTAACCACATGCTGTCCCACCCACAGTAATATTACTGCAGGCAGGAGGCACAATCATGTACATGTATGTTACTGGCTGATGGTCGCGCAGCTCACTGATCCACCAGACACAACAGATTGTGGCTCCCGATATCAGGCTGCTTTGAATGGCCGGGGTGTCACATGATCACTATGCAATCACATGATCACAATGTAAACACAACTGTTATAAATGGGCTTTATTTATAACAGAGGTGCTTACTACTTTGATTCAGTGATTGGCCCACAGCTATCACATGGAACCTGGGCTAATCACAGCACCCTATACCATGTGATAGCTGTGGGCCAATTAAAGCACATAATAGTAATCACAGATGGTATGAATGTAACCCATTCATGACAGTTCAAAACATTGCTGTTACAGTCATCATCAAAGTGTAAAAAAAAGAAATCCCTGATCAGTGAAACTGAATTACTCTGATAAAAGTAAGTAAAAAAAAAAAAAAAGGGGGGGAAAATAAAAAAAATGATTAAAAAATAATAATAAAGATGTATCTCATTTTTTTTTACATTCTGTCCCGAACCCTGATCACCACACCAGTCATATGATGATGCTGTACTGCACTGGTGACTGTATGTAAAGAAAATATGAAATAAAAGCTAATTTTATTTCTTAATTTTCCAAATAATTGTGACCAAAATATTATAACTTGAAAAACCTCACAATGCCTCTTAACCACTTAAGACCCGGACCAAAATGCAGGTAAAGGACCTTGCCCCTTTTTGCGATTCGGCACTGCGTCGTTTTAACTGACAATTGCGCGGTCATACGACGTGGCTCCCAAACAAAATTGGCGTCCTTTTTTCCCCACAAATAGAGCTTTCTTTTGGTGGTATTTGATCACCTCTGCGGTTTTTATTTTTTGCCCTATAAACAAAAATAGAGCGACAATTTTAAAAAAAATTCAATATTTTTTACTTTTTGCTATAATAAATATCCCCCAAAAATATATAAAAAAACATTTTTTTTTCCTCAGTTTAGGCCGATACGTATTCTTCTACCTATTTTTGGTAAAAAAAATCGCAATAAGCGTTTATCGGTTAGTTTTCGCAAAATGTATAGCGTTTACAAAATAAGGGATAGTTTTATTGCATTTTTATTAATTTTTTTATTTTTACTACTAATAGCGGCAATCAGTGATTTTTTTCGTGACTGCGACATTATGGCGGACACTTCGGACAATTTTGACACGTGCCCGTGACCCATGGCTGGGTATTAAAATCAACGTATATATACGTTGATGTGCCCAGCCGTGCCATTCTGCCACGTATATGTGCAGTAGGTGGTCCTTAAGTGGTTAATAAATACCTCAGACTCTCTACTTTCCAAAAGTGAAGATGAAGATGGCGGTCTTTGTACCATCCTGGCATTTTAAGGGCTTCAAAAATTAAATAGGATGTCAGTACACCAGGATTGATTATGTTTCAAATATATCTGTATATATTATAGTTTGTAGATGCTATAATTTTCACACTAACCAATTAATCTATTGAGATTTATTTTTTAACCAAAATACATTTTGGCCTAAATTTATTAAGACATTTTATTTTAGTGGCTGTTTAGAACAGAAACTAGAAAATATGTTTTTTTTTTTTTTTTTTTAATGTTAAGTCTTTTTTGGTTTATATAGAAAATAAGAAAAACCCAATGGTAGTCAAATACCATTAAAGTATAAAAAAGATTATATACACTTTATTTGCGTACAGTGTTGCATGACTGGGAAATTGACATTTAAATTAGCACAGTGCTAAATAGCAAGTAATGGCCTGGTCATGAAAGTGGTAAAACCTTCTGGATGTCAAGTGGTTAAAGTAATTGTAAAATCTTGTTTTAAAAAAAAAATAATAATGACAAACTCACCTGCTCTGTTGCATTGGATTTGCACAGAGCAGCCCTGTTCCTCCTCTTCTCGGGCCCCTCTTCTGCTCTCCTGGCCCCTCCCTCCTGTTGAGTTCACCCACAGCAAGCAGCTTATTATAGGGGCATCCAAGTCCATTCAGACACAAAGCTGTGGCCCGGCCCCACCCATCTCTCTCCTGATTGGCTGGCTGATTTTGATTGACAGTAGCGGGAGCCAATGGCGCCACTGATATGTCTCAGCCATTCAGGAGGGAGAGTCTCAGATGGCCAAGATACTGGGTAGACATTGCTGGACAGAGATAGGACTCAGGTAAGTATTAGGTGTTGCCGGGGCAGCTGCTGCACACAGAAGGCTTTTTATCTTATTGCATAGAAAGCATTAGGACAAAAAAACCTTCTGACTTTACAGATAATTGCAAAATATAAGCAATACACACCAAGAGTCATTATAAAACATAATTTGCTGTGTAAAGGGGGATCCTATAACAAAGTTTACAGAAATTCCATGTTAAAATGTTGTAGTATAATAGTGATTATAAAAGTGAGGTTATTTGGTTAACAGGTTTCAGCAAAACATTGTAACCTTGCATTGCATTTCATTTCTCTTCTGTTCATTGCTTTTATATATCTAGGAAGTACTTAAACCCCGGAGGGACTTGAAAAATAAATATTTTTTCTTCTTCTTTAAATTGAGTGATTTATTGCATATTCACCGTCTTAGCATTGGTTGCCCAGAGCCTAGGGCTTCTCTTCTAGTAGTATTTTTTATCTCAGTGTATACACATACTTGGCATAGTATTTAAGAGGAAAATGTAATGCACTGGTTTCTTCCACTATCCTTTGGGAGCATTGATGAAAACATGAAACAGGGATAGTGGAAACACATACTCATTCATATGGAAAATAGGTGAATTTCTATTTGCTTTCTGGCCTATCTATTATACTATAAAATAGATTTGTCTGTTAGTTTCAAAGGAATCATTTTCAAGCTGCTTTACATGTATAGGCTAGCAGACATATTCAGACTTCATTCAAGGATTATGTTGTAGAAACAAGCAACATAAACAACAAGTATATATATATATATATATATATATATATATATATATATATATATACACATTATGCTGTATACTAATCTCCTGCCATAGACCTTTTACCTATAAACAGAAATTCACCCTACAGAATCATATACTTATGGGTGTCAGTATATCACTATACAAAATGATAAGGTACGTTCATTATAGAACAATTCCAGATGAATGTGACTAACTACTACTAGGTAATGTTAACACTGAGTTGTCTATTTTTGCAACTTGTGTGCGTAGCATCCTAAAGATCTGTAAGAAAGCAATACTGTGTTGTGTTGAAAATATAAATTTATGGCTACATTTATATATAAAGGTAGATTGTTATAGGCTACTAAGAAAACCTGGAAAAAAAATAGGGAAAGACACTGCGCTAAACAAAAAGTGCAAATGCTGCCGGTACCAAAAAATTGTAGATACAAATTCAAAAGACTTGTTAAAATATAAGGTACAGCGCAAAATCAATAAATGTGAAATGTTGATGATGACACCAAAAAAAAAGAAAAATTGAATAATGAGATGCAAGAAAAATAATTAAATGGTAACACCACCGGAATAAGTGATAAATAATAGACCATAAAAAACGTATTATATAAATTGTGTACATATACCAGAAACAGAGTGGGTGTATACCAAAATAATAATAACCAAAATTGATGGTTATACAATCAATCACAAAAACGTGACAAATAGTGATATGTCCTTTTGCTATATAGGAAATGGTGAAGGTGAATGAAATCTGAAAATATTAGTCCCAGGTATGATAGAGTGAAGGTAAGTCCAAAATCGTCTTTATCGAGAGTGATATGACATCAGAAAATATACTTCCTTCCACCAAGTAGACACCCAGATGAGAGAGATGTAGTCTCCTTACCAGATACTGAGACCACAAAAAAAACAGGCACATTTATTGATTTTGCGCTGTACCTTATATACTAAGAAAACCTCTTAGTAACAAAGGCTGCCTTCATTTTAGGCAGATTTCTTGCACTTTGAGACAATTCCATAACATTATAATAATGATGCAGATCACAGTCTGGCCCTGGCACAGCCAGCACAATTCATATGAGGCAAGGACATCCTAGGGAGGATAATTTATTTTTCATATATTGTCCATTAAAATGATTAATATTTTTACTAATAGAGAAACTAAAATAGAGGTCTAATGTTCAAAATAGATTCTTAATGCCCCTAAAGATATTAAATGGTTATTACCTAATCTAGGCAATAATGTTGGGTGGGAAACAATTTTATGGGCAACCCCTGACCTTTGCAGATGCCCCTTGACTGACAGACATTGTTGGAAGAATTGATCACCTCTGAAAATTATTCCCTGCTGATTATTATTGTTCCCGTGAGACAAGGCCAGCAACTGTGTATGTTTATGTGACAATTATTCGATAGAATGGTCTTGCAGCGGTCTGATCTTCCAATGTAGACTATTTAAGATTTTGTTTTGTAAGGTAGTGCAAAAGTGCAGTAATCTACAATAATCAATCACAATTGGTCTTTCACTGGTTTGATGTCAATTAATCGAAATTTCATTAAAAGTGCATTATTATATGATTTCATTACAAAAACAGTCATAAGCAAAATACATAACTAATTGATTTTTTTTTTATATTAAATAAATAAGTGCTCACAGCTTTGTAAAAGTTGTAAGAGCATAACTGTCTCTGCTTTTGTGAGTTTCTTTGTTACAAAGAAGATTGCACTGCCGTAAGAGTAATGCACACAAATTCACTTTAAACTAAAAAGCTTCATTAGAAAAAATTATGTAACAACATGGCACTATACTAAGTTGTAAGTATTAGATAATGACATATGACTGTAGTACATAATAGAACCTTCTTTGAAAATGAAAGACCATTCAAGTAGGTTAAACCTATTGTCTCAAAGTAAAAACCACTTCACCTTTAATAAGAGTAGTGATTTTTATGTTTTGCTTCTCTTTTATGTCCCACATACTACTTGATCCTGCCAGTTCCCCTGCCCCTGGGTGTGTTCCTTTCTAGTGTGACAAATTTTTTTTTTTTTTTTTTTTTTTTTTTGGTGTTTAAAAGCTTTTTACCAGTATAAACTATTTGTATTAATTTTAGAAACAATTTACAAGTACAACATGACACAATAGTGTAGCTCCAGACAAAAAAAAATAGTTTGTAAGCTTTTTGGATAACATAGGGAAGGGTTACCACCCCTGTAATGTTTGTTTTGCTGTCTGTGCCTCTGTTTAGAAGATTTCACCTCACTTTCTGTCCCTATGATAATTGGATTTTGAAAATCTTAGGTTGTTGTGGAAACAAGGATTGGTGATAAATCTTAAGTGGAGACTCCTTCTTCCCATAATAACTCTTACAGGGGTGAATTCCCTTCCCAGGGGTAGATTTCCTCTCACTTCCTGTCGTCTCTCTCTGTTTGTAAGTAGGAGTCATTTGTAAATTGGATGTTTGTAACCTGGGGACCGCCTGTATATAAAAGGTGAATAGCCTAGGACCTCATCATAACAACCATATTTTATAATAATTATTCCCCAAAGGGAATGCGAAAGGAATCATGAGAGGTGGAGGCTCCCCACATCTAAATGCAAATAATCAGACAGATCTTTCTCCCAAGAGGATCTAGGGATTACTGGGCCTCTCTACCTAATCCCTACTTCCCGATTCCTCATCGCCCCACCCCCCTTCCCCTCCCCTCTCTATCACCCCCAACCTTGGATCGTACAAGAAAGGTTTTCATGTTTGTCCCTTCTGATAATTTCCGTCAAACTGTGTACCAACGATCAGATTATTATACGATCGCTTCAAAATCATACCATTTTCTGATCATGTACATGGCTTTAGGCTTTAATGAAAATAAAACAACATAAATCTAGTTTTCTACTTAGCTATACAATCTTTGGTTTAGCAAGGTACATTATCACTCAGAGCTATTGTCAACAGTCAACTGATAATGATAAAATGTAGTATGAAGTATGCAGTATGGCCCTTATGTTGTCAGAATACCACAAGTAATAAAGAGGTTTACTATTTATTACAAATGCTTACAATAAATTAGCTGCTTAGCTTTATTCCTTGGCTCTGTTCATCATATTTTCTTGTAATGGGGTGATGAGTAATGATGTCACTAGCAAAGAACAGCTTACAACTTTGCCTGCCTTACGTGAGTATTATTTGACTGCCAAGATGGAACAAAAAGTGTTTAAAGACTAAACCTTCAATATTTCTTTATTGTTCTTGGGTACACTTACTTTATATGGTCATCTGTTTGCACTTTACTGTAGTAATTTGGATCATCGTCTTTTACATGTGTAAAGTGAAAGTACATGAAGGTATATGTATATAGTTTTATTCAGAGCTTTTTTTCTCAGAAAATAGGTGCAGGAACTCAACCACGACCCGTTCAGATTTCAAAAACAGTAGAAGGGTATTAAAGGGCATTAAATACCAGTATTGCATTACATACAGAGTGCAGAGTTCAGGGGGGGTTACACACAGAGTGCAGAGCTGTCACCTGTAAACACAGAAACCAGGCTTCTGTGTTTACAAGTGATTGTGGTGAGCAGGCACCAAAGGGTCTGAACCAAAGGTAGTGGAACTAAGTTCCCCCAAGTTCCTCCTGAAAAAAAGCTCTGGTTTTATCCATGATACTATATGAACTCTAAAATACCATTGTATAACAAACTGTTTTTTTTTTTTTAAATACAAGCATTTAGAATTACAGGCATACCCCACTTTTAAGTACAGAATGGGGTTTATTTACTATGGCTGGAAAATCCAAAATCAGGCCCACTTTTGCATAGAAACCAATGAGCTTCCAGGTTTTATTACCAAAGCTTAATTGAACAAGCTGGGGTTAGAAGCTCATTGGTTTCTATGCAGAAGTGAGCCTGATTTTGGCCTTCCCAGCGATAGTAAATAAACCCCATTCTTTACTTAAAAGTGGGGTATGCCTGTACATGTTGGTCACATAAAAGTAGATCATTGATCTGATACACAAAAAAAAATAGTATTTGCTTTGCCTTTTTCATAGGACATAGTGCAGTTCTGGTGTTGTCCTTACTATCCTAGAAGAAAATGTTTAGCATTGTGCCTTGCAGGCAGTACACCCACACATCTGTGTTTAAGAGTTTGAGAGTGTGCCATATAACACACTAATCAAAGCTATAGTGTGCAAAACTAGTGCAGGAATGTTAACAGACTTCCCAAATTGAATAACACTCTATGAAGTAAATAGGTCTAAACAACCTCTAAAGAGGAAGTAGCATAGTTATGGATTCTTAAATTGGTTTTATTGCAACATGGATTTTTATACAGATATTAGATCTTATCACCTTGTTACTGACAACTTAGATGCTAAAATGATAATTTCAGAAACTCTGCTAACTAAACACTTGGCTGCTATTCGCAGTCCAAAACATGATCCTGAAGTTTTAAAGCTAAATAATTTATGGTGATTTGTAGTACAAAGGGTAATTTGTGGAATCACGTGAGCGCATCGGGAGTGAAAACAAAACCTGATTACACTTTGGAAAGGAGCTGTGTGTTATCTGTTTACAGAGGATTTGTCTTTGAGAACAAAAAGCTCACTCAGATGGATTAAATCAAAGAAGCTTGTTGAACCAATAAAGAGAAAGCTACCCAAAAAGATCTGGCTACCAGAGAACTCATTCACAGTATTGAGAGGCACCATCCTCAAACAATTTGGCTAGTCATGATGATGTTCAAATCTTACAGATGTGGTCAGTCTAATTGGGTGACAGTTGTGCATATCACTTTAGAGACCATATAAATGGCCAAACCAGCCTTTAGACAATTACATACAGTATTTTCATGCTGTCTAACAATATCAAAAGAACTCCACAAGACAGATAAAATCTATACTAGTTTATTAAATTCCTATCTAAAGCAAGCATTCGGTGTAGAATATAGATTCTACTCACAAAGCTTTACCGGCGGAATACTAAGGCATAGGTGTTCACAGCCTATTGCATTAGGGTGTGAACCCCAAATCTCAAACACACATGCTTGTGTGTACTGTGTGTGTATAATACTGTGCAAAGGTCTCAAGCCTGGTACACACTACAGTTTTTTTTTTTCGTGCAACCCGGAAAACAATTGGCAGCTTCAGTCGGGGGGACGCTGTTCTAACCATGCAAGGTTAGTCCAGAGATCTCCCCTGCTGAGCTGCTGTGTTCTGACAGGGGGCCACCCCCCCCCCCCGCCAGAACACCCTGTTTAGATCTCTCTGCCATTGGCTGAGAGCACTGATCAGGAGTCAGTCGGCTGCTGGTTTTCCAACATGCACGTCCGATGAAAGCTGACTGTTTGGCCGGCTTCTGTCAGACAGACCAACATACACACAAGAAGGATGTCGGCTGATATTTTTCGTACCGGCAAATGTCTCCCGACATTCTGCCCATGTGTACTGAGATTTTGGTAGGTGTGATAAAAAAAATGCAGCTAATTAAAGTGTTACTAAACCCACAGCAGTAAATTTAGTGTGTATATGCAGTAAAGCATGCAGTAAAGCAGCATTCACTGTGGAGCCTAAGGGTTAATTCCTTGCATTGTGTATAAAGACTGTGTGATCCTGTCTTCTCTGATCCTCCCTTCTTTAACTGACTCCAACTCATCTTTCTATAGAACAGAGCATTAGGAGTCAGGCTGCACATGCTCAGTTTGGTGTGTATTGCTAGAGAGTTGTTGTTTTTTCTTGGGAGAGTGCATGTGATCAGCACAGAGCCAATCAGAACTGTCCAGACAGGATCAGGGAAGAATGAAAACTCCTCCTACAAGTTTAAGCAGAGACTAATCCAAATTACAAGACTCCTATGTACTGCTGACAAGAAAAGGTATTTAGCAGTTCAGATATAGTGAATGCAAGTTCTGGGTTTAGTAACATATTAAGGATGTTTTCAGAACTATAAGTGTTAATAGTTTATTTTATATTAATTAACAAAATGAAAAGTAAATGAACAGAAGAGAAATTCAAATCATATTAAATCAATATTTTGCGTGACCACCCTAGCCTTCAAACCAGCATTGATTCTTTAATTCTGTTTAGAACAACCTACCTGCTAAAATTAATTCAAAAAGTGTATCTAGAAGAATTGAAGAACTGATGCTGTTTTGAAAGTAACGGGTGGTCACACCTGATATTGATTTGACTTGAATTTTATCCTATTCAATTACGTTTCGATTTGTTAATTGATAAAAATAAACTATTAACATTTCTATTTCTGAAAGCATTTTCTAACACCTGCCTAAACTTGTGTATGTAGATATAAATAGATATATATCTATATACATACACACAGACACACACAGGCACGCACACTCCTATATATCTATGTAAACAAACATTTAAAAAAGTATTTGCACCCCTATGCAGTTAAGCTCCCCTTTATTTACAAGGTTGACAGCCACTGATCTAAGATATTACCTATTACCACAACTTTCACATATTTTAATATTTATGAGAAAGTAATATCACATGATAGTTAGAATAGGTGTTGTGTGCAAAAGCCTGTGATGGAAAAATTTGAATCAAACATTTTAGTTCATTTGGGGCCTATAATAATGCTACTGTAGTTATACGTCTAGTCTTATTCCAAATGTTATGCATTTGCATGTTTTCTTATGACTTTCTGTTTTATTTCCTATAGCATTCTCTTAGGATGATGCATAGGTGTATTTTGGTCCCTAATATTAAAGGCACGACCTAGTTCTTCACAAGGCAGACAAATAGTCCTTTTTGAAATTACAGGATCTCACAACAGCTCTGCAGAGATGTGGTTTATTTGCCTTACGCAGAAATCTTGCTACATTACAGATACTGTATTCCCATGGAAAATCATCTAGGTCTGAGTGCTGCAATTCTCTCATGAGCCAAAAGTGCACATCAATGACATTTAAGTTCAGTCTCATGTGATAAAAAAGCAATAGATTAAAAACATATATCCCATCACTTTTATTTTTATGGATTTATTGGCCAATCTGGTTGAAATTAAGACACTCAGACTGCACTGAACTGACGAAAACCAGATGTCCTTGTTAAGTGCCATATAAATATCCTAATATGTATAACGTGTGAATCATGAGGAACCAAAAAGAAGTTTTCCCTTAGTAATATCTGCCAACAACAGTGCAGTATTTACAGATGAGATGACTGTTTATCCGTCACAATGGAAAATAGCAATGCCCAAAATTACTTACGTGAGAACATAATTCACACTGACGATGCAATGTGGTCTGGACGATCTGCTATTGTGCACAATTGTAGCGTAGCTCTGTACCCACACCCATCCTCCTTGTTTAGCCAGGAACCGATAGTACTTTGTAGTAACTTGTCCTTTCACAAGCACTGTATAATAGACAGAATCACATGGTTAGTTGCGTAGTATATTTGTTTACATCGCTTTACTGTATGATGCATGATGCTCTGGGCTTTATTTCCATAGTCTATAAGCACACAACCTTTGGCACCCAAAGTAACACCTATCTGCTGGAATTACATCTTTTACACAGAAAATTCTCTTGATCCTAACCTGTTTTAGAATATTTTGACAGTGTGTAATAGGTAGCCATGAGATTACCATGAGGCTAATAGGTAGCCATGAGATTACTCTTATATAGTCCATAGGTACTATGCTACTGAGCCACAATCATTTCGGCTATTGATTACTCTTAAGAGGCATTGGTCGGTTCAATAGAAACTGTCCAACATTCGGCCCATGTGTACTAGAATCAGTCTGACAGAAGCCTGCCATTCAGCTGGCTTCTGTCGAAGGGGCATGGCCAAAAAAAGGCAGCTTAAATTTTAAAACGTCTGCCATAATCTAATGAGCAACATGCCTGTCCATATACAGTATTTGAGGATAGATAGATAGATAGATAGATAGATAGATAGATAGATAGATAGATAGATAGATAGATAGATAGATAGATAGATAGATAGATAGATAGATACATAGATAGATAGATAGATAGATAGATAGATAGATAGATAGATAGATAGATAGATAGATAGATAGATAGATAGATAGATAGATAGACAGAAAGACAGACAGACATTGTAGATTGACAGATAGACATATCTAGACGGAAGGATAAGTACAGTAATTTTATGGTTCCCTAAATGATAATGCCATTATAGTCAACAAAGGGACTTGAGTGGTAATTGTAATTTCCTTTAAGGTACTATTTGTAGTTTAGAAGGCTGAAAAGAAAGGTGATATTGTAAATACCATATCGATTTAACAGTGCAATTTCATAAGCATACCGGAAGTTGTTATTGAAAGAGAAAAAACAATACTTACGTAAATGATGTGCACACCTCAGATGAAATGTATCACATCCATGTACATGATGATATAAGGTCTTTTCAATCAAATCTTGAGGTTCATATCCAGTTAGCTCTGCAACTCTAAAGTAACCAAAAAATGATAATTAGAGCCTTTTCTAGATACTTTGCGTGGACTACTGTATTGGTACTGATGTATATATAGACAAAAAGAGAGTATCACCCCCTGGGTATATATATATGCCCTCTACTAGGAGAGTTATCTGTCTTTCTGCCACCCCTCGTTGCACACGTGCTGTTTTATTGTTATTGTTTTGTATTAGTATAATTGTTGTTTTTACATGCACCTTGGGTGCTTGCTGTGTGTACCATCACTAAGTGCCATTATGTGTACCTATCTCTATTAAAAAACATTTTTTATTTCTAAACTTTGTTTGGCCTTTAAAGTCCTAGGGGGTGATACTCTCTTTCAGTCTATTGATCGAGGGATGTGGCCACTATAATTATTTACATGAGTCAGTGAGTACCTCCCCTTTTTTTTGATGTATATATAGATACATAGCGTGATGTTAAAAAAAGGACCAAGTGGTCCATCGAGTCTGCTCTATTTTCTTCTAAATCTGTTATGTTTTATCAATATCTTTTTGTAAGTGAGGGCTCCAGAACTGGGCTCAGGATTCTAAAAAAAAGTATAACTGATGATCTATATAGGGTAATCAGGACATACTTCTTCCTACGGATGACCCCTCTAGTGATGCATCCTAGAATTCTATTTTTTTCCTACTGCATGGCCACATTGTTTGCTCATTTTGTAGCAATCTGAAATACGTCCTACCAAATCCTTTTCCTCTGTAGAGCTGGCCAATGCTATACCCCCAATGTTGAACTCTCTCAAGGGATATGTTTTCTTTAGGTATATTTTACATTTAGAAGCTTTGTTTGGCCTTTTCACACAATCACCACCTGTTGCACATGCCTTGAGTTAATTTGAATCCTCCAAAAAAAAAATTTTGTAAAATGAATCCTACTAATAAACATATACTTTACTGTGGAATAAGGTAACGATTCCAGTGAGCTCCAGCAATTTCAAAATAAATCAAATACAATAATATCTGTGGATGTCATTATATATTACTAGGGCATATGAATAATAGTTTCTTAAAAAAAATATTACTGTAACTAAAGTAAGTGTTAGTGTTACTTTAATAATTGCACAAAACTAAACCCAACCTACCTGGAATCCAGAAATATCAGCTTCATATCAAGACTGGCTCTAAACATGAACATATTACTGTGAAGCTTGATTTCAGTTACTGCACTAGGAGGGAGTGAATGACCCACAGCCACCAAGCCTACATTCTGGTAGCAGCCATCAAACGGTGACATGTCCAGACTATACTGTCTGATCTTCAAGTATCCACTACAATGAATAACCTGTAACATACAAAAAGAGAGTCCTAAAAATCAGCATACATTTATTTACATCCTTTAAATTACATTGATGTGTTTAATACAGGTTTATGGTATTTATGTGAACTAGTGAAAGGAGACAAACATTAACGTGAACCCGACCTGGTCCAAAATATTTTTTTAACTAATAACAATTCAAGAAGTTTACATGCACCTGGGTTAATCTTAAAATCAATCTCTTTTGAGCACTCTTGAATCCTAGGCTACGGCTACAAATGTGGCCTCAAATTCTACCCAAGCAGAGATAAAGTTATGTCACTTCTTGAAAAAACCTTACCCCCTGCTGATCAGCTACCAAATGCCAGAATTCAAGTGGACATAACATGATGGTGGTATATGACAACTGAATAACAGTTGCTGGGGCTTTGTGCCAGGGGCAGGCTTAATCTAGAAGTCAATGCCCCATAAGAACACAAGACATTCTGGAAGACCAACACCAACACTTCAGCACTAAAACCCTTAAAAACATTTTGGTTCAGGTCAGTTTCATTTTAATAGAAAGCTAGGTCTGATTTACTTTATGTATATGTAATAATACTTATAGTGTAACTGCCTTGTTGGTACATCATACCAAATTCAAACAACTCTTACATTAAGTTAGGCTTGCTTTAGCTACTAAGGAAAAGGTACACCAAATGTTGTTGTGATCTACACTGTTGCCCTGACAAAAGTACACAAAAAAATGTTTATGCACAGAGATCGGTAGAATAATGCTTTCCTGTTTCCCATGACCCAGCACAGGAGATGTATGGGTATCTGTTCAGTGCCAGACTTACACACAAGTTTCCCAATGTAACTTTGCCAGACCAGCAATGTGAGCAAAGGGAGCAACACGGTACATAAAAAAATAAAGTTTTTTATATTTGCATTCAATTGATATATAAAAGCCATTTTGAGTGCTGTACAGATATGCCAACCACTCAATCAACTTTGTAAATGAAAGAAAAAAAAACAGAGTTTATAACAGGAGCTTCCAATACTTTGGTTACCCTGTTTAGTAAGAAGAAGTCTGTTCTGCCAGATCTTCCTTCACGGTAGGGAAAGATAAGATGTTGTCTAAGTATTATTCATTTGATGCTCTTCCTATTGAACAAGAGCTCCCACAAGACTGCCAGTAAAATAATTATACAAGACAGCACCGTTTTGGTGAATACATACATATAAACATCATTGTCTTGTATATCCATGACATAGTTATATTCATTGGTTCGTTCACAAATAACAAAGTCTAGCCCTCATGAAGATTACCTACCTTATACCCTCCACAGGTAAGACCTGCATTCCTCTTTGCCAGCACACACTTCATCCGCAGGAAAAATGAACGCTCAATCTCATATTCTGCAAGACAAGACAAACAGTGTTACTTGTAGGTCACATTCCTCTAGATCTATAACCTAGCTCTGATTCTCCACAGACAGCAATATGGAGCTGTGATTTACCCTGGACAAAATGTGAATGGTAAGGCTGATGAGCTGTAAGCACTGCAGTCATTTCGTCATGATCAGCAGGATGGATGTATTCAAAGATGCTATTTCCAGTCAATTCTACCTGCAAAAGGAAAAGCATACCATTAATCCTTATAGTCTTTCTTGCAGCTATGCAAAATCCTTTTTTTACTGTGCATCCATAGGCCAATTTATTGTGCCCTATTTGACAACATCTCATTTGAGAGTGGTACAGTATTTCAGGATTATTGGATAATTGTGAAGGTGCAATTATAGTATCCTTCTTTGAGGGATCCTACTATCTGGTAAGGAGCGTGTCACACTAGCAGGAAGTGTCTTGGATCGTTTTTTTATTTGCCATGGCAACACCAATTTTTCACTAGATATTATATATGCAGTGATTATTGCATTATTCACTTGTGGGAATTTTATGTTCACCTCATCTGTTTATATGTGTGATACATGGACACTTAAATGTTTGTTGATTGACTTTATGTGTTATTTTGTACACTTGTTTCTGTCTTTATGTGAATCCAATTTAGTACTATTGTGTAATCTTTAAAATAGGCAACACACTGTTTGTAAGTAAATACCCCTATTTGACCTATCTGATTTTCAAACAGATTAAGTTATTTTAGAACTACAGTAACAATAATATTATCACTTATGCTAAACAAGTTGGGTGGGGTAGAAAATTTGGTTGCATAGTTATAACATCTTCAGTTGAACATGATCATAATGTAGCCATTCTTATTGATCCCATGTGAAAATGGTGCTACAAATGACATGATAAATGCACCCCCCGCCCCTGCACAGCCATTCACTGAAAAGATCAGTGTACTATTGTTTCTACACCACCACCTCCCCAAGCCTTACTACACAGCTGAGAACAGAGATTATGTGATCACTTATGAAAAAAATGTATATAATTTTTTAATTTATATACACACAAATGTTTGTCTTTAATTTATGTTTTAAACTAAATGGGTTGTTTTAGAAGATAAGGGCTCACATATACTTTAAAGCAGTGTTTTTCAACTCCAGTCCTCAAGGTACACCAACAGGTCATGTTTTCAGGCTTTCCATTATTTTGCACAGGTGATTTGATCAGTTTCACTGCCTTAGTAAACACCACAGCCATTTCATCTGAGGGTAATCCTGAAAACATGACCTGTTGGTGTGCTTGAGGACTGGAGTTGAAAAACACTGCTTTAAAGCAGTATTAAATGCAAAACATAACAATTATATATTGCAACTTACCAATTATTAGATATGATCCCTGCATTCTTTTTCTGTTTTTAGACTTTTTCCCCCCTCTGTTTTCACCTGGTGATCTAACTAGCAAAACACTTCCTGTATTAGAGTGCCTCCCCTCTCAATGAATGAGCATAGTGGGTGGAGCAGACAGCAGCATTGCCAGTCTGGGGGGAGGGTAGTGTGATTTGTACTAATAGATTTAAATACACTAACAAATTGAAGCCCAACTCCAGCTCACACTTTATAATCAGTTACAGCAAACTGTTTATTTCCTTGGGTTAAAGGTTTTACATAAATACATATAAGCATTCCTGTCAGTGTTAAATTGTTTTTACCACCCCTATAAACTAATACATCTAGAAGAGAGCTTTTTCTTTCAGAAAAAAGACTTGCTGGCAGGATCACCAGCAGAAAATAGAAGAAAAAAACTCTAAGGCTTCATGCACACTGGCTTAAAAATCACTGGAGTTTTGTGTTTTGTCTGAAGAAACAGCTTAATGTTATCCTATGTGTCCATGTATATTTGGACAATTACAGGCATATTTTAAGCTCAATGTTTAGAGGCAGGGGAAAAAAAACGTTTGGTTTGTGTTTCTGATTGGAGGTTTCTGACAGAAAAAAAAACGTTAAACTCTCCTAAACGTGCCTAAATTATGTACAAAAACTGCTCTACGAGTGTTTTTTTTAAGCCCAGTGTGCATGGAGCCCCAAAAAAATAACATAATAAATGTTTGCTTTTGAGTTGAATACTCCTTTAATTTTGCAAAGGAATCTTTCCCTTGAACTTAGCAAATGTTGAGAAAATTGGCCTTGGAAAGAATATTCATTGAATCATGCAAGTCACTTCATTCACTACCCTAAAAGATAATTATTTTATAAACTGAATAGCCTGTTTGCCTTTCTTTAATGAATCAACTGCTAATAGGATAAAACACAAGGAGAAAACACATTTTTGCTGAAGTCTACTGTAACAAAATAAAGTTGTTTTACATTTTCTCCATTGCTTTTATTTAATAAATCACCTGCTAATAGGATAAAATAGAATGAGCAAACACATTTTTTCTCAAGTCTACTGTAACCAATAGAAGTTGTTGTACATTTTTCCCATAAAATGAAAAGTGAAAGATGAGTGTTACCTAACTTTCATGCTCGTTGTTTTTCACCATTAAAGAATCAGTCCATATGGAATGGTAACAATGTTTTGACAGCCCTTGTGAGTCCACAATTAGAACTGCAAAGGATTTGTCAGGCTGACTTTTTTTTTTTTTTAATGTATGCTTTTTAAAAAAAAATATGAAATTTGATAACCTCCCTCTCCTTACTAGTTTGCATAGTCATGATGGAAACAATAACAATCAGCCAAAACTAAGTCACCAGGGGGTCTTTACAGTGTCCTGCTGATACCTATACTTGCAGTCACACAGAGTGGAAAAACAATGTAGCATACAGATAGGTTTTCACCTGTACAAATCAGAAAGAGAGCGATAGATAGATAAATTAATGGAAACATTTCTGCATCTCCCACTGGTTCTAGAAAAACTGCTTAACAGAGTCCACCCACCACATATCCTTTTAGTGCTTATCTGCAGATAAAAAGTAGCAACCTAAAACATCCTCTGATTACCAGCTACAAGTGTGAGTAATTGTACATGAGCAAACAGCCATAATCACCTACCTGTGATAAGCCCAGGTGGACTGAAGCAGTTTCAGAGATATACATGATTTTCCCATCAGGAGCCACCACAAAGATGAAACCATCTAAGGTCTAAGTAGGAAAAAAGAAAATAAACTAAACAGCAAATTCATATTCCCTTACCCAAACACCCAGAGTGCAGCAATTTAAATACTATTTACATTTCAAGAGCGCTTGGGTGGTCAGATGTCCCTTCACCTCTGATTTAAACATCTCATTGTTGAATCAAACATGGTGTTAGGCAAGATAGTGCTATATGGGAAATGAGTTTAATCTTCTATTGTTTAACATATCAAAAGCTTATCACCTGTAAACACTGTGAAGATATACGACTCTCAGCAGGGAAAGTGGCTTTAAGCTACTACAAGGCAGAAATCGACTTTACAGACGATTCTGCCTCTCACAATGCTGGTATCTGACAAACAGTTTATACAAGTAACAACAGGGGATTAGATATGTATTTTCCTAAACACAACACTCATTCTTCCTATTACAGTCTTATTTCCTGGACTTCTTATTCACACTGGTGACAATCTCACGAAAAAAAAATATCCTATCATTGCATGAAAGCACGTTTTGACAATACAAATCCCATATACATATATCCTTATTTTTCATAATTAAGTAGCCAACATGTAACAGTCAGCAAGCATTATCACATCACAGATCACTAAAAGGTAACAGTCAGTAAGCATTATTATATATATCACAAATAGCTAAATTTAACATTTAGCAAGCTTACCACATAAAAGTTGCATGATAATAATGACATTTGTTTTAAACTAAAACCCCTAAAGTATGAATGCATCCATCTTTAATAGATGCCGGTATGTCAATTTATCCACTAGTCTTCTTTACCTGTTAGATAATTAATCTTTTCCATCTCCCTCTATAGATCCTAGCTGTGCTCTACTATTATGAATCAAAGACTCGATCCTCTCCTGTCTCCAACACTCTTCTGTCTCCTCTTGCTTCTCTCTCCATCATATAAAATACAGGAAACATCCAACAGGGAGAGTTATGCCTCGTACACACGGCCAGATTTTCAGGAAAAAAAGTCAGACAGGCTTTTTTTCTTGGAAAGTCCGGCCGTGTGTAGCCTCCACCTGACTTTTTTTTTCGGAAGTCCGACGGACCTTAGATAATCTTCGAGAATCTGTTCTCTTTCTTTCCTTCGGACTTCCGACAGACTCACGGCGGACATTTGAACGGTCAAAAGTCTGACAGTGTGTACAAGGCATAAGACTCATCTAAAATGTCCGCTAGATGATATTGGAATTCCAGCACCATGATCTCACTGGTGGATAAATAAACTAAACTACTATCATCTAACAGAATATGAGATATCAGGTTAGGTGGGCTGATCTTTTATTAAAAATAAAGAGCAATGTGCAGTAGTAATCCATATTAACCAATCAGGATTTATCTTCTATTTTTTATATACATCCAATCTAATGAAAGCTGAAAGCAGATTTTCTGCCATGAGTTACTATTGAAAAATCTTTTTTAAAAAGCCTGTAGTGTAAAAGGTTACATACAAACATAACATTTATAATATGGTAGCTGTTTTCATTACTTTCTAATTCAATAAAACGAATGCACGTGAACTAGTATAAATTACACCAAGTTATAATTAAGAGTTCACTGAAAGGTCTACATTTTGTAATGATTAATCAGATATCATAGTTTTCCCTAAATTTAGTACCTGTAAAAGATGAGATCCCAACTCTCGACCAACATTATCCAAGGTGCTTGGTCTGCTAGCATGGCCCCAGGCTTCTCCAAGTCCTGTATGCATAAACAAACATAAGAATTGGTGAGAGGGCTGGTCCTGCACTCCAGCATTCTAGAGGTCAACTGCTACCTTAACTCACTGCAAACAGGAGCATTTTATTCCTAGCTCAATTTCTGGAAAGTGAATCGTGTCTTGACTGCTAGCGTAGCAGTATTAGGTACACAAGTGTGAACGAAATATGAGCTACTACATGAAATAGAAGCACTTATCCTCATAAAAGAAGAATATTCATATCCATGGAAATGCTAAATGATGCTTAATAGGACACGGCTGGTTCATATGAGGTTAGACAGAATGACCTTCTCAGTGCTGTACATTTATATAAGTAGAGAAATGTACCGCATTGGCTGCAATCCAGTTATTATTAATTGCCCCATTAATGAAAAAAAAAGTCACTTAAGTACAAGAGGGACATGGACCAGTGAAAAAGAAGAATTATGCCAGGGGGAAAAAACAGTATTAAAGTGACCCTGTCATCACAGTGTCACTTGTATAGAATTACTTACCTGCTTACCTCAGTTTTTTTTGTAAGATAAATATTAATATTTCATATGAATATAATGTAGTCAGTAGTTACTTGTTCATTACTGGACAGCTGAGCGAGAGAGATCGTGACTAAAAATAGTTATTTTTGTTGTGCTAACACTTTAGCTAACTTTATGAATAATAAAAAAAATTTTTTTTTACCTGCAACCATTAAAGTTTCTCTTTAAATAAAGTAATTTAGTAAATGGCAGAGTTACTAAAACAAGAAGAAACATTTCAGTATAACCTAATCATTTTCTCCACCCTTCCTAATACTTGCAATAAAATAAAATAAAAAAGATATTAACATAAATAACCAGCATAATTGCCTTGAAATAATTAGTATGATAAATAAGTCCGTTCTTATTTACTGATATGGTAAAAAAAAAAATTCCCTTGCAAAAATGCAATACTTTTATACCTTTATTTTTCATTATTATAAATGTTTGTATGCATTTATGTTCAGGTTTAATGTGAATCGTGTTATCTATGTATTAATGCTTAAAAAGCATTACATACCGTATATACTCGAGTATAAGTTGAGTTTTTCAGCACATTTTTTTGTGCTGAAAATGTCCCCCTCTGCTTATACTCGAGTTACCTTTTTGTGCTTGGTCTTCCGGACTTTGGGGACCTAGTACTGACTGGCACACATATAGCCCCACTCTTCCTCTACAAGTGTGCAAAGTGTGTTTCCTGAGGGCACCTACGGCTGGGGAGCGCCAATTTTTCAAAGTCGGGCACCCCTTCTATATACTCCCATGTTAAACGTAAGTCTAGTTATTGACACAGTGAGGCATGGACACAATGAGGCACAGACACAGTGGGGCATGGGCACAGTGAGGTATGGGCACAGTGAGGCATGGGCACAGTGAGGCATGGACACAGTGAGGCATGCACATGGACACAGTGAGGTAAAGTGAGGCACAGTGAGGCATGCAGATGGGCACCCTAGGCTTATACTCAAGTCAATAAGTTTTGAATTTTTTTGTGGTAAAATTAGGCGCCTAAGCTTATATTCGGGTCGGCTTATACTCAAGTATATACAGTAATATAATTATATATTGCATGGAAATATCATGTTTGGGTGGTACTGTATTTATTTGATACCATATACAATAGTGGGAATCTAGAAATGTATATACTGCATGTAACATTCCTGAAAGCATGAAAGAGCAGACAAGTAAAAATGTGAAAGGCACATAAAATAAATATCAGGTAAATAGTATCATTAATAACTCATAAAGTGTACTTACTGGAAATACACAATATTTTACCTTATATGCTTAACCCTTAAAGAGCTTCAAACAAAATTTAATGCAGACTATGTATTTAAAAGAAAAAAACATAAATCAGTAATTTAAGGTAAAAAAAAAAATACTGTACTGTGTACTGACTGGTGAAAACATAATTGTAAAATTTAAATAAATCAGACTTTCATTTGTAAAATATAAAGATAAATATATATATATATATATATATATATATATATATATATATATATATATATATATATATATATATATATACATACAGTATCCAACACAAAAAAGTAAAAAAAAGTCATACATATCAAATCAGTATCAAAAAAGCTAAAACTATTTAGGAAGTTTTCTCAGGGATGTGAAAATGAAAAGTCAGCAGCTACAAATACTGTAGTTGCTGGCTTTTAAGAAACAGATACACATCATCCAATGAAGTCCAGCACTCTTTTTCACAGAGTCAACTTTTTTCAAGTCTTTAGATTCTCTGAGCTGCCATCTTGGCTTTAGGAGCTCCCTGCGACTTGCTGACTACTCACATTTGCCCCCCTGCTGTGCATGTACAAAATTGCTAACTGCCATGAGATTACCCGCAGGAGGCTGAAGGAGAGCAAAGCAGACCAAGGCAATGTCAAGAAACAAGTAATTAAGAGTGGGTGCCATCAACAAACAAACTGAAATTTAGTTAGAGGCTAGAGGGGATGAAGAATATTGGGATAAGTTTCATTTTTGGCTGAAGGTTAGCTTTAACTATCAACCCAATTTGGATGATTTACCAAGGGAATAGAGATTGTTCACTTGGCAAAGTGAATCATCATTGCACTTAATAAATAAAGTGAAAGTGTGTCCACATATATACTGAAGCAGAACATGATCCCCTCCTTTTGGAGACTAGGCCACAGGGCAGGATTCCAACGTGATAACGACCCCAAACATACCTCCAAGACAACCACTGCCTTGCTAAAGAAGCTGATGTCATCACGGAGGAGTGGAAGTGGACTCCAGTGGTAACCTGTGAAGTCCATGACCAAGAGGTTTAAGGCAGTGCTGGAAAATAATGGAGGGCCACACAAAATATTGGCACCCGATTCGGACACTTTCACTTAGGGGTGTGCTCGCCTTTGTTGGCAGATATTTAGACATTAATGGCTGTGTGTTGAGTAATTTTGAGGGGACAGTGAGGGAAAATGTGAGGGGTGTACTCACTTTTGTAAGATACTGTATACAGGTAGAAATCACTGCCTGCTAAAAAGCCTAAATCACCTCAAGTTATTTGCATGCAAGGATGCACTGTCATTGTCATCATATGGGGGAAACAATATTTTCCTATTTTTCAATAAAGGTTTTTCTTTTCTATTTTTTTATATACTGGGATACATAGAGAACCAAGAATGCTAGATGTAACCAATTTTAAATCTACAACAGACGTGTTTTCACAGCACATAAACATGTACACTTAGAAAATATAAGTATGCATGTTTATTCATAAAAAATGTGATTGGAAAATTCAGGTCACAGCTATACCAGAATTTTATGATCCAAAAATTGCTACACTATTATATTACAATTGACAAAGTTGGATGAACACTGAGCAATCAGTTGTTAAAAAATCGGTCTGTTGGTCTATATATTTTTCAAATGTGATTCCATTAGTTGTAGATGCTTAAGCAAGAATAAGCGAGTGTCACGCATGTGCAGTGCTCATGGGTCTACACTCTACACCATTCAATGCATATGAAAGTATATACACTGCTCATCAACATTCTAGGGAAAAACTGGACCAACAATTGACAGAAATCACCTAAAATTAGCAGCATTCAATGTTGATAAATGACATTTTCAGGTCTGCTTGGCCATTTATCCTAGGAAATACCAGCAAAATCTAAAGGTCCTTACGGTAGACTTTAGAGCACTGTTTTGAGATACAAACAATTTTATCTGGACCATTTGATGATGAGCATTATATTTTCTGCCACACCTTCATATAAGAATAGTATACTCAGGGCATAGTTGATCAGCAGGATTGTATTATGCCAGAAAGTCAATATTAGCCCAAGATACGACTGGTGCTGGAGATATCTATTCAATGCCTGTGCCCACTTAGGAATATTGAATAATTTTATCAATGAATTGCAACCAAACGAGATCCAGAAGGTTGGAAAAGTAAATGTTGTTTTGAAATTGTTTTACATTGGCCTTATTGCATTGCCTAGGGGGGGAAAGAGCATATGACATGCACTGTATATTATTATTTTTTTCCGGGAATAAAGGTGTTTTAATGTTTAAGTGTTGGCTGGATCTTTCAGCCTAAGTGATATATACATATATTGCCTACAGGACAAAAATTGTATACATGTAGCAGTTGGGTCCTCATATATCTATATATTTTTTCTGATCGTTTCATAAATGAGTAAACAGAGTGGTTAGGACTCCAACACTATGAAACTGGCTTTTATGAAGAAATAGCCTCTGGAAAATAAATAAATGATGTATAATAAAATTGGTCGTATCATCATCCAAATAAGTGAGTATATAAAGAGCTCAGAGGATTGATCCCCAAATCAAAACTCCGATAGACAGGGGGGTTGCGGGCAATTGGACTATCACGGTACAGATAAGGAAATGAAATAAGGTATAATTGCATATGTAAAGAAAAATGTTTCAATTTTATTAATAAAAAATCAATAAACGACAATAACATTCATATACAGCTAAAAACATTTAGTGGCAGACTACACAGATCACCAATGGAAGAATCCCCAGGTGGGGAAAAAACCTGGTGGGACATGGGTCGCAAGGGGTATCTCTACTAGTTTCACAGGGTAAACCGCTTCATCAGGAGAATATATAAAGTTCCCAATGGACCCGGGACACTAAAATGCCACAAGAGGAGGTCCCCCGCAGTGGACATGGGGGGACGTGCCATGGATGGACTAACTGCAGTGTAAACGTGCAGTGTAAAAGGTTAGACCCAGGGAGATATGTGCCAATGGTAGATGGATAACATGATAAAGAGGGCACTGTGGGATCAACAGTGGGTTGCAGAGCATTGGTAATGCACTGCAGTAGAAACCAGCCTAGTGTACTGGGCGATGGTAAAAACGGGTGATCCGTAGGCCCAACGTCCATGGCCGGCAACCCACTGTTGATCCCACAGTGCCCTCTTTATCATGTTATCCATCTACCATTGATACATATCTCCCTGGGTTTAACCTTTTACACTGCACGTTTACACTGCAGTTAGTCCATCCATGGCACGTCCCCCCATGTCCACAGGGGGACCTCCTCTTGTGCCATTTTAGTGTCCCGGGTCCATTGGGGAATTTAGAGATTCTCCTGATGAAGCGGTTTACCCCGCAAAACTAGTAGAGATGCCCCTTGCGATCCATGTCCCACCAGGTTTTTTTCCCACACCTGGGGATTCTTCCATTGGTTATCTGTGTAGTCTGCCACTAAATGTTTTTAGCTGTATATGAATGTTATTGTCTTTTATTGATTTTTTATTAATAAAATTGAATCATTTTTCTTTACATATGCAATTATACCTTATTTCATTTCCTTATCTGTACCGTGATAGTCCAATTGCCCGCAACCCCCCTGTCTATCGGAGTTTTGATTTGGGGATCAATCCTCCGATCTCTTTATACACTGGCTTTCATGCCTACCAGGGACAAAATTTGTATATGCAGTTTGTGTGTTGTCCCCATGATTGAGCACTAGCTCAAATTACACACAAAGCTGAATACTTAGAGGAATGACTCATTCCTTCCTCAATCCCCTATATGTACAGCTCCTAATAGACTTTCAATTAGAAACAGGACATTTGAAAGCATCTGCTCTTTCGCTTTAGAAAAATTCATGCTTTGTAAAACAAGTGTCGTGGAAGCACCCTATATTAAATATTTATTTTTACACTATTGTTCTCATTGTTAATTATTCAGCAGTGGAAATCAGTACTTTTGGCATTTTGTAGAAAGCAGCCTATTGGACACATAGCAGCGCTGTAAATGCATTATTACATTTTACAAATATTTTGAATGCTGATAGATTTAAAAATACATTACGCTTGGGTTCTTGAAAGCTTGGGGACAGAGGGATGCCCTGCATTTGGACAATGATGACTAGCAAGATATCTGGGACTTACATAGTTACATAGTAGGTAAGGTTGAATAAAGACAATAGTCCATCCAGTTCAACCTGTGTATGTGTACATGTGTCAGTGTCGATAATCATTTCCCATATCCCTGTATGTTGTGTTCTATAAGATGCACGCCCAAGAGTCTTTTAAAAATATCAATACTCCCTGCTGACACCACCAATTGTCGAAGAGAGTTACACATCCTTATCACCCTGACAGTGAAAACCCCCCTGCACAGCTTAAGGTTAAACTGCTTCTCTTCCAATCTCATTGTGTGGCCCTGTGTCCTCTTACACTCCGAGACTGAATCCTCGTTTTCCTACTGGGATTACCAATAAGGTATTTGTAAATTGCTATCATGTCCCCTCTAAAGCGTTGCTTCTTCAGCAAGAATAAACTCAGTGCTTGCAGTCATTCCTCGTAATTGAGGTCCTCCAATACCCTTCTGAGGACTGGTGACCAGAACCGGATGGAAAATTCACGATGTGGTCTAACCAGAGTTTTTTAAAGTGGCAGAATTATAGTTTTATCTCTGGAGTATATTACCTTTTTAATGCATGCTAAAATTCTGCTGGCTTTAGTAGCTGCAGCTTGACATTGCATGCTATTTCTCAGTCTGTCTTCTACTAGGACCCCCAGATCTTTCTCCACCCTTAATTCCCCCAGAGGTTCTCCCCTGGTGAGTACTTTGGGCCAGATTCACAGAGCGATTACTCCTGTCTATCTCCCGTTAGACTGGAGTACTTTCGAATTACGCGCGTTTTTTCACTACTCTGAAACCTCAAACCATGAAAATACGGCTGCGGGCTTCAATCCGACTGGTTTAGATGTTCGTACGCCTTTGGATCTACGCTGCAATAAAATTGCGGCCGCTGGGTGGAGTTCCCGTCGTTTTCCGCGTCGGGGTATGCAAATTAGCTTTTGGCGATGATCCACGAAGTTACGAACGTCAATCGCAATCTCTTACGGCATCTTTAGTCATCTTTTTGCCTCGTAAAGTTATACCAGCCTTTTGCTGGTCTAATATTAGACAGCCCATGTTAAGTATGGCCGTCGTTCCCGCGTCGAATTTCCACGTTTTCTGACGTCTTTTTTTATTTTTGACGTAAAACGTCCGGGAATAATAATGTCCGTAAACGACGCTACTCAAACAACGAATGACGTATCGACGTTATTTCGCGCAATGCACGGCGGGAATTTTCTGAACGAAGAATGCGCAGTTCGCTCGCCGCGGGGACGCGCCTAATTTAAATGCTTCACGCCCCCTAATCGCATATTTCGATTACGCGGCGAGAAATACACTACGCCGCCGTACCGTAAGGGACAAAATCTACCAGGATTCGTCGTACAGCCTGGTAAAATACGGCAGCGTAGTGTATCTCTGATACTCTGCGCCAATGTAATTGTATCTGAATCTGGCCCTTTGTGTTTAAGTTTTTAGCCTTTTAGCCCCAAGTGCATTACCTTACATTCCCCAAATTAAACCTCATTTGCCATGTAGTTGCCCAGTCTTTTATTGTGTTCAGGTCTTTCTGTAAAATGCCTATATCCTGATGTTTTTTTTTTTTTTTTTTGCAACATCTGCAAAAAACTGAGATTGAGCTATTTATTCCATTCCCTATATCATTTATGAATAAATACAATAGAATTGGTCCCAAAAGCTACACTGGGAAAAAGTTCTTCCCATCTATCCCTTTTTGGAAGCAATTGTTCACCAACAATCTTCCACTATATAAAGATAGTTATGCTAATAGGTGGTGTCCTGCTAAATGTGTTTGGTCAAAATGGTTGGAAGAACCTTCCACTGCTTTGATATCCTGGTTACCCATAAGTGTTCCTGATTGTGTAATCATTTAAGTGTCTACCTCTGACGGGGTCATCCCTGGAACTATACGTTTATTAATGCTAGATAGAGGTTTACATGTTATTTCATATAACTCTTAAAATACTATACTGCAGCGTTATTGTTTTTGTCACCTAGGCTGCTGCACCATGATTAAATTAAATTGCCTGCTTTACTCCCCTGCGTGTGTGGCATCTTGTATATTTCACTCTTGTATATTTTGGTTCTTTTCTTTGTTTTATGTCTACTTATGTGTAACTGCATTGAAATGCTAAATAAACAGATCTTTAAAATATATATATATAAGTTACGTTGTTGAATTAGTGACTTGTTGCTTGTCTTAACATTGCTTTGTAAATAACAATGCTCTTTAAAACCAGGCACTGGAGATTGGAACACTGGTACACTACTTCTACCTGCACATTTGGTTTTCTTACTATCCATGAGAAATTTACATTTTACAGATATATTGGCAATTGCATATGCCCAGCAATACCACATAAAATGTTTTCCTGCAAACTTTTTTCTCTGTCTTCCTTCTGAATATGCAAATCAGGTTATACATACTACAATATGTATGACAGCACAGGCAAATTTGTTGTGTGGCTCCAAAACAATCATAACACCAATAATAATCCAGAGCCCCCAGTCAACTTAACCATTGGTATGCTTAAACATATATTCAGTCAACTTATGGCCTTTTCCATTTTTTTTCTTCAGCTCCCGTATTTCAATCTAATAAAAAATATTTTGTTCACTCCACTTTGACTTGCAGAGTTATAACATCTAAAGCATATGAAATTATTAAAATTGTTCACATCAATCACTTGTGTGAGCTTTCATTCTTTTACTTGCAATAACAGTCAAAGTCTGACTAGTGTTGACACCTCCATTTTTATTTGTTTCAATTTTTATAACATTAAAAACAATTGGTACAGTATACCTTAACCGCTTTTGGACCTCCCGCCATACATATACTGGGCAGGGAGGCCCAGCTGTGCAAAATCACGTACCTGAACATAATTTTGTGCATGTGATGTAGGGGGCGTGCGCTGCTCCTGCTCTAATTGGACACAGCGGGAGCAGATCAGCGAGTCCGGCGGCCATGATGGCAGCCACGACCCGCCAATCGTTCACAGGAGACACAGAGCAGCGATGTGCCTATGTAAACAAGGTAATCATCTGTCAGTGAGGAAAAAGGAAAAAGCTAAGCTGAAACACAATCTCTGTTTTCCTCCAGTGTAACATTCCCCCCCACAGTTAGAAATCACTCCCTAAGACACACTTAACCCCTTGATTGTCCCCTAGTGTTAACTCCTTCCCTGTCAGTGTCATTTATACAGGGATCAGTGCATTTTTTTAGAACTGATCACTGTAATGGTGTCACTGGTCCATAAAAGGTGCCACTTAGGGTCAGATTTGTCTACCACCATGTTGCAGTCCCACTAAAAATCGCTAAACGCCACCATAACTAGTAAAATAAATGGCATAAATCTAACCCATGGTTTGTAGACGTGATAACTTTTGTGTAAACCAATCAATAAACACTTTTTGGAATATTTTTTTACCAAAAATATGTAGCAGAATACATATTGACCTAAACTGATGAAGACATTAGATTTTTTGCTAGGAATGTTTTATAGCAGAAAGTAAGGAATATTGTTTTTTATTCAAAATTTCTGCTCTTTTTATGTTTATAGCACAACAAACAAAATGCAGAAGTGATCAAATGTCACCAAAAGAAAGCTATATTTATGGGAAAAAAAGGACATCAATTTTATTTCGATACAGAGTCGCACGACCACGCTATTGTCGGTTAAAGTGACGCAGCGCCATATTAGCAAATGGCCTGGTCAGGAAGTGGGAAAAAATATGTTCTCGGGCTGAAGTGGTTAAGGTACCAATTAAAATCCACAAAAGAAAAGAGCACAATAAAATCCAAAAATAAAAACATGATTTTAATAGCTCTGTATTATGGCTAGTTATATATGTGTTTTTATATGTGTAAGTGAGGTGTATTCAGATTGATGTCATATTACTTATATGGTATCTGGATCTCATATAGATTTTGTCAGCCCAGTGAACTGTATTAATTTACACCACCTAATCATTCCCAGAAGACAGCGGGGGGGGGGGGTGATGTGAAGGAGCGTGACTCCTGCAGGAGTCAATACCCAGAAGTGGTGCAGATACCTGTTTTATACAGGTATCTGCATCCCCTCCCCCCTGAAAGGTGTCAAATGTGACACCGGAGGGGGGGTTCCAAAAAGCGGAAATTCCACTTTTGGGTGGAACTCCGCTTTAAGCAAATTAGATTTACAAAACCCTATAATATGAGGTCAGAACTAAACACTTTTAATATGCAATCAGGCAGGCTCTTGTACTACATAGTTGAAGGTCAATTTTAAGGAAATTGGATGAGAAAATTATATAATATATGGCTAGATTTACTGAAATAATTTTCCAACTTATTCAGCAAAGACAGAAAAAGAGCATACTAAATATGATTTACTTTGTACTTGTGTCAGCTCCCTTCAGTATATCAGGCCAATGGACAGTACAACTTACATGAGGAGATCTGGGACTTTTTGCCCAGGTTCAGACCTACTCAGGTATGAGAAGTCCTGTCAATCTTTGGATAGGCTTTGCACTGAAAGAAGGTTGCAGCATAAATGTGCGAGTTTCACTTTGCAAAATACTGATGATTTCAGGTTGTGTACCTACAGGTAAGTTATAAAATGAAGATCTCACAGGTGCCCTGTTGCAGGTACATGTGATCTGTTAAATTTGCTGTGGAGTGCATTAATTCTTTTTTTCAGGCACTGATTTTCCATGTTGGGGAAAGGTTTCCACCAATATCTCCCATTCTTTATGGTTAATAGCGATAGATTGTACAGCACAAATAGTATTACCATAAAAAAAATCGCTGATTGCCACCATTACTAGTTAAAACAATGAAAGTTAAAGGTAATAAAAATGTTCTCTTGTTAAAAAAAAAGGGTATTAAAAATGCCAGTATATATCCCATAGTTTACAGATGCCACAAACCCCTGGGCAAACCAAACAACATATGCCTATTGGGACCCTTCTGATAAAAACATGTAGAAAAACACACATTGGTCTAAATTCGTCAAAAACCTTGATTCAATACATTTCTTTAATTGATATGCTTCATAGCAGAAAGTAAAAAACACTGTCCTTCTTCCTTAAAACTGTCGGTCTCCTCCTGTCCACAGCGTAAAAAAATAAAAATAAGGTACATAAAAAATAACATATGTACACCCCCCATAAACATTAAAGTGTTACAAACCTCCCCTGCTGAGCAGCTGCCACAATCGCTAACCAAAACTAAACTTTCATATAAAAGAAAATAATTACTAATGTATTTCTACATACATGTTAATGTGATCAAGACATAAAAGGAAGAATAATAGCAGCTGTCGTAAAAAATAATAATCCATTAATAAATATATAATAAGGCAGAGATAATATCTAAATTTAAGTACATATATACCGTAAATAAAACTACACAAGGCTTTAAGATATTATGTTGTACTTTTCTGCATTTATAAAACTGACTAAAAAAGTATGTGTGCATGATCAGTGAGTTATTTTTATCATTAGCAGTGCTCTATTAAGCTGTAAAATGTTTGACATTCCTTGCAGAAAATATAAATGTAATTAAGTAGATATTATTTTCACTATGAAATAAAATGGAAATGTAAGCATGCTATATCTCTATCTGATTCTTTCAAGTGTGAGGAATTCATGACTCGAAATTCTTAGGTGAACTTACAGCCAGGCAAGCAGTATTCATCCCTGCACACCCACAAGTATATTTACATGGCCAAACATGGCACTGCTCAGTGGGTGTTCCCAGAGATGGAGCTAACTATGCGTTATTAAACAAGTGTGAAAAATAGTTTGTTCTGAAGAATTTACACAACACAACCTTTATTAATATTACACAATAAAAAGAAGAAAATGGTCAAAGCCATTATACAATTCAAATTAATAATAATTTAAATAATAATACTAAAACTGGAGAGTGCAAAGTCTGGTGCAGTTCAGCATGGTAGCCAATCAGCTTCTAACTTCAACTTGTTCAATTAAAAATGGAAGCTGGTTTCTATTCAGAGCTGCACCAGATTTTACACTCTCTAATTTTAGTAAATGAACCACACTGTGTGAATATATTAATTATGAACCCATATATAAAAAATAAGTACATTCATTCATCTTGTTAAGGCTCCATGCACACTGGCCTAAAAATTGCTAATATGAACTGTTGTTTTTCAAAATGATATATTTAAAACTGTATGTTCACTACTGTCCACTCCAAGGCTTTCCAAACTGTACATGCCTGTGTACACATTCACACCTGTTTCCCGCTATTAAAGTGATTGTAAACCCTTTACAACCACTTTATCCTACAGGTAAGCCTAGATTAAAGGGGAGGTTCCCAGAAAAATAAACTTTTAACATTGCCTGTGTCTTCTTAATAACATTTAGAATCGGCTGGTAGTTTAAAAAAAAAACACCCGTACATACCATTTTCGGCATGTAGTCTCACCGCCGCTTCCGGGTCTGGCAGCCGGGGATGGGAGGGCCTGCTTCATTGACAGGCATCCGATCGACGCATACAGCGCGTCACGAGATGCCAAAAGAAGCCGAACGTTGGTGCGCATGCGCCGTATAGAGCCGCACCAACGTTCGGCTTCTTTCGGCATCTCGTGACGCGCTGTATGCGTCGATCGGATGCCTGTCCCCGGCTGCCAGACCCGGAAGCGGCGGTGAGACTACATGCCGAAAATGGTATGTACGGGTGTTTTTTTTTTAAACTACCAGCCGATTCTAAATGTTATTAAGAAGACACAGGTAATGTTAAAAGTTTCTTTTTAGGGGAACCACCCCTTTAAGGCTTTCCTGTAGGTGCTGGAAATATCTCCTAAACCTACACGGTTTAGGAGATATTTTCAATTTCCCTGAACGATGGCTTCTACTGCGCATGCGCCTTCTTTAAAGGGAACGCTGTGCCGTTTCAAGCTGGGGTCATGCCGTGGCTGGTAAATCCCGCACCCATTGCACGGGAGTGACGTCACGCGACTCGTGGCCCCAGAAGGAAGAGTGGTGAAGAATGGACGCTCGCTGCCAGCAAGGAAGACGGGGACACTGCGGCGTCTCCTGCAGGTAAGTGTCACATAATGGGCTACTATGGCTACTATGTATTGTAATGAGGCTCAAGTAAGCCTAAAGAATTGCTTTAAAAATGCAGTAAAGTATGTTGGTTGGTTTACTAAATTAGATGATGATCTTCATGCAAAATATTGAGGCTGATTTACTAAAGAAGATGAGCCTGATTTAGTAGAGGAGATAAAGCACAGAAATGTGTGTTCATTTTAAATTAAATTATCCAATCATGTGAAAAGCAAAACCCTGTTTATTTATCTAATCTGAACATGCTTAAACTAAAATAAATAATCCTACGATTTATTACGTGACGATTATCAACTCCTTTAGTAAATCAGTCTCATTGTGTCAAAATTCATCTATTATTTACAAAATGTAAAATTAATCAGCCAATGTAATCAGCATCTGTACTTGTTTTTCTGCATGATTAAATAACTGAATTGAAAATTTAACAGATTTTTTCACTAATATTCGAAACTCCTTTAGTAAACTCTCACTCTCAAAATAAGTTTATTCAGTTTTAAAATCACTGCTCCCTTTTGTGAGGTCAAGAGATACACACAGTGATAGCCCCACGACAATATTTGCACAGGTATTTCAAATTTATGTGCACAATAAACTCTGTTTCAGTAAAGAAGATCATATTTGTTTAATTTCCAAAGAAGTTGGGCCAAGGAGTATGAAAAGCCCAGCATTTCTGTCTCATTATAGTACGTTCCCTGCTCGTTTCCTTTCACATAAATGGTTAATATTATTGCCGATGTTTTTCTACCACTAGCATAAAAGGGCTGTGATTAAACACAACGGCCAATGGTTGTGTTAAGAACACAATGGAGCACTGACATCAGGCCTGCAGACCCAGGCTGATAGCTCTATAAAACAAAAATGCTTATTTATAGGTCTGTAACATTTTGCTATGCAATTATTATTCAGATCTCTATAAAACCAGGGAAAGGATAAAAGCTGGTCATTGGGAGACAGCCTGTGTCTCTTGTCCCATTGACTAGACTCAGAGGGGCTTAGTCTGCAAAGACTCCCAATAGCACTATCCAAACACACTTCTTTTCACTCTGCCATCTGGCTTATACCTTCTCTATCTTTATGTGGCAACCTCTCATTATCCCTAACTCTTTCACAATTCCCTGTTTCATTCCTGTTACTCTATGAATCTTTTTTTTTTCCACAACATCAATACAACTACAAGACCACCAATTCAGATATCCAATCCCAATAGTTTTTTAGGTGTGTGCTTGAAAAACTAAGGAGGACATTTGTACAGAATAAATCTTTTTATCCCTACAGTTATTAATTCTCTATTTCAGAAATTACTGCAGTATTCTATTTTTCCTATTAAACTGTTTTATCACATTAGTGAAAAAGGGAGAGTATAGTCTCAATTATTCAATTAGAAAAATAAATGTATAATGTACCAGCATCCCGGAATGATTGGAAGAGGGGAGACCATATAGTTGGAGACAACAAAGCTGCTTGACACTATGTGTCTAAACTATATCGATCAGTTTTGGGTTTGGTTGGGATTTTCAAGGTACTGATAGAGAGGCATATATCAGATAAAAAATAGATTTATTACAAATAGAACAATACAACAATAATAAAATGATGGGACAGGCCCCACAATTCGGACACAGTAGAGGTATTTGTTGAGACAAACAAAACAAAACCGTATGGGTCAGATGCGTGGAGCCGATGCACTCAGTAAAGGAAACAATGCATAGTAACATGTTAGTCATCAGTAATGTGAAACCTTCTTCTATACCATAAAAATGATACAACATAAAAGTTTCTTGTGTGGGGACGATAGTTGTTTATTAATCCTATGTGAGCAGACTAATTGCTCTGGTCTTCTAGACAGGAAATAAAACTACTGTTTGATGTTAATAAGTAGCTCAGGTCACATTACAGTTTAACGCCAACTTCAGATTTCTAGGTCCAGTTCTTCACGCTAGAGATGGCTCGCATTAATACCTCTAGTAAAAGTGACAATCCAATACTTGAACTTAGAGCTACATAATTACACATACACCAAATAAACCTTTACAAAGAATTAAGAATTTCTGAAAACTCAAGAAGAAGGAGATCTAAGCATAATACATAAACTTCATAATGTTATTCTTGTCTACAGGCACACTAACAGATACACACTGAAATGAATGTATAGTCCAATTAGTTGGATGTAAAAGGAGTAGCATGTGCACACTTAACTTTTTTTTCTTTTTTACATTGTGATTTTTGCACTTGACCTACCGCAGCAAATTCAGCAAATCCTCTGATTGTCTATTTAAAGATAGATGGAAATTTGCCACCCCTTTCATCAGGATTACACTGAAAACGAGATCTGAAGATCCTCTAGTAATTTGGAGAGGCTAGCGATATAATAAGCTCCAAATAGAATCAAGCAGCTTATTGCAAGGGGGGACAAGCCCACCTCATCAGAGCAAAGAATTTCAGCAGCTTTTTGTTCTAAAGCTGAACACCACTTTAGAGTTTCACTAAGTATTTGGTACCAACATGCAGCCAGAAAATAGAGTGGGAAAGAGAGATAAATGATGGAGGTGTTATGATTACAATAAAATAAAAAAATAGATTGGCAGAGAGCTGGATAGATAGATAGATAGATAGATAGATAGATAGATAGATAGATAGATAGATAGATAGATAGATAGATAGATAGATAGATAGATAGATAGATAGAAAGTAAAAATAAAAATAAATAATATATTTATATAAACAGTATATTCTGTGTGTGTATATATATATATATATATATATATATATATATATATATATATATATTATTCTAAAATTCAGATAATGTGTTATTTTTTATTTTGATTGTGTGTTATTTACATATAGATTTGTTTTGGTACAGCCGAGGCAATGCTAATATTTATTTAGATGGTCTTAAAAATCCCAAGTTTATTTCCAAAAAACAGACAGCAGCGTCACCGATGCCTTAAACTTTGCAGCATTGTGGAAATCTATTTTCATTTAAATACAGCGTGACCCGTGGATTACCTCAATGGACTAGCTTCACGGTCTTTGTAATTTCCTGAAAATGAGATTTCGATTTATAAAACAAGAAACCAATTAGTAACCAAATGAGGCGGAGCAGATCCACTAAAATTGACCTAATCCCCAAGGCATCATTTAGGGCAGTTGTTGGCGAATGAATGATGAGCAGCAGACAGCCCTGGCCTCCAAGCTCATCCCCGGCGTTTTGTGCTACAGGGGAAATTGATCTAGCTACTTCACAATGAATTCCTTACTAGGGCCAATATAGATTTCATCCCCAGTTACAAACTCTTGGAAGGCAATTCATTAGTATCTCCTGGAAAGCCATATCCTCAGCACACCGCTGCTACTGATGTACAGGAGCAGACACTGATAGATGGCACTGCTCTATTGTCTTAGCCCATTCCCTTTCCTATATAAAGAGCTGATTTTATGTGCTTCGTGATAGAGGCACTGCTAACCTTGGGATATGGATCTATTGTGACACTAAAAGTGCCAGCAATGATAATCTGCCATACAAGCATGGCATGTTCTTAAAGCAAGCCAACAAACCTTCATAGATCATTGTGTAAGCTAGGATTTTTGAAACCAGACATACATGATTGTATCATTGTGTACTGCTTACACATATGTATCCCTTATTTGGAAGGACTGTCCCCATGTAGGAATACAAATCAGTATAAAGGAAAATTAATGGTGAAAAAAAATGTTTTTTTTTTGTTTGAAATATAAACCCAATCATTAAATTTTAACATTCAAATGTTGATGCTATCTTAGAAACCATTTTCATTTTTTTTAACCATTAAAAAATTTGTGCTGATCCTACCACAAAGAGCTTTTTTGTAAGCAGTTCCTGTTATAGGGTGACAACGCTTAGTTTCTGTATCACAATTATGCTCCTGCATTGCCACACTGTTATGTAAGCTTCCAATGAAGATTAAAATTGGTAATTTCTACACATATTATACAGGCATGCTTCACAGTTGTTACCATAAAAAAAACAGAGAAATGCCATAGAGACATCGCTGGAACACATGCAAGTAAACAGGAAGGGGCTACAAAGAGTAAAGAATATTAACAGCATAAAGATCCAACAAGATCAAAGGATGTAAAAGGGGAAACAACATGTATTTTATTAATAAAATCTGCAATTGTTAATGATACTCAGTGCTTTAGTGAACTAAAAGTCATTTAGTTAGGGCTCACATCTACTTAAACCAGTCATATTTTTCATATTAATTGTCTATGGTCTGCATCAATGGGAGCATGGACAGGGTTGTACCATCTGCTTACACACTTTGTACTATTTAGTGTCCATGTTTGATGTGCGCAGATCAACCATTTTTATAGAGCAACCTGAAGAATATTATTTCTTCAGTAGCTTTATTTAAAGGTCACTCAAGCAGCACATTGTATTAAGAATCACTTCCTACCAGTGGCGGCCCGCCCATATGGGCGCACAGGCGCCACCCCCCCTCCCGCAGTCACAAGAAAAAAAATAAAAATAAAATAAAAATAAAAAAACGGGCCCTTTAAGAACTTTTATTCGGCTAAAATGTCATTTTGACATTTTAGCCGAAGTTCTGGCGGCCGTCTATAGAGGGCGCTGCAGCGCCACCCCCTCTCGCAAGTAACACACGTTCAATGCTATGCATTGGACGTGTGTTACTGTTGCCAGCTGCCTGGTCTATTCGGATAACCGGACATGGGACGCCGGTTACCCGAATAGCGGCAGCTGGTTGGCTGAGGGGAACTGCCTATCAAAGCCAGCGGCTCTGATAGGCTTTTCCAGTGCCGCCCTCCGGTTCTCGGAAGTCTATGCTCAGAGCGCAGGCAACCTGCGGTCCTTGCATTAGACTGACAGCCGTTTCAGCCAATCAGGTTCCTGGATTCTGGTTTTCAGGAACCTGATTGGCTGAAGCTTCTCCACGGCGGCAGAAGACATCGAGGGAGGACATGGAAGCGTCAGGTAAGTGATTTTTTTACAGGGAAAGGGGCAGCATGGGGCACAGTGGCAGCATGGGGCACAGTGGCAGCATGGGGCACAGTGGTAGCATGGGGCACAGTGGCATCATGGGGCACAGAGGCGACAATGAGCACAGTGGCATGGGGCACAGTGGTGACAATTGATGGCACAGTGACTGAATATGATGGCATGGCACAGTGGTGACAATTGATGGCACAGTGGTGGCGTTTGATGGCATGGCACAGTGGTGACAATTCATGGCACAGTGGTGGTGTTTGGTGGCATGGCACAGTGGTGACAATTGATGGCACAGTGACTGCATTTGATGGCATGGCACAGAGGTGACAATTGATGGCACAGTGACTGCGTTTGATGGCATGGCACAGTGGTGACAATTGATGGACACAGTAGCTGCTTTTGATGGCATGGCACATTGGTGACAATTGATGGCACAGTGGTGGCGTTTGATGGCATGGCACAATTGGTGACACAAGTGGTGACAATTGATGGCACAGTGACTGCATATGATGGCATAGCACAGTGGTGACAATTGATGGCACAGTGACTGCATATGATGGCATGGCACATTGGTGACAATTGATGGGCACAGTAGCTGCGTTTGATGGCATGGCACATTGGTGACAATTGATGGCACAGTGACTGAATATGATGGCATGGCACAGTGGTGACAATTGATGGCACAGTGGTGACAATTGATGGCATGGCACAGTGGTGACAATTGATGGCACAGTGACTGCATTTGATGGCATGGCACATTGGTGACAATTGATGGGCACAGTAGCTGCGTTTGATGGCATGGCACATTGGTGACAATTGATGTGCACAGTAGCTGCGTTTGATGGCATGGCACATTGGTGACAATTGATGGCACAGTGGTGGCGTTTGATGGCATGGCACAGTGGTGACAATTGATGGCACAGTGACTGCATTTGATGGCATGGCACAGTGGTGACAATTGATGGCACAGTGACTGCATATGATGGCATGGCACAGTGGTGACAATTGATGGACACAGTAGCTGCTTTTGGTGACACAAGTGGTGACACAAGTGACACAAGTGACTGCATATAATGGCATGGCACATTGGTGACAATTGATGGGCACAGTAGCTGTGTTTGATGGCATGGCACATTGGTGACAATTGATGGGCACAGTAGCTGCGTTTGATGGCATGGCACATTGGTGACAATTGATGGCACAGTGGTGGCGTTTGATGGCATGGCACAGTGGTGACAATTGATGGCACAGTGGTGGCGTTTGATGGCATGGCACAGTGGTGACAATTGATGGCACAGTGACTGCATATGATGGCATGGCACAGTGGTGACAATTGATGGCACAGTTGCTGTGTTGCATGGCACAGTGGTGACAATTGATGGCACAGTGGCTGCATTTGATGGCATGGCACAGTGGTGACAATTGGTGGCACAGTTGCTGTGTTTGATGGCATGGCACAGTGGTGACAATTGATGGCACAGTGGCTGCATTTGGTGGCATGGCACAGTGGTAACAATTGATGGCACAGTGGCTGCATTTGATGGCATGGCACAGTGGTGACAATTGAAGGCACAGTTTCTGTGTTTGATGGCATGGCACAGTGGTGACAATTGATGGCACAGTGGCTGCATTTGGTGGCACAGTGGCTGCATTTGGTGGCATGGCACAGTGGCTGCATGTGATGGGCACAGTGAGGCTGCAATATTTTTTTTTTCGTTTGCGCCCCCCCAAAAAATTTGAGCACCAGCCGCCACTGCTTCCTACCAATTACATGCATCCCAACATTCTAAGAAGAGAAAGTGGGACATATAGCATAAGCGAGCAAAGGACACGCTCCTGTTAGCCCCCCTGGTACACAGGCCATTAAGAATTAAAGCAGAACCCCCACCACCCACTGTATTAAAAAAAAGTGGATCTACTTACCCTCTTCACACTCCAGGGCAGCTTCCAGCTTTCACCAAAACTCAGTATTACTTGTTCTCTTTGTGTTTAATGACAGCCAGAATCATTTTTTATGATCCCAGTCTGACACATCACCTGGCAGGGGGGCTCACCGTACTTTTGGACTGAGTGGTGCTCATATGTCATTAAATGAGCACCAATAAGTCCAGGAGGAAGGCACACACCTTAATCCTGCTGAAAAGAAAGAGGAAAGACCTATGGCATCATCGAACTGGCAAGAAGACTGCATTGAAATGTGCTTAATAGAGAGTAGCTTGTAGCAGTTAGTCACATTCAATGTTGCACAGTGCAGAACAAGTCCAGCTGAATGTGACTACTGCAAGGTCTGCCATGACCTAGATAAATGAAAACTTTCACAGACCTAAAAAAAGATGGGTGTTCAGGGAGGGGAAAAGGGACCGTAAAATTGGAAAAAAACTTGTGTTTAACCACTTCAATACAGGGCATTTTCACCCACTTCCTGTCCAGGCCAATTTTCAGCTTTCAGCACTGTAACATTTTGAATGATAATTGCGTGCTCGTGCAACACTGTACCCAAATTAAATTTTTATAATTTTTCCCCCACAAATAGAGCTTTCTTTTGGTGGTATTTGTTTACATCTGCGGTTACATTTTTTTGCCCTATAAACAAAGAAAAAAGTGACACGTTTGAAAAAAAACACAATATTTTCTACTTCTTGCTATAATAAATATCCCAATTTTATCCTCGGTTTAGGCTGATATGTATTTTTCTACCTATTTTTGGTAAAAAAAAATGCAATAAGCGTAAATTGATTGGTCTGCGCAAAAGTTATAGCGCCTACAAAATAGTATAATAGGTTATTGATTTATGGCATTTTTATTATTATAATATTTTACTAGTAATGGCGGTGATCTGCAATTTTTATCGTGACTGTGACATTGCGGTGGACAGATTGGACACTTTTGACACTATTTTGGGACCATTGACATTTATGCAGTGATCAGTGCTATAAATATGCACTGATTACTGTATAAATGTCACTGTCAGGGAAGGGTTTAACACTAGGGGGCAATAAAGGGGTTAAATGTGTTACCTAGGGAATGATTCTAACTGTGGGGGATGGGAGTGACTAGGGGAGGAGACCGATTGGTGTTCCTATATACTAGGAACACACAATCTGTCTTCTCTCCCCTAGCAGGACGTGGATCCGTGTGTACACACACAGATCCATGCTCCTGCTCTGTCAGGCACGATACTCAGCGGAGATCGCGGGCGCCGGGCACATACATCGGCTCCTCAGTGACGTGGCAGGCGAGTGCGCGCCTCCTATTTTGCCGGGAAGCCGAGGACATCATATGACGCCCTCCCAGGATGGGAGATCCCATATGACAGTGGGTGGGATGGGAAGTGGTAAATCCACAATTTTTTTTCACTGCTACTTTTCCTTTACACTATCTCTTCAAAATAAATAGAATAAGTTAAGGCGGAACTTTACCCATAACAGTTTGATAACAATTAATGTTCTTTAACAAAAGAACATACATTCCACATTAATCATTATGCTTCCAAAATTAGTATGTACTGTAGCATGGCTCATGTTCCTTCTTTCTGAAGGCTGCCATTGTGTTGAAGCCCATAGCAGTCACTTCTCATTAGAAACTCCCCCCTTTTCTTTGTCTTAAAAACAAAATGTTACTTTTTGTATTTATTAAAATATGTACATTTCCAGCCTGAATTAATTGTCTTGGCTTAGCTAAAGAGGAAGGCTGACAGAAGCTTAAGTACACAGGCTGCTTATGACTCTATCCCTGTATGTTTAACTCTTATATCTCCCTGGCTCCAGAGTTTGTCCTGTTACCTCTCCTGCATTTCTTTTTTCTCTCCCTAATCTGTCATTCCTCAGTACAGTCTGTGTTATTCCTGTTGCTTTTTCCCCCTTTAGCAACAGTAAGACCCAGCTGATCGGCCTATAGTGGCTCTGATATTAGGCACAGTGCTGGGAATAGTGAGCCATTGAGCATGTGCAGTGCAGAGTGAAACAGTTTATTCATGGATTTAAAACAGTAATGGCACTTGTTTTTAATGTTTTGCATAGCTATAACTGCAAAAGGAGCCAGCCTGCAGTAATCTGTCAGGACTTAATTTTCTGACTAACGTTCCACTTTGAGGGCTTGATCAAAGGTACGTTCAGTAAAGCACTTTTGATTGTTAGATAATGCTTTTTTTTTTTTTTTAATAGAGCACAGAAGGTTTAGTTGATGGGCATTTGGAAGCTATGCAATTTCTCCCGGAGCTTGCTACTGCTTTGTCACATATACAGGTGTTTTTTGGGGAGTTGTTGGCACTGGACTCTGGAGGTACACACAACTCTGTTTAAGGAGGAAGCCAGCACTATGAGCAGACTGCACATCATAGAGCTGCTGAAATAGCACACTGTGGAGATATGGGTTCTAACCTGTCCAAAGGAAGACAACCTAAAGCTAAAAAACACACAGTACCCCCAGCAGCATTAACACAGTAGTATTCAGGCAGCCTGAATGGGATTTTCCAGCCCACCAATTGCAGGGTAGTTTTTCGTTTCATTTCACAAAAGAAGCTGTGTATGATATTCAGACAATATGAACCAATTTTTCACCTAACAAAGCAGAGCTGCTAAACACAAGGCACGCGGGATTTAACCAATTTTTAACCATTTTTTTGTGAAAAGGCAACATGAGTCACGTTAGGATTCCAATCTGCTGAGAATGTGACTGTACATCACCATTTGTTTCTGTTCAAGGTGAAATTTCATTGTTGATTAAATGTTATTTCTTCTTCATTCATTGCTGGCTGCTCTGCCTAATTAGAGCAAGAAATGGCTTGATCAGTTGGAGTCTGTGTGAGCACAACATCCTGGTGAGGTCAAGGGAGGTAAAGCCTGATATTTCCCACCATGAGGAATTTCAGGGTGTTCAGGGGGTGACCAGACAAAGTTTTATTTTTTTTAATACTGTTTTTTATTGAACTTTTAGAAACAAAGAACATAGAGCATAGATAGCAAGTCAAAAGAACAAGATACATTCAATGCGTAACAAAAGACATATCCTCTCTAGCCTACTGAGGGTGGTCTATAAGTAAAATCTAGAGTACCATCTATTGATACACCAGTTAAAACAAAAAGTTACATATGGCAATTCCATTTTACACACCATCAGTGCTCACATAGTAAAAGTAACAATAATAACAACATAGCCTCTACATGTAGTATCTCCAGGATTGCAAAACGGTTACAAAATAATACTTAGACAGGCACATATAAATATCTGAGAAAGCATTACTGAGTAGAAAAAATGAACAACCTAAGAGCTCACAAGTGGACCAGCCATAGGTTTAACTTAACAGGAGTCTTCAGTGCTATCTTAACATAGGTAGATGTGGGAGGACGCCGCATTAATGTCCCTCAAAGCTGAACATTTGTAATAGAAGTGTTCCTTTCCATGCTCTTTCCTATACATTTTTTTGCAAAGGTTTTTCATCATTCCAGATAGAGTTGAGAGTTAAAACCTCTGTTAGATTTTTTTATGCCCAAAATGCCCCATTAGAGATATTTGCCTTAAAGGGGTTGTAAAGGTAAAATATTTTTTTCCTAAAAAGCTACCTTTACCTTAGTGCAGTCCTCCTTCACTTACCTCGTCCTTCGATTTTGCTTTTAAATGTCCATATTTTCCTTATGTTCCTGTTCTTCTGTCTGTAACTAGACACAGTAATGCAAGGCTTTCTCCTTGGTGTGGAGTGTCATGCTCCCCCCACCCTTCGAATACCGGAGAGTCCGGACACTCTCTATGTTGCAGATAGAGAAAGGAGCTGTGTGTTAGTGGGCGTCCTAACTCTCCTGTAGTCCAAGGGAGGGGACAAGTACGACACTCCACACCAGGGAGAAAGCCTTGCATTACTGTGTGGAGTTACAGACAGAAGAAGAGGAAGTGAGGATTTCTCAGACGAAATAAAGGACATTTAAAAGCAAAATCAAAAGATGAGGTAATTGAAGAAGTAAAGAAAGCAATTTAGGATTTTTTTTTACCTTTGCAACCCCTTTAATTTCTTGTCCTGTAAACACTATAGAGAGTGAGAGAAAAGCGAGGACAGTCCTTTGAAAAGTTAGGGTTATATTGTTACTTTAATCTCTCTACAACTGAAATTGAATTACTTGTTGATAATCATTTCATTTGAAGCACACTGAAATAAGTGAAAATCTAACGAGATAACTGTAAACAAGAAGTTATAATCATCCTTCTAGCATTGTCACAGAACAGGTTTCCCTACTGGCGGATTTCCCTTTACTCCTGTTCTGGTGACAAATAAAAATTGTGATATTTCCTATCACTTTCTGTGCCAGTGACAATGGTTACCAGGACAGATAAAGAAGATGAACAGAGGATTTGGGCAGGCTATAGACAGTGCAAATGTATTTCTTGCAACCACAGGTTGCATGATTCCCACATCAACACAGACAGTGCTGACAGGAGAATTCCTCCCGCCGAACCATTGTATTCTCCTGGCGCAGGGGTGGGGGAAGTCGTCCCCACCAGGAGACGACAGTGATCATTGCAAAGGGCTATACAGTAGCAGCCGCTAGTGAACTTTCTTATACAGGTCAGTAAACATAGGTGTTAGTAGGGGGTATTTTTTAGAAGAGGTAGATTTATCCCAGAATGCTACTTGCACACTTGGGGCTCATGGACACAGGATTTTGTTTGTATCTATGTTGCTATTGTCCCTTTAGAAGCCAATGTGAATGAAAAACAATGCAGATGCAACTTGAAGCAACCCTCAAGCAACTGAAAGACATAACAAAACATTTCTGTAGCACATAAAAGGATATTGCCTTTGATTTGCTTCAGGCTGGGTTCACACTTGTGCAGTGAGAATTTCAGCACTCTTATCTCTGCAGATAGATAAGGGAAGTGTTCAGCAGATTAGCTCCGTTTTTTAGCTGTGAATTTGGAGACCTGGGAGAAGTTCCGAGTGAGAGGAGAGTGAGGGAGAAGTGTATTGAGCTGAATGAGAGAAATTCCTGAAGAGAACTGAACAAATCTGCGAATCAGCTGCATACCCATAGAAGATAATGGGACTGAATTCGCACCTGAGCCGCACCGCAAGGCATAAAATCTGCACACGTTTTTTCTGCAATGCGCAGTGCGAATGCATCGCACATATGTGAACCAGCCTCATTAAAAACAATGGGTCAGATTCAGGTACATCTGCGCATTATTGGACCGGCGTAGCGCACCGCCTTTACGTTAGACTTGCGCAATGTAGCCGCGTAATCACCCTATTCTCGTAGCTTTTGCGCAGAAAATTGCGCATGCGTAACGTTATTTCAGAGGCGTAAGGCGGAGTAATACAAATTGGGAAGGACGTGGGCGTGTTACATTGAAATGAGCCGTGACCCCATGCAAATGAAGGGACGGCCGGCTCGCGCATGCGCGCTTCAAGCAGACCATGGTCAGCACCTCTGTGCTCACAACTCGGGAACGGCGCAATCAGTGAAATTGGAAATGGACTAGGGCAACTTAGTGAACTACGCAAACAGCATAAATAGACAGACACAAATGCACTTCCTTTGCAAAAGTACATCCCTTTGTTTCCCTTCCTATACAGCAAGGTGCTTTTGTTTATTAGCCTTTGTTTGTTTGTTTGTTTGTTTGTTTGTGACGTGTCTTTGAGATATTTGGGGACTGTTTTGCAGAGTGATTTTTGTCTTTTATGTGTTTTCTTTGTTGTTATTTTGTTTAAATTATATTTTTGCTGGGGCATTTTTTATTTTTGCTCGTCATTTATTTATTTTTTTTGGTTCTGTTTGTGTATGATTTTGGAATGTGGGGGTGATATTCCTGCGGGAAAAGGGGTGTCACCCTCATTTGTGGTGGAGAAGTGATCCCCAGATCTGTGTGAATGGTGTATGAATGTACAGTGACATAATTGGAGCCGCGGCATGGCGTTGTTGCTCACAAGTCCTGCATGGTGGGCTTGTGCCAATCCAATGTGATGAGGATGTGGGGTGTGTGTGCTAGAGACCACAGTGGTGTGCATGCATGCATTCTCATTGTGCCATGATTAATGTGTGTGTTTAACGTGCAAAGATGCATATGTGAGCTGGCATGAGATGGGGTTATGAGATGGGGTCCCAGTGCATATGCAGAGTCACCTTGAAGGGAAAAGACAGGAGGATGTTAGTAGTGCATGTGCCCCTTGTGATGTGTGCATCATGGGGGGGACAGTCATGCCTGCCACCCATGTCACTCACAAACCAGCCAGCTGTCCCCATACATGTTCTGTTCGAAATCTGTGGGGATGGGGCTCTGATTGTATATGTAGCTGTCATGGGTGTCATGGGTAGTGCAATGTGTTGGGCTGCTGATGTCCTCCTGCAAGGTTGTGGTTAATTCCATGATGGCATGATGGGTGAATCTGAAGATGCGAGACACCTCAGAATCACTCATGCCAAAGATGTCTATGCATGTGTGATATATCAAGTGAAGAGTGAGGGGCTTGTATCAGATAAGAATATTGTATTAGATTAGATTAAATTGTAAAGTTTATATAAGCAAAAAAAAAAAAAAACATCTCCCGTGCCCTCCTTAGTGCCCTCCTCAGTGCCCTCATCCTTCTTTTTTCATCTAAAGTCAGTAGTATAGCTATGCGCGACGATGCCCCTGGCATGTTGGCATACAGATTGTTGTGCAACACGTGTGACTGCTGAGCTCCTCACTAACAGTGTTGCTTTATCTAAAAGGTAGACTTTTTTTCTCTTTTTAGACCAGCTTTTATATGGTCTAATTTAAGACAGGACATTTTGCTGTTGCACACACTGCGTAGTCTGCGCTGCCCTAACGTTCTTTTGTGGATCCCCGTAAGTCCCTCATTAGCATATTTGACTAGCAAATCAATGGTCTGTCTAGCGCAGTTTTGCGCGGACAGATTCGCCTGTCTAACGAAATTACGACGGAGAAAAAAAAGTAGATTTCTTGCTTATCTCGTTTGGGGATGCCGTGCATCGAAACGCACGCGCACATTTAGACTTACGCACGCGCATCTCCTGTTGCGCAGGCGTAATCGCTCTGTGAATCTGGGCCAATGTATTTAGAAATGTTCTGCGTATTAGATGCGGTTTAAGCCGCACTCAATTCGCATAGGTGTGAACCCAGCCTCAGAGTTTAATACCCATATTTATGAACCCCATGGGTTTGTGTACACCAACATTTATTTTCATTTGGACTGTTTTTCTTCCGACATAAATCAGTGTGCATGCAGAAGAAACTCAGCAGCTCGAAGCAATTCATAAGTAGCTCAAATCAACTCATAAGTTAATCATAAGCAATTCCAAGACATAGCACCTCAAACCCAAGCTGTTTAGCCCTGAAATATTCTGTATCTGTTTTGCTTCTGAGATTAAAGACTGTACAGAAATTATATATCTGAATACTTCCATGCTTTTAAAAATGTTCTTTGTTCATGCCATTAAAGCCTTTTGGGAAGAAAGCACTCTCCAAATAAATGTGATCTGCTTTGTGGTTAAAAATACACCCATATGTCACAAAATGCTCTGTAAAGCTAGTAAACAATGTGGAGAAATAAACATAATGGAAAACAGAAAAAATTTCCAGCATACTAACGCATTGAAAAAACATTCGTATTTGCCTAGTAGCAAAATGGGTGAAAATAACAAACAAGCCTGGTCTAGAGTCCATTCACATATCATGTGTCCAATTGAACATTATTCTCAAGGTAACAAAATGTACTAATCCATTCCATTTGTAACGGGATGTTAATTAAATGAATGATACTGATATAATCCAGAGGGAAAAGCAAAAGAGGAACCTACAACTACTAAAATAACTGTCATAAGAGATAATAAAGTTTGCTAGGTCCAATATGGTGAATCAATACTTGAGTACTACACACAGAGGGTTTCAACTATTAAAGGAATAAAGACTCCGCTCCCATAGGGACCCATTTTCACCATTAATTTTCCTTTATACTGATTTGTATTCCTACATGAGGACAGTCCTTCCAAATAAAGACTCATCACTCAGCAAATTGAGTATTTATTTACCGATTTACCTTAGTAAATAGGGTGAAGATATCATTATTTCTAATACCCAATTGTGTAAGAGAAATTGAAAATGCATGAATTTTGTTTGCACGTGATTGGATAACAGTAGTGAACACAGTTTCACCTTGTTTGCAAAAGCTAAGTGAGAATTTGCCTTGGAAATACAACAGTCAATTTTTTTTTGCAAAATATATACAAAAACAACAGAAAATAAATTAAAGTTCAATGTTAGTGTAGTCCTATATAACGGGAAAAAAATAGAAGCTTGTCCACCTTTCACAATAGTGCCCAGTTGCCAGTTATAGAGAGGTTAGCAATATTAATATTTAATAAACTTGAATGTGTGCTAACTATTGTATTGCTATTTTCTGTTAGATAAATGTACATAGTATTTAGTATATGGTCACCAACGCAGCTCTTTAATACCACAAACTACTTTTGACACAGTGAGTAGGCTATAGACTCCTTGAGGATTTTTCTGCTAATTCCAGGTCTTAAGTTGGCCATACACATCTGAAAATGGGAAATTGTGTGGATGTTATCTAATAGAAGGAAACGTTTTTTTTTTTTTTTTTTAAACATGTTCAAGTTGGTGTAGGTACATAGACTAGTGATCTTCAGCAATAGGCTTTTAAAACAAATAAGCAAAAAAAAAAAGCAATATCCCCAATCATCATCCTAATCCTTAGGCTGACATTAAAACTCAAACTTCTGAACCACAACTCTGTGACCAGTGCATGCATTTTTATTTTTAATGGGTTTAAATACTTAAATACAAAAATAAATTATACTTTAAATTATACTTTTTTTTTTTAACATGCTACCTTAAGTAAATAAGAATTTGACGCATCTTAGCAACACCCACCCACTTCCCCCAGTGCTAAGTCAAGGCTCATGCTAGCATGGATTGCATTTTTTTCATCCCACAGCCCTTATAGCTCAAGAACTGTCAGGGCCACAGGAAGAAAACAACTTTCATTAACCACTTAAGACCTGGACCTTTAGGCAGCTAAAGGACCCGGCCAGGTTTTGCGATTCGGCACTGCGTCGTTTTAACAGACAATTGCGCGGTCGTGCGACATGGCTCCCAAACAAAATTGGAGTCCTTTTTTCCCCACAAATAGAGCTTTATTTTGGTGGTATTTGATCACCTCTGCGTTTTTTGTTTTTTGCTCTATAAACAAAAATAAAGTGACAGTTTTGAAAAAAATTCAATATTTTTTACTTTTTGCTATAATAAATATCCCCCAAAAATATATATGGCAGCAATCAGCGATTTTTTTCATGACTGCGACATTATGGCGGACACTTCAGACAATTTTGACACATTTTTGGGACCATTGTCATTTTCACAGCAAAAAATGCATTTAAAATGCATTGTTTATTTTGAAAATGACAATTGCAGTTTGGGAGTTAACCACAAGGGGGCGGGGAAGGGGTTATGTGTGACATAATATGTGTTTACAACTGTAGGGGGTGTGGCTGTAGGTGTGACATCATTGATTGTGTATCCCTATAAAAGAGATAACACGATCGATGACGCCGCCACAGTGAAGAACGGGGAAGCTGTGTTTACACACGGCTCTCCCCGTTCTTCAGCTCCTGTGACCGATCGCGGGACTCCAGTGGCGATCGGGTCCCGCGGTCACGGAGCTTCGGACCGTGTCGCGGGAGCACCCTGCGGGCGTGTGCCCGCGACCCACGGCTGGGCACTAGCACAGGACGTACCTATACGTGCATGTGCCCAGCCATGCCATTCTGCCAAAGTAAATGTGCAGGAGGCATTCCTTAAGTGGTTAAAACTCCTGTAAGCTCCTGCTGTCAGTCACTGTATCAGTGTAAAGCTCATGATTATTCAAGTGTAGATTCCCATGGAATTATAATTGAAATTTAACATTTTCAGTGTGATGCCTCGTACACATGAACGGTTTTCCCGACTGGAAAACTGCCATGTTTGCTTTTGGTCAGGAAAACTGGCCGTGTGTATGCTCTATAGTAGTTTTCCAGACAGGAGAACTGTTCTCTTTTTTCCCGCCGCAATTCTCTGCGTTTTTTTGCTCTGCAGTTTTCCTATGGGAAACACTGCAGTGGGGCATACACACGGCTTGTTTTCCTGACCAAAGCTGTCATGGCAGTTTTCCTGTTAGGAAAACCGTCCGTGTGTACATGGGGAAAAGGTTCTCGCTTTTCCCCTCGGTTTTCCCAGCAGACTTTTGACCATCGGGGAAAGCGATCGTGTGTACTAGGCATTAGGCTTCACTCGCATATTTGCATTTACTAAATAAGTTATAAAATAAATTGTATGAATAATTACTTAAATTATCCAATTATTGCAAAAGTCATTTCCTATTTCAAAAAATGTCCTTTACACAAAATGTATTGTGTGAATATTTGCATTACCTTCAGTTCTGTGAATTAGCCCAACTGTATGTGAAGTGCGTCCATTAATAAAATTTACTAATCTCATAGGTGATTTTTAATGCTTTGGTGGCTATATGTAAACAATATTTTCGGGGAAAAAATAATGTTAGTTGGCAAAAAACACAATTCTGTAAGTGATAATGTGTTATTTACCATTTTTATTTTCCATTGCTCAATACTATTTGCCATATTTTCCATATTATTTGCCGTTGGGTTTTTTTTCAACCATGTGACTGTAATTTTCAGCTCTCATTGGCTTTTTTTTTCTTAATTTAAAAATTGATGTAGCAAGGACCAACTGTTTTACATTTTTGCATTAAATTTAAAGTGACCTTGCCACCACTGGGTCATTTGTAAACTAATCGCACAATGTAAACAAAATCTCTATTTACCTCACCAGTGGAATGTTTCTTCAAACTCTATTATTTCTCTGCTCCCTTACTGTATCAGGTATTCAACGCTTCTAAAAGTGTCGAAATCTGATTCACCCTCTGCATACAGTGGTTCTTTCATCTGGCTAGTACGTCCTTCAGTGACATATGAATTACGAAGAACAAATACAGCATGCAATGGTAAGGGTGCTTTTGGTTCACAAGTGACCTTGTGGTGAAAACATAATGATGCTCTGGCCTAAAACCTCAGTGACTTACCAGTCTTTAGAAAAATAAAAGGCCATGTTAATGCTTGACCAACATTTATTGAAATTGTAGGGCAAGTGCTAAAATTTAGGCAAAGAAATAGGTAAATATCAAACTGTGCAGATTAGAGTAGACTCATTAAACCCCACTGATAGTTAATCAAAGTTTGATTGACAAATCATAAAGCTATAAAAATATAACTAAAACAAGAATAAGTAATATGTAGCAGTCATCAGAGTTCTCACCAGGCCACAAATATTATCAGAGAAGCAATTCATGCATATATAGAATTGCCACTTTGCCCCTCTGGGCCTGAATAGCATTCTCTTAATTTTTACATTTCCCAACAGTACTGCTTTTCACTGAAGAACATTTAACACTTTACCCTGTTTCTTACTGATGCCTTTAAAATTATAGTGTACCAATAAAAAATACTCCAGTTTTGTTCTGTAATTATGCATATTTTTTAATTGGTAGCCTACAGTATATACATTACAAGAATTTAACAGACTTGATTGCAGGTAATACCTTTCTCTGTCATTAGAAAATTGTAGTCCCTAACAACTGCAGTTTCAATATTAAAATATAAAATAAATAAAATAAAGCTGTAGTGATTGCATGACTTTGGAAACAGAGAAGCCTTAGAGAGTAGCTCGCCAAAAGCAAAACTCCTATTTCAAAGGGTGCCTAAAATTGTATTCATATCTAAGTGTGGACTTAAGCCTAAACCAGAAAGCCGAACATCTTTTATTAATAATAAAATACACAGCGATATTTGTCAATCAATTATGACTTTTATATTGTTTTTTCTTATGTATACATTTTAAGAAACATAAAACACTTAAACAGTTCTGTAATGATGGGTTATATACTTAAAATAATTTTCGGTGTATAAAAAGGTTGTCTGGTTTCTGGATGCAGCGAATGAATGGACTGGTAAAAAAAAAGTAGGAAGCAGGACAATTTTCCAGCAGTAACTAGAGTAATACTGTTTATAAATTTCCCAGAGATAAAATATATTAGAAATCTATATATATATATATATGTTTTAAACAGTTTAATCTAATTTCCACTTTGATAAATAAACCCCACTTTGATTTCAAACATCATTAGTCTTAACAAATCAATTTAACTACACTAGCCTATTTGGCCCTAAAAATGTAAATTCCTATTGTTTCTACTCTCATTTATAAGGTTGTCTTGCTTTTCAAAATGTCTCTTGAATTAGGCACGTATCATCTTTTAGTATGATTTTTCCATTTTACAGGTAACAGAACTCCTTCTTACTAGTCTGCATGGTTTTTAATTCAGCATCTTCCTACTGGTTATCATCTGAGATAGTTATCTAAAAATGTGTTTCAAGGGGAAGCCAGATGTAAGGAACGAACATTACAATAACAGTTTAAGAAAACTAATATGGTGAATACCCTATGGCTAAAGCAAAGATATTGGCGCATTTAAATGCTGTACATTCAGATATTTCTTTAAAATGTTTAAGTCCAATGCAGATTAGTTATTTTATTGTAAAATGATTTAGTACATCAAGAGACTGAGTAGAAACACCTTACTACATCAAATTAGTGAACTGCAGCCTGTGCTAGAACTCTTTTCTTGTGGACAGATTCACTTTCATTAGACTAAATCTGTCCTGAGAATCTGTCACCATTAGAGAGTGCATGATCATCCAGCAGCTCACTAATAAGATCAGGTAACATGTCTTCACTGAGCCCAGATTAGTGTCACAATGTATACCAAATGCATTCTGGGCTCAGCTATGACCAGCAAATATCAGCTATGTAAAGGCACAGCGCAGTTTAGAAAGCCCCAACTCTGCCCCAACTCTGTAAGGTACTCTTATCTAAGTATATGAATTGTTCCATTTCATTTATATCAGAATATACTTAGAAAACTCTCCCAATGTATAATTGAATAGTAGAATAAAAGCATCAGTCAGCGAAGGGCATTATTCAAATTTAAAGTGATTGTATACGATCATTTTGTTTAAAATAGAAATTAAAGGCAAAAAAATTGTGTATAGTTATAAAAATTATAAATACCTTTTTTCCTTTTTTTTATAAGTGATCATATTCCCTGCATAAAAGCTGGAGCAAGGAAAAGCAGGTCACTCCAGCCCACCACAGTGCACCATACACACACACACACACACACCCTCGCCGCTTCTCTCTTGCCCTGTGCTGCTATCTCCGGACGGACCAGCAGGAGATAATAGTGGGCTCTGTGCAGGCTCCGGTCTCACAGGGTGATGTAGGTGAACAGGAGATTGCCAAGCAGGCTGAGGCAGGCAATCATACCCAGGGATGCTAACTTGATGAGTTTGGTGGGGAGAAGGGATACATTGCTTTTCTCCAGTTCCTGGCTAGCCATTGAGACAACAACTGCTGTTAAAGCAAGATTCCCCTCCAAGTCGTGGCTGGTGGGTCGGTCGGTCCTCAACATCACGGCGGCTGTGCATCGCGTTCCTCCTCCTCCTAGGCCAATAGGATCACTTCTTCTTTCGGCCTGTTGGAAAACAGGTCTCAGGACCCATTTCCTGATTGAATCAGTGTGACAATAGCGAATATTTATATTCGCTATTGTCACACAACTGGGTGGGCTCGGGTGCAGTGCTCTGTGCCCCAAGCCTACCCTTTTTAAATCCTATTAGAGCCTTTGGCTCTAATCACATGCTCATGCAAAAAATATTGGAATCCATGGGTCCGGCGCCTCGCATGAAGATTAGGATGCATGGATACGGGGGGCATTACAGGCCACCACTGAGCAGGACACTGATCTTCCCAGTAAATTGCTGCATGGGGGAGGGGAGGTGCCAGGAAAAGTCTGATCATAGTAGAGCCGGCTGAGTTCCCAGCACAGCTAGAAAACTGATCACAGTGTGTTCTCCTGCCTAGTGTGTTCAGCTTTTATTAGGAAAACTGAAGGACTGACAGGAACACCGGGAGGTTCACACAAAGGAAGCAATACAAAGAGAACAGGATACATTTTCAAGTACATGATACAGCAGCCAAATATCAGGTATATGAAATGTTGGGTTTACATATTCTTTAAAGGAAAATACTTGCTTATATACAGATAGCTTTAAAGCGGTAGTGAACACTGCTTGGTCATTTGTACCTATAGTTAAGCTTAAAATAATATATATAATATTTCCTAAATGATACACGTTTAAGATATATTCTGTGCACTGTTAAGAAGGTATGCACTATTTCTGCAGCCAATAACATCATCGGCGCATCTGCACTGAGCTCTGAATGGACGGCATGTTTGTGAGTTTCTGCATCCTTCATCAGTCCTATTATCATGTGTTTCTATCCCAACATTTAAAACCATAATGTAATAAAAATTGTACTTATCTAATGTAAGAGAAACCAGACTCACTTTTTACTGTTTTAAATAATGAAAAATGATTAATAGCCATTAGGTTTTACCATTAATTGTTTTTTCTCAGACTCTAAATGTACAGCAAAATAAATGATATAAATACCAGTAATAATAAATAATAAATCACATGTATGACTGTGAAAGGAGGTCCATCACTCATTGTCACTTAAAGTCCCACTCCAGAATAAAACTTTTTACCAACCTTTCCTTTGATCCGCCTCTAACCCATTCTGATAATCTTTTTTTCTCCAATTACCTTATGAAGCCAGGAAAACTCACCTAAGTCCTCATTCCAGGTCCCCTTCCTGCTACTGGTACCAGTGCAGAGGATTGCTAAACAAGTGCTCTGATGGCACCCCAATATCATCAAACCCCTGGAGTGTCCCTGTGATTATGACAGTCCCTTTCCTTCTTCTGAGAAGACCCCGCCACAAATCATCCTATCCAAAAGGGAGAGTCTATGTCATGAAGGCAGTAGTATGGAAAACCAGAAAAGGAGAAAGCTTGGGGCTGGAGTGTCATGTGACTATGGCTTATGGTAAATAATAAAAGACATTGGGTTGAGTGCCATTGCTTTTCCCATTACTTTACATTAGGGAAAGAAAAAAAGAGGAGTTACCCCACTAATAAGTAGAGTTTAGGTCTGCTTTAGCCTATATAGGTCATTGATAATATAACAGGCTTACAATTAATACCAGACTGTAGAAACTTAACCCTAGAAATGGTGTACTTTTCTCTATACACTGTATACTGAAAGTGTATGTGAATGCCTCACACAGTTGAACTGCACTACAAATAATCATAGTGGCCGATTCAATATCAACAGTTCAAATTAAAGATATGTTTATTCAATAATTAACTACATTACAGACAAACATACTTTTTCACTAAAGTTGACCATACATGGATTGAAAATGATCAGTTTCGGCACTGACTTTTTTTTGTGCAACCCCACGGGTTGCGAGGTTAGTTCAGCGATATCCCCCCTGAGCTGTTGTGTTCTGACAGGGGGATGCCCCCTCTGCCATAACACTCTGATCAGCGCTCTCTGCCATTGTCTAAGAGCACTGATTGGGAGTCGATCAGCTGCTGGTTTTCCAGCATGCACGTCCAGCAGAAGATAGCCGAATGGCCGGCTTCTGTTGGACAGATCAACATTAACATGGACCAACTGTCAGACATTTTCTCCAGACATTCGGCCCATGTGTACAGGGCTTAAGTTATACTGCTCACTTATTTTCTTGGACTCTGACTTATATTATCTAAGCAGAGCCCAGCAGAGAAAGTGAGTAGTGTTCCTCTGCCACAGCTGCTTGTTTATCCTTCATAGCAGTGATAAGCGGAGCTGTCTGTCGCTGCAATCACTGCACACAAGGTAAAGAAATATTTCTGCTAGTACACACCATATCCCATGCTGCTTGTTCCCAATCCCACACTGCCTCATTCCATACACCATGCTGTACATTCTTTTTTCTGCACCACCTCAGTCCATAAGCCAAGCTGTACACTCCCTATTCCACGCTGCCTCATTCCATAAGCCATGCTGTACATTCCATACTCCACATCCTCTCATTCCATATGCAATGCTGTACACTTCCTATTTTACACCTCCTCGTTCCATATGCCATGCTGTATGTTTCCAATTCCACACCACCTCATTCCATATGCCATTCTGCACATTCCCTATTCCACACTGCCTCATTCCATAAGCCATGCTGTACATTCCCTATTCCACACTGCCTCATTCCATAAGCCATGCTATACATCCCCTATTCCACACTATCTCATTCCATATCCCATGCTGTACATTCCCTATTTCGCATTGCCTCATTCCATATGCCATGTTGTATATTCCCTATTCCCCAGCACCTCATTCCATTTGCAATGCTGTATATTATTTATTATGTACCACCTCAGTCCATATACAGGCATACCCCACTTTTAAGTACAAAATGGGGCTTATTTACTATCCCCGTAGAGTGCAAAATCAGGCTCAATTCTGCATGAAAACCAATGAGTGTCTAGGTTTTATTACCAGGCTTAATTGAACAAGCTGGGGTCAGAAGTTCATTGAATTCTATGCAGAAATAAGCCTGATTTTGCAGTCTCCAGCGATAGTAAATAAACCCCATTGTTTACTTAAAAGTGGAGTATGCCTGTACCATGCTGTATGTTCCACACCACATTATTCAATATGCCATGCTGTATGTTCCCTGTTCCACATCGTCTTTTTCTAAATGCAATGCTGTAAATTTCCTTTTCCACACTGCTCCTTCCATATACTATGGTGTATGTTCCCTATTCCACACCAACTCATTCTGTATTATTGCTGCTTGGAGATTAATTGTTGCTGGTGGGGAGTTATTATTGCTACTGAGTGACTTCATTTTGCTGCTGAGGATTTTTTTGTTGCTACTGAAAGGTGTTATCTCTAAAAGAGGGTGGCCTTGGAAAGTGGTTATAGAAATGGATGACCTTAGGTGGAGTTGTAGGTGGGGGAGAGGGGGGTTCTGCACCTGTTTTCTTACAAAAAAAGCCATGTCTATTAGTAAATTAGGCAACAATCTTAAAGTGAATCTGTCACAAATAAACATGTTCGAACATGCTTGTTCACTAACTGGATACAGTAACATGATTCCCCTGATTCCGCCAGTGTCTGCTTTTTGTGGTAACATATATATTTTGCTTTGTGTACAGCCATGTTGAATAGTTATCTACAGGATTAGAAGCTCATACTCTGTTGTAATTTTAACTTCTACACTGTTCTGGAAATCATACGGTAGCATGAATGTATAAAGTGAACACATTTTCTGCATGGACTCATGTTTCTCTACCAAGTAGTGAAAAGCCAATAATAAGACTTTTCATAGCTTATCACAGAGAAGTCCCTAGGGAGGTATTTAACAAATGGAGATATGTCAGGAAGGAACTAAAGGCATTTCTTGTTGTGCCAAGCAGCGGTGTGACACAAGGGTAGGTGCAGTGTGCTGCGTAAAATTGCAGATATTTTGTATTTTATGCAATGCATCACAACACAAAATGTAGCATTAAGGTATTAACAGGGCACATAGAAAACTATTGTTTTCTATAGGGTTGGTTTACTAAAACTGGAGAGTGCAAAATCTAGTGCAGCTCTGCATAGAAACCAACCAGCTTCCAGCTACCATGCACCGCTGCACCAGATTTTGAACTCTCCGGTTTTAGTACATCCACCCCTATGTGTCGCTGCATTGAGCCTGTGTTGATCTAGTGCAGCTTATTGAACATGGTGTGAACTAGTCCATTTTATGGATGCAAAGGCTATTGGAAGAGTGTTTGCGATGTAAAAAAAACTCATATTTTGGAAGGCTTAATATAAAACTGCTACAGTATAGGGTGTTTTCGGTAACAATAGGAAAAATACGGGACTATTTATGTGTTTTTATTTGTAATTCATGTATGTGGGACATTTCTCCACTTCTCTCCAGCATTTTCTCTGTGATATTTCACTGCCGCTAATTGCGGCATATGACCCTGGTAATTCAGCCAATTAAGGGATAACATTTCTTCAACAATTGCAAAATATTACCATGATGTACACAGATAAAATGATAGCTTGCCTAAGGCTCTGATCACACTGGCTTAAAAATCATTGCTTCTACAGGAGTTTTGTGTTCTGTCTGTAAAAGCAACTCAGTGTTATCCTATGTGTCCGTGTACATTAGGATGATTACTGGCATATTTTGAGCTCATCCTAGGCAGGAAAAAAAGAACCCTTCTGGTATGCGTTTCTGATTAGAGCTTTCTGTCAGAAAAAACACTAAACTCTCCTAAACTTGCCTAAATTGTGTACAAAAACGCTCTATCTGGGCGTTTTTTTCAGGCCAGGGGAACTGTCATTTTTTTAAGCCCAGTGTGCATGGAGCCTTACATGTGACAAGTATGCTTTAGGCTTTGTACCAATATTATTATTTATATCTTAAAAGGCCTGAAGTTTTTAACCCCCCTGGCGGTATTCCCGAGTCTGACTCACGGTTTAATTTCTGTGCTGCGATCGGTAACCCCGAGTCAGACTCGGGCTCGCCTCGCTGAATCCACAGGCAGTGTTTACTTACCTTGTTCCTGGATCCAGAGATGCATCCGCACTGTGTGAGCGAGCGGGTGCTCGCTCGATTCACACAGTGCCTCTGTGTGCCGCCGAGCTCCGTTCCCTGCGATGTTACGACGCACGGGGGTGGAAAACGGCGCCATATTAAAAAATGTAAACAAACACATTACATACTGTATGTAAAAAATACACCCCCCCCTTGTCCCTAGTGGTCTGCCCTGTGCCCTACATGTACTTTTACATAATAAAAACTGTTCTTCCTCCCTGCAGATTTGTAAAAAAAAAAATTATGACAGCGACAATTCTGCAAATAAGTAAATTTCAGTGATTTTGATTTGATTACATTATTGAATAATTTTATTAGAATTATATTATTATTTGTTATAATTATTTATAATTATTTATTATATTATAATTTATAATTTTGTTTTTAAAAAATATCATACCCAGGATGACTATTAGACTCGTGTTTGGTCAGATTTAAGTGAGTTATTCCTAAGAATTACAAGCCTACAGTATAAAACGCCAAATTTCCTTGCAAATAATGGTACCGCTTTCAGCACCTAAAATCTGAAAGAATCATACCGCCAGGGAGGTTAAACAACAATTGAATTGAAGTAATAACTTATTCCAAGAGGTAACATATCATTGCAATCTATGTAAAGCATTTTCAAACTGATGCATGCAGGAGATCATAGAGCATCAGATGTAATTGCACAGATCTGATACAAAATGGTTCAAAATATTACTCCCAGTTTGCATATGGTGTGCATGTTCAGTAAACCACACTGAAACTCTGGTATTTAAAGACCCTTAATGAATTGCTACTTAGTAGGGTGTTGGAAACCATCACTAGTAGAGATGAGCTTCGAGTTTGAGTCGAACTCATGTTCGACTCGAACATTGTCTGTTCGCCGAAAAGCGAACAATTTGGAGTGTTCGCGGCAAATTCGAAAAGCCGCAGAACACCCTGGAAAAGTCTATGGGAGAAATCTAAAGTGCTAGTTTTAAAGGCTTGTATGCAAGTTATTGTCATAAAAAGTGTTTGGGAACCTGGGTCCTGCCCCAGGGGACATGTATCAATGGAAATTAAGTTTTAAAAAAATGGGGTCAATTCACAAAGAGAAACGTTATTGGTTTTCTTCAGGTGTTAAATTAGCACTCCTTATTTAACGCTAGCAAACATGGTATTCACGAAAGCTATAATCGTTATTTAACATAGTCGTTATGGTTTTCAACTGACTCTTTATCCAAACGTTATGCTAACTACTCAGACGTTATTATTAAGATTCGGGACGTTAAAATAACTCTTAAGATCGTTAAATAATGCTGGAGAGATGCATTCTGGGAGCAGAAGGGGAGGAGAACAGCTGCATGTGGAAAAGAGCAGATACAGAGAGAGAGAGAGAGACACAAGCAATACACATGGAGATTGAGCATGTGATGTGCAAAACTTCTAGTGTGTGCTTTTCTAAAGCCATGTGTATTTCCTCATACAGAGAATAAATCATGGGAGATGATAATCGGAATTTAGCCATCACTTGGGTTTCAGAAAAGTCATCCAAAATAGTATGTGAAGGGAATACACGTTTATAAATCTGAACAACATTCTAACGTGTTCTTATTCGCCTCTGGATAATTTTAAGTTCAAATAGAGCACGGTTCTATCTTGCCCAACACTACACTACACTACAAAAATTGCCAAAAGCTTCCTCTAACAACAAAATATCGCCTGGGAAATGTCATAACGCCACCCTGAGGGAGGTGTTAATTTAACGATTGCTTAACGATTGATAACTGTCAAAAAAATCTTTGTGAATTACACTTCTGTACATATTTAACGATTTGACTCTTTAAAATAACGTTTTGAATCTTTAAAATAACGATTTGACTCTTTAATAAGGATCCATACCTTAAAATATCGGTTCTGTGTAGGGAAACGTTATTTGATGATTTTTCAAAGCGTTAAATCGTTTAATGAATTGAACTAGCTTCAATAACGTGCAAAATCGTTAAAAAAAATAACACCCGCAATCTGAAAATAAAGCTTTGTGAATTGACCCCAATGTCTGTTTTTTTGGGAGCAGTGATTTTAATAATGCTTAATGTGAAACAATAAAAGTGAAATATTTAAACATTTGTACCTGGGGGGGTGTATAGTATACCTGTGAAGTAGCGCTTGTTTCCCGTGCTTAGAACTGTCTCCGGACAAAATGTAATTTCTGAAGGCTAAAAAGTATTTTAAAATCACTCCTCCCAAAAAAACTGCAGTTTTTAAAACTTTTTTTGCATTGATATATGTCCCAAAGGGCAGGACCCAGGTCCCCAAACACTTTTTAGGACAATGACTTGCATATTAGCCTTTAAAATTAGCGTTCGAGTCCCATAGACTTTAATGGGGTTCTAAAGTTCACACAAACTTTTGGTCTGTTCGCAGGTTCTGGTGCGAACCGAACGGGGGGTTGTTCGACTCATCCCTAATCACTAGTTGGCTGAGCTGGTAAAAAGCATGTCAGAAAGTATCCTTTCACCTCAGCCACCATCTGCCATTAAAGTTGGAAACTCTTTAAAAGATTTGGCTGCTTAATGACCAGGCCTTTTTTTGCGATACGGTACTGCGTCGCTTTAACTCACAATTGAGCGGTCGTGCAACGCTGTATCCTAACAACATTGAAGTCCCACAACATTTTTTTCGCACTAATAGAGAATTATTTTGGTGGTATTTGATCACCTCTGTGGTTTTTATTGTTTGCGCTATAAACAAAAAAATATATTTGAACTTTTTGCTATAATAAATACCCCCTAAAATAAAAATAAAAAATAAAAATCCTCAGTTTAGGCCAATATATATTCTTCTACATATTTTTGGTAAAAAAATTGCAATAAGCTTATATTGATTAGATTGCGCAAAAATTATAGGGCCAGATCCACATACCTTTGCCGCCGGCGCGACCCATTTACACTACGCCGCTGTAAGTCACAACGGCGTATCCTTATCCTCAAAGAAATGCCGCTGTAACTTACAGCGGCGTAGCGTAAATGGGTCGGCGTACGCGGGTGTAATTCAAATTTACTAGGGGGGCGTGTTTTATTATAATTATGAATGACCCAACGCAAACAGCGCTTTTTTTTTAACTGCGCATGCGCCGGCCGTGGACGTATCCTAGTGCGCATGCGTGAAATCACGTTGCAAATAGTCAATGAAAACGACATTAACGTAACTTACGCCCAGGCCCATTCTGGATCGGCATACGCAAACGACGTCCAATACGACACTGCGCCTCACTATAGCAGCTTTATTTTTATGCCGGAGATACGCTTACACAAACGACGTAAAGGGAATGCGCAGGCCGCTCGTACGTTCGGGAATTAGCGTAACTCGCTCATTTGCATATTTTACGCTGGAAATAGACGGAAGCGCCCCTAGTGTCCAGTGTAAATATGCATCTAAGATACGATGGTGTAACAAACTTACGCCAGTCGTATCTTAGCGTAAGTCCGGCGTATCATGTTTTCTGGATAGAAAACAATGACACGCCGGCGGGAAATTTGAATTACGCCAGTGTATCTGTAGATACGCTGGTGTAATTCCTTTGTGGATCTGGCCCATAGCGTCTACAAATTATGGGAAATAATTTTTATTATTATTATTATTTTTACTAGTAATGGTGGTGATCTGAAATTTTTTGTGGTACATTGTGGCAGACAGATCGGACACTTTTGACACGTTTTTGGGACCATTTATACAGCAATTAGTGCTAAAAAAATGCACTGATTACTGTGTAAATGTCGCTGGCAGGGGAGGGGTTAACACTGGGGGGCTATCAAGAGGTTAAATGTGTGCTCCCTAGGTGTGTTCTAACTGTGAGGGGATAGGACTGACTGGGGGAGGTGACATATCATTGTTCCTACCTAGTAGGAACAAACAATATGTCTCTTCTCCCCTGACAGAACAGGGATTTGTGTGTACCTTCTCTCGTGCACGTGATTGCATGTGGCTGGGAGCGATCCCGCTCATATAAAATCCAATTTACCTTGGCTTTCTAGCAATACTATATTCCATTGTGTGGCCCCTTAAAGTGTATGTAAAGCTTTTAGATAGTGTACAAAAAGGTTAAAACCCTTGTTTTTTTTTTAATCTCCATGCACAGTGGGCTTAAAAAAAAGTATGTTCTTTTTGGAGTAAAAAACGTCCATATTGAGCATTTTTTGTACAAAGTTTAGACGAGTTTAGGAGAGTTTTACGTTTTTCCTGCCAGTGAGCTCCAATCAAAAACGAGAATGAGAAGGGTTTTTTTTTCCGGCCTCTAAACGGTGTTCTCAAAAATATGACGTAAATGTCCTAATGTGCATGGACACGTAGGATAACATTGAGTTGCTTCTACAAACAGAACACAAAACTCCTGTAGAAGCAACGTTTTTTATTTGAGCATTTTTTGTACAAAGTTTAGAAGAGCTTAGGAGAGTTTTTTTCTGCCAGTGAGCTCCAATCAGAAACACATAGGGTCAAGGGTCTTTTTTTTCCTGCCTCTTCGGCTCCATGCATACCGGGCTTAAAAAAATGTCTAATATGGGCCAGATTTAGGTAGGAGAGCGAATCTTTATTTTGGAGTAACGTTTCTCATTTACGTTACTCCGCTGAAACTTTAGGAGCAAGTACTGTTATTCACATAGCACTTGCTCCTAAAGTTGCGGCGGCGTAGCGAAAATGAGCCGGCGGAATTCAAATTGGGTGGGTAGGGGGCATGTATTATTTAAACTAGGTGCGATCCCGCGGCGAACGTACTGCGCATGCGTCGACTGTCAGTGCGCATACTCCAAATTCTGTCAGTGAACGTCAATGACGTCAATCCCCATTCACGGACGTTTTATGCAAACGACGCGAAAATTTTTAAATTCGACGCGATGACGACGGCCATACTTAACATAGGATACTCCACCTAGGGGGCATGTTTTTCTTTACACCGCGTATCGCTTACGGAAATGTCGGAAAGTCACTGCGTCGGGCCCGAGTACGATTGTGAATTGCCGATTCTCGCTGATTAACATATTCTCGGCGTTAATCAGCGGGAACGCCCCGAGCGCCATTTTTAAAATTGCAGTTCCGATACGACGGCGAAATACAATTACGCCGCTCATATAGGAACTCCAACCCGGCATTTCTTGTTTTCTGCTTACAGAAAACAGAAACGCCAGCTCAAAGTGAGAGTTAGGCTGGCGTATCACTGATACTCCAGCCTAACTCTACCTAAATCTGGCCCTATGTCTGTAAATGTCCTAATGTGCATGGACACATAGGATAACATTGAGTTGCTTCTACAGGCAGAACACAAAACTCCTGTAGAAGCAACATTTTTATGGCAGTGTGCATGGAGCCTGTTGCTGTCTGTGTCCTGTTGGGGAAATTTCCCTTTACTTTGTGTACTGGAAACAAAAGAGTAAGTAAGTGAAGATCTCTCCAAATTACCTTCTATGGCTCAATGCACACTGGGCTTAAAAAAAGTCTGTTCTCTTGGAAGTAAAAAAACGTTTATATAGAGCATGTTTTGTACAAAGTCTAGACTAGTTTAGGAGAGTTTTACATTTTTTCTGCCAGTGAGCTCCAATCTGAAACGTGAACCAGAAAGGTTTTTTTTTTTTTTCTGCCTCTCTAACAGTTGAGCTCAAAATATGCCTGTAATCCTCCTAATGTGCATGGACACATAGGATAACATTGAGCTGCTTCTACAAGCAGAATACAAAGCTCCTATAGAAGCAAAGTTTTTGATGCCAGTGTGCATGGAGCTGAAGGCTTGATTCCCATATGTGCCAATTGAATGCGTTTTTCACTAATCCAATTCACATGACATGTGAGTTTGGCAGGCTCTCAATGGAGCTGTTTCATACATATCCGAGGGGGCTGCAGTGCGAATTCCAAAAGGGTCTTTTGGGTCCAGTTTAGATGCGAATTCAGGCTAAAATTCGGAACTAAATTGTACCGGAACCAGTGAAAATAAATGCACTGGACCCCATGCTGGAAACCGCACTGGACCCCATGCACATATGTGAGCCAGGCATTACTAAGATGTCACCAAAACAGATGTATGCATTGGAAGACTTATCACCTTTTGTTTGGATGACAACTGTAAAATTTTACATGTATCTTAATTTTCTGTCTTATTGACTGTGGCCACCAGAATAAATGTAGGAATCTACCTAGTGAGGGCTTGACAACAATGGCAACTTGACAAAGGTTTTAATCCTTCCCTACTCTATCCAAAACTGTGTGTTGACTATACATACACTATTACAAACTGGCCAAATGCTGTTGCATCTCCAAAGCCACATTGACTTAGTTATCAAGACAGGAGGAGAAGAAGAAAAATAGGATTATGATGGACAGCATCCAGTCGGGCTCTACCTTGCATTCTCTTAGTTGATTGGGGAAAATAAATGTGAAATCTGATTGGCGGATATGAATTCTAATTATCTTTAGGGCTATATTCTCTAATTCAGCCTTTTTTATCCTGGGGTGCCTTCTGGGGGTGCCTTGGCAAAATGCCTTTTTAAACACTCAAAATTGCCCAGAAATTTCCCACAAGCCAGAAAGCAGATCAATCCTGCCTGTTGATTATACAAAGCCACCATTTTTTATTGTACAGCATTACAAAAAGCCACCAGTTTTCTAACAACTGATGACATAATCGGCTGATATAGGAGCAGGTTGGGTGCTCTTTGTTTGTCCCTCCCCTGCCCCTCTCCGTCAGCACTGGGGTCACATTAGCTGAGTGTGGGAGTGAAAAAAAAAATAGAATTGCTAGAATATTAGTCTGTACCAGTGTGCAAAGGTGTATTTGCTTTGTATCAAATGTTGGGTTTCCTAGGTGTGTGGATGTTTCTGTATATTTGTGTTTTTACATTTTAGAATGGAGTGCGCCCAGATTGTGCAGGATTTTAAAGGGTTGAGAAATACTGCTCTAATTTATGCACCTAACCCATCCCCCAGTAGTAGTTGCAAAAGCAGTACAACAATGGGGTTCTAGGGGGCTGTTCTGTTAAAAGAAAATAGTTGGGGTATAATTTAAAGGACTTTATGTAAAAAAAAATAAAAAAGATATAAATTGTCAAAATAAACAATAATCACCAATACTATTGATGTTGTTATATTGCCACTGCTATTACAACTAATAATAATAATGCCAACAATAAGTCTAAAATTCATGAACCAAAGCAAGGCAGACAACAAACAGGAAAGTGCCCTTTATGAAATTTACAGGTAATTGGTAGATAACATAATCCCACCTTATTTTGTTCTCTAAACTGCCACCAATTCCAAGGAAGCTTCAAGTGAACCAGGGGAGTGCACCATTTAAAGTGATGAATGATGATCGAGAAAGATAAGTCATCCTCTCGTTTCCAGGTACATGACAGGACTGCGGGCAGTTGTCCTTCACTATTATGATTGGAAACAGCGAAATCTCTGCTCTGCATGCATTGTGTGCGCTATAAACATACATCCCTAATCACTGCCATCATACAAATATGACATTTGTTAGGAAACAAAGCTAAACTACACATATTCAAATGGACAATGACCACAGCTTCTAGTCTCACTCTGCCTGATCAGGTATTATTCAATCCACTGACCACTGTGATGGCACTTCTTTTATATCTTCTCTATCTGTCACACAGGTCCATTCATCTGCCTCCTTGTCTGTATTCAGCTAGAGGAATTGTACAATTTATGGGTACCACCCTATTCTAATATCATCACCATCTATTTTATTTTTGTTCACCTAAATGCATAACATTGGATATATGTATAGAAATATAT